>CM046437.1:9804981-10404981 GCA_025506505.1 Flaveria sonorensis
AAACTATTTGTGATGCCCTTAGGCGATTTGACGTAGTTCTAGGGATTGATTGGTTAGCACCTATGAGGCAAATACTATGTGTCGCAAGAAGATGATTCGATTAACTACACCCAATGGAAGTTCGGTAACAGTCTATGGTGACTGAGTTTAATACGTCCTGAAGGTGATTTTGACGGCGGTGACAGAGAAGTGCATGAAACGCGAATGTAGTGCCTCCTAGCTTTTGTGAGGATGTGGACGCGTTGGTACCATAATTGTCTGATGTACCAGTAGTGTGTGACTTTCCGGACGTGTTCCCAGAAGATTTACCAGTGTGCCACTGGACCGTGAATCGAGTTTCAGATTGATTTGATACCCGTGCTCAACCCCGTTGCCCAAAGACCCGATCGGTAGGCTCCGACGGAGATGAGGAACTGATGGTTCAACTGCATGAATTATGGACGAGGATTCTCCGGCCGAGCATCTCTCCCTGGGGTGCTCCGGTCTTGTTTGTCAAGAAGAGAGACAGTAGTACGAGGATGTGTATCGACTACCGAGAGTTGAACAGTTAACGGTGAAAAATCGATATCCCCTGCCCAGAATAGATGACTTGTTTTACTAGCTCCAGGTGCCAGTTGGTTCTCTCGAATAGATCTCCGATCTGGTTACCATCAGTTGAAGGTTAAGGAGCAGGACATCCCTAAGACTGCCTTTCGCACGCGTTATGGACACTACGAGTTTCTCGTTATGTCTTTTCGTCTAACTAATGAGCCAGCTGCATTTATGGATTTGATGAACCGAGTGTGTCGGCCAATGTTAGATAAATCAGTAATTGTGTTTATTGATGATATCCTGATTATTCGAAAATGAGGAAGAACATGCCGGCCATATACTGAAGTATTGGAGACACTTAGAACAGAGAAGTTGTATGCTAAATTCTCTAAGTGTGCTTTTTGGTTGAGTGAAGTCCATTTTTGGGTCACGTGGTGAATTCTGAAGGAATTATGGTAGACCCGCGAAGGTTGAGGCAGTGATGCAATGGAAGTCTCCAAAGACGCCATCCGAGATCCGTAGCTTCTTGGGTCTGGCGGGCTACTAAAAAAGATTTATCCAAGACTTTTCCAAGATAGCCTCACCATTGACCAAATTGACTCGCAAGATGTGAAGTTTGTGTGTGGGTTCGAGAACATGAGGATACTTTTGAGGATTTAAAGGCAAGATTAACTCAAGATCCTGTTTGACATTACCCTAAGGGAGTGAAGATTTAGTGGTATATTTAAGATGCCTCTTATTCGGACTGGGCTGCGTGTTGATGCAACGTAAATGGTAATAGCCTACGCGTCCTAACAACTGAAAATCCACGAGGTCAATTATCCTACTCATGATTTGGAGCTAGCAGTTGTGGTCTTTGCATTGAAGATTTGGAGACAATACTTGTACGGGATGAAGTGCACAATCTTCACGGACCACAAAAGCCTAAAGTATTTCTTTGAGTAGAAGGACCTCAACATGAGGCAAAGGAGGTGGCTAGAATTGATCAAGGATTATGATTGTGAGATCCATTACCACCCGGGCAAAGCCAATGTAGTGGCCGATGCCCTCAGCCAACAAGAAAGACCTGAGCCAATCCGGTGAAAGCTTACCAGTTGATTATAACCTCCGATGTGATGACGCAGATCAAGGAGTTCCAAAATGAGGCGTTGAAGGAGGATCGCCTTAACTCTGAAAGGATGAGAGGTCTAGTCACGAAATTGGGAGAAACACTCAAGGAGTTGAAACCGCTTCGGGCGCATGTGGATCCCTCGCTACGGGGACCTATGGGGACGAATATGGATTAAGCTCATAAGACTAGATACTCCATTCATCCTGGTGCTACCAAGATGTGTCAAGATATGAAGAAGGATTACTGGTGGCCGGTATGAAACGTGATGTAGTGGAGTATGTGAGTAAGTGCCTTACTTGTTTGCAAGTGAAGGCAGAACATCAAAAGCCTTATGGGAAGATCCAACCTCTGGATATACCCGTGTGGAAGTGGGAGTATATTACCATGGACTTCATCATGAAGTTACCTCGTACGGCAAGAGGATACGATGCCATATGGGCGATAGTTGATCGCCTGACAAAGAGTGCTCACTTCCTACCGATCTGCGAGACATATTCATCTGAGAGGTTGGCAGATCTATTCATTAAAGATATTGTAGCTTGTCATGGTGTGTCGGTGTCTATCGTGTCGGACCGTGACACCCGATTCACATTGAAATTTTGGAAGAGATTTCATGATGCGATGGGGACGAGGCTACACATTAGCACGGCTTACCATCCCCAGACAGATGGTCAGTCTGAAAGGATGATTCAACGCTTGAGGATATGCTCCGGGCTTGCATGATCGACTTTGGAGGAAAGTTGGGATGATCACCTACTGTTAGCGGAATTCTCATACAACAACAGTTGTCATGCCAGAATTGGTATGCCACCATATGAGATGCTATACGGTAGAAGTGTAGAACGCCCGTGTGTTGGTGAGACATTGGGCAGAAGAAGTTAGGAGTTGTGGAAGTGATTGAGACACGACCGAGAAGTTAAAGAAGATCAAGGCCTTTATGAAGGTAGTGAAGGATAGGCAAAAGTCATATGTCGACAAAAGGTGTAGACTAATCGAGTTTAACGTGGGCTATAGTGTCACACCCCGGGACCAGGTAGGGTGGGACGTCACAGACTAGTAACAATATATGGCAGCAAAAACAAACTATCATAAGAGCACAAAAGGAGAGAACATCATATGGCATTACAGTTTAAAGAAATACCGGGATAGATGTGGGTCTAACCACCCATACGAGTATAAGTTTTCAACAATACAAATTGTTCCCAACTGAAATAAATAGAATAAGTCCAAATTGTTTCAAGTTCAACAATACAAATTCAAGTTTAAACAGAGCATGCTTCACCCCAAAAACGCAGTAAAAAGGGGACACTAGAACTACCTTAGAGCTTCAAGTAATGGGTTCTTCGTGTACCGGGAAGGTTTCAAGTTTAGCACCCTACCAACAAGATTAAGTGTTAAGCCACTAATTCTAAGGTCATGCGAGGTAGATAATAATGTGTTAAGGGTTAAATGTTCAACCAGTTTAGATTTGCCAAGGCTTGCATTAGAAAGTTTCCTTTTATAGTATGTCATGGTTTCTTATGGATAATTATAGGTTTTTACACTATTAGGTCATTGATACCAGTTAAATTAAGTTACCAAGTGATTACATGTTCATAGGGTCGTTTTATAGAGTTTTGGCAGAATTTACAGTTTAGCCCCTCAAGTTTTAGAATTTACAATTTCTACCCTAAAGTTTGCTTCTTTACATTTAATGGCCTTTTTGACAAAATAAAAGATTTTGGAGTTAAATAATAAATATTAATCAAGTTAAACTTCCAATTTTTAGAACTTTAGAATTTAGTTGGTAAACATGTGTTTTTACGTTACCGGTTACGGTGAAACCGGGGGTTTTTAACGGTTAAGTATTAAACTTTATAATTTATGTCTTAAAATTTGAATTATTACATTAAGGAATTTTAATAAGTTTTTATAATCTGTTAAGAATGTATTCTTAAGCCCTTTTTGTTGAAAGTCTCGTTTTTAAGTTCGACCCGTTAAAGCGTTTTTACCCGAAACCGATCGCTCGAAATCATGTTTGACCAATTTTTCACCATCTTTAAGTATTAAAGTTATAATCTTACTGAAGTAACAATTTTTCCATAGATTTTAGGTTTATTCTTGTATTTCCATGAATTTCTTCCAAAAATCACCCGGTTAAGGCCCGTCTTTAACTAAAAATTTCATTTAAATTGTTCTTAGACATTTAACCTCAAATTCGAACAATTTCACTTTGTTAAACTTTTTAGAGCCTGGAATTCTTTTTAACATGGTTATACCCTATGTCCTCATATCTTCAAGTCAATTTACCACCTTTTCGGGTCCCCGAATAAGTCCAAAATACCTATAATCCCTACTATTTTAATTTTTCAGCTTTTGACAACATTTCATATGCCCAATAACATCCAAAACCTGCTGAAAATCAGTTCTAATACACGGATCTAACATGTAACCATAATATAGCTTGTATTTGGGATATTTTTACCATTTTAGCCCTTTACACATGTGTGAAACATATTAGTTGTACACATTCACCACCAAATCGTTTTGTAACTTTAAAAACAGGTTGTTAGGAGGTTTAAAACCATTTTTAAGCAGATCCCAAGCTTTGGTTATGGAGGGTTACGAAACATAAAGTTCATGGGTGTTAAAGTCACCAAAAGAGGGTTTTTTAGGTGTAACTTGTGTTCCACCCGTAGCATGACCAATATTTCATGTGAGATACCTCCTGTGAAGTTAAAAGCTCCTCAGGAACGAGATGATGGCAGTGGACTTCTTTTAGAACAAAGAAAGTAAGGGTTTTGGTGGATAGAAGAAAGAATAACACATGACATAGTTTGTTTCGGGTAGGATGAAGCTTACTCTTGTATGGTTCACGATTTGGAGAGTGTGTAGAGTGACAGAACGGTCTGGAAGTCTTCGAACAAGGCTGGAAGAGTCGAGTTTGATGAAACCGTGTGTCAAAGGCTCACAAGATAGCACCCTCTTGCTAGTATGAAGCTTGACCGATGATGTTTGATGCTTGACCTTCGACTAGGGGGCTGAAATGAAGCTGGAACCGTGGGTGTGTGTGTGTTTCATCTAGAGAGAATTCGATAGAAGAGGGAAGAGAGTGAGAGGTGAGAAATGTGGGTGGGTTCAAGTGTTGCATGTAATAGGAGTGGAGGGGAATGGTGGCAAGTTTGGGTGGTGTAGAAGAGAAGAGATTGGTGGAGAGGGGCGGCCGCTTTTGTCTCTAGTGGGAGGGTTTAAGATTTAAATTTAAATGGTAATTGTTATTGTGTAGTATTATTAAGTGGGTAATTTTTATTAGTTGTTTAAGTATTAAGTATGTATATGTATATGCTAAACCGTGAATTGTGTGTGTATGCACACATATTTTATTATTTCAATTAAGATTAAATTTTGAAATGGACTAATTGACTTTTCCAAAACATGAAGTTATTCTATGCTAAGGCTAGATCTGACAAATTCATGCAAAATGGCACATGAAATAACAAAAATAACAATAATAGCAATAGTAATAATAACACTGATAGTAATAGTAATAGTGATATTGCATTAATATTAATCGTATGGATAATGATGCGGGAGGGGTTAAAGGTTAGGGTTATGACCTGGAGGTCGGTTGTTACATTCTCCCACCGTTTAGGAAATTTCGTCCCGAAATTTTAGCTTCGATAAGTTCCGGAACGGGTGGGTCTGATGAGATGTGGATCATTCTTTCTCATCTCGTCTTCTTGCTCCCAAGTGAATTCAGGTCCTCGCCTAGAATTCCATCTTACCTTGACCTTGGGTATGCGACTTCGCCTGAGTTTCTTGACCAGTCGGTCAGTAATCTCTACAGGCTCTTCCATGAAGTTCAACTTGTCATTAATCCTTGCTTCCTTTAGGGGTAACTCCATGGCTTTGTCTACCATGCACTTCTTCAATTTTGACACATGGAAGGTGTCATGTATGTGGCCTAGCTCTTGCGGTAGCTTTAATTGATACGCCACGGGGCCAATTCTCGCTTGTATCTTAAATGGTCCTATATATCTCGGGCTTAGCTTTCCTTTTCTTCCAAACCTCACAGTCCCCTTCCATGGTGCTACTATTAGCATTACCCTATCACCCACTTGAAACTCTAAAGGTTTTCGCCTTCTGTCAGCATATTTCTTCTGACGGTCTCTGGCCGCTCTTAAATGCTCCTTAATTTTAAATATCTTGTCGATGGTCTCCATCACAATGTCGGGTCCCATTACTTGACTATCCCCGATCTCATTCCAACTCAACGGTGATCGGCATTTCCTGCCATATAGGGCTTCATAGGGAGCTGCTTTTATACTTGTGTGATAACTATTGTTGTAGGAGAACTCTACTAGAGGAAGATGGTTATACCAGTTCCCTCCAAAGTCAATCATGCAAGCCCTTAGCATATCTTCCAAGGTTTGGATGGTTCTTTCACTCTGACCGTTAGTTTGTGGGTGGTAAGCAGTGCTTTAATCCAGACGTGTTCCTAAAGCCCGTTGGAGTGACTTCCGGAAACGAGAAGTGAAACGAATATCACGGTCGGAGATGATTGATAGTGGCACCCCATGCCTGGTCACTATCTCGTCGATGTACAGTTGGGCCAGCTTCGTCAGGTCGTTGTCCTCTCGAATCGGCAAGAAGTGAGCCGATTTAGTTAACTGGTCAACTATTACCCAGATGGCGTTATGTCCTCTGAAAGTTCTAGGTAGTTTTGTAACAAAATCCATTGTTACGATATCCTATTTCCATTATGGAATTTCAGGCTGTTGTAACGTCCCTGACGGTTTTTGATTTTCAGCCTTCACCATGGCGCACGTTAAACACTTCCCAACATATACGGCGATTGATTTCTTAATTCCAGGCCACCAGAAAAGTGCCTTTTGATCTTGGTACATTTTGTCACTTCTGAGGTGAATCGAGTACCTAGATTTATGGGCTTCGTCTAGGATCACCTCTCTAATTCCCCTGTACTTTGGTACCCATGTTCTTCCTTCATATTTATACATACCATCGTTGCTCAATTCTAACCACTTCTCCATTCCTGTTAACAACTCCCCTACTAAATATCTTCCTTTAGCGCTTCACCTTGAGCTTATTTTAGTCTCGCAACAAGGTCAGTATACACACTCATCCTTAAGGCACGGACACGATGGGGTTTTTCTCTTTCTTTCCTACTCAAGGCATCCGCCACTACATTGGCCTTGCCGGGATGATAGCGGATTTCGCATTCATAATCATTCAATAGCTCAACCCATCTTCTCTGACGCATGTTTAGCATTTTCTGATCAAGAATGTGTTGCAAACTTCTATGGTCAGTGTAAATAAGGCCCTTCGTGCCATAGAGGTAATGCCTCCATATTTTGAGTGCAAATACCACGGCACCCAATACTAGATCATGCGTTGTGTAGTTCTTCTCATGATCGTTCAGTAGTCTGGATGCATAAGCAATTACCTTGTTACGCTGCATTAGCACGCATCCCAGTCCCTGACGCGAGGTGTCGCAATAGACCACGAAATCTTCAACTCCTTTTGGGAGGGCGAGGATAGGTGCACTACATAGTTTCTCCTTGAGTGTTTCGAATGCTTCGTTCTGCTCTTATTCCTAATCAAAAGCTATATTCTTCTTGGTCAAGGCAGTTAACGGCTGTACAATACGCGAGAAGTCCTTGATAAACCTTCTATAGTATCCGGCCAATCCAAGGAATTGCCTTATCTCGGTAGGAGTTTCCGGAATTCTCCAATTCTTAATGGCCTCTATCTTTGAAGGATCCACTTGAATTCCATCTTCATTTATGACATGCCCTAGGAATTGGATTTCCCGCATCCAAAATTCGCATTTGGAGAACTTGGCATATAGTTGCTCATTCTTGAGCAACTCGAGAATCAGCCTAAGGTGCTTCTCATGCTCTTCCTTTCCATGGGAGTAGATCAGGATGTCATCGATAAATACAATCACAAATTTGTCTAAATATGGGTCGCACACTCGGTTCATGAGATCCATAAATGCCACTGGTGCGTTAGTCAGTCCAAAGGGCATAACCAGGTACTCATAATGTCCATATCTAGTTCTAAAGGATGTTTTGGGTATTTCTTCCTCTCTTATCTTCAGTTGATGGTACCCTGACCTTAAGTCTATTTTGGAGAAGTAGCTTGCCCCCTGCAGTTGATCGAATAGGTCATCGATTCTCGGAAGAGGGTAACTATTCTTTATTGTCAGTTTGTTTAGTTCCCGGTAATCAATACACATACGTAGGGTCCCATCCTTCTTTTTCACGAATAGCACCGGGGCACCCCATGGAGACACACTCGGTCGTATAAACCCCTTGTCGAGTAGCTCTTGGATTCGTAGCATTAGTTCTTTCATCTCGGGAGGGGCAAGTCGGTATGGTGCTTTGGCTATCGGTGCAGCACCAGGCAATAGGTCTATTTGGAATTCAACCTGACGGGTTGGAGGGAGTCCCGGTAGGTCTTCGGGAAATACCTCCGGATATTTCGAAACCACTGGTATATCCTCAATCTTCTTTTCTTCTTTGGCTTTTATCACGTAAACTATGAAAGCTGGGCATCCCTTCATGAGACTCTTGGTTGCCTTCAGATGGGATATCATAGGATATAACGTGTTACATCGTTCACCATGAACAACTAACACCTTCCTGTCGTTCAATGGTATCCTAAGTAGGTGCTCATCACACACGATTTCGACTCTATTCTTAGCCAGCCAATCCATGCCAAGAACCATATCGAATCCTCCTAGCTTAATAGGCATCAGGTTTATCTTAAATGTACTACCTTCTAGGTTCATTAAGCAATCCTGGATGACTTCATTAGTTTCTAAGATGTTACCGTTAGCTAATTCTACGTTAAACATATCAGTCAGGACGCATGCACTCAAGTCAATCAAAGGCCTAAAAGCGTTAGAGACAAAACTAGCAGTTGCTCTAGTATCAAATAAAACGGTAGCAGGATGATTATTTATAAGGAACGTACCATTGACCACATCAGGTTCCTTACGAGCACCGGCTGGATCCATCACGAATGCTCGTCCCTTGGGCTTATTGGTTCTGGCGTCCTTATCTCTCCCCAGCTTAGGACACTTATTCCTCATGTGTCCTGGATCTCCACACTCATAGCATTGTTTACCTGGCACATACGTACAATCCTTAATCAGATGACCCGGTCGTTTGCATCGGAAGCAGGGCATCGGGTTGCACTCCCCTTGATGATGCAGTTTACACTTGTTGCAGAATGGGCTTGTTCCCGAGAATAGCTTCCGAGTCCTTCCACTCTGGTCTTCACGCCTCAAACCTTCAAAACTCTTCTTGTTTGACCCACTGCTGCTACCAATTGCCTTCTTCCCCTCAAACCATTTTCTCTTCTCACCCATCTGCTTCCTCCTTTCCTCTATCCTGTTTTGTTCAGTCCATCCAGCCCTGACTAGATCATCGGTCAAACTACTGGTGAAGTCGACCGCAGCTTGCAGGGTTGGGGGCCTAGAGGATCGAACCATACCCCTGACTCTAGGATGTAGTCCCCAGATGAAACGTGCTACGCCCATGGATTTCGGTGTCACCAGATGTGGCACCAGTCGAGCCAGGGCTAAGAAGCGGTTGATGTACTCGGTGTAGTTAGGGCCTTTCATTTCCAGGCTCAGAAATTCGGACTCCAGTTTCTCCAGTTGATTGATGGGGCAGGATTTGTTGGTTATCAATTCCCTGAATTCGGTCCAACTTATTTGGTTAGCAGTGTTTCTTCCCCGGGGTTGAGTAACAGTCTTCCACCATTCCAGTGCTGATCCCTTGAGTGACTGGGAAGCATACCTCACCATGTGTTCCATCTTACATTCGCTGATATCTAGGACGACTTCCATTTAGTCAATCCATCGGTACGTCTCAATCGCACCCTCGGTACCATAGAAATCCTTCGGCTTGCACGCCATGAAGGTCTTGTAGGAGCATCCATTCCTTAGTGCTTCAACTTCCTCATTGTTTCCCTCATTGCTCCCAGATCCACCATTACCACTGGGGTTATTCCGGTCCGCATTAATTTGGGAGATGATGGTCCGGATGGCGTTAGCAATTTTGTGCTACGAGGTTGGCAATTCTCTCATTGTTCCCCTGATTGACATTCTCTCCACGGGAAGCTCCAGGTGGAGTAAGGGGTTGGGTGCCGGTTGGTCTTGCTTCCTCATGATGACCACTCGTAGATCCTGATCTTCCAATATGGGTTCCTTGTCTGGTAGGCATTCTGGTAGCATCACAGATAAATTTGTTTAGCATCTCATAAATTTTTGGTTTCAACAGCCCATGCATCACTTATCCTAGTATACCACGTTCTAACAGGAGAGTGTGTAATATACGCACCACTAAATACCTTTAATATGTTCCATTAAATAATTTTAAGGAAGTTCAACCCAAAAAAAATGCAAGACAAAATTCCTACACATGACATATCACATTGCAATTCAATACAAATTACCCTGCAGAATCAACACCATAAGAAGTAGTTTCATAGATCGATAGGGTTAATAGTATCAGCGAAATAGAAATGCATCAGAGTTAAACTCTTAGAATTTGGAAGGTGCCATCACCCCCATAATACATAATAATAATAGTGTCTGATAATATTAAAATTGTTTCCTTCAATTGTCTAAGAGACAGATAATCTCACATCTCCCCCCCTGCTCTCACATCCACTTCTTCTTCAGCCATCCTAGCCACCCTGAGTTCTTCTTCCTTCACTCTTGCTCCAACCGCTGGACTCCCTGTGACACCATCATGGCCTGAAACTGGGCGGACTAGGAGGTCCGAGTGGCGTACTGGAGTGTCAGCTCGTGACGACGGACGGTCTTCAGAATCTCGTCCAATGCAGCATCAGAAGGTCCTACGTCGCTTGCCCAACGGCTAGACTGGGAGTACCGGTCACCAGCTAGCACACTAGGGCTATCATACACGCTGTGCCTCGGTGGCAACCAGTGCCCATCACATGGATGGTGTCGGAGCGGGTCAATCAACGGTGGTGCAGGTGTCGATGTCCTAACAGGTGGTGGAGGAGGAGGTAGCATCCTAAAGGACACTGAGGGTCCTGGCCTAGTACTCTTGCGTGGTTGTGTGATAACACGTGCACCCTTATTCTCGATAGGTGGGATAGGTGAGCGTGCAGGAGCTGCGACATGCGGTGACTGGGAGCGCGTCCGGCTCCTGGAGGGAGATGTCGAGGAAGAGTCCTCCGATGGCTCAGTGTCATCAGATGTAACAGATATCCATCCCGGGTGTCCGCATCTTCTCAAGTATTCTTCATACTCCATTCCCGGTTTCGCCCTCTTAGGGCTCCCAGCTGGTGCAGTACCGTCAGTCGGGTACGGAGGTGCCTTCCCTTTGTCAGCCATAGCCTCGATGTCCTGTAAGAAATATCATAAGTAATTTTGTTTCTCATAGCTCATGATTGCAATAATAATAGTACTTATAGTAGTAGTGATGGCAATAGTATCAGATATCCCAACAGTATCAAATACCAGTGATATCAGTTATCAATAGTATCATAAATCCTTAGTTTCTTCAAATAATTAACAAATAAAGTAGTTTCATTTTAAGAAACCCTTAAACCACTCATAGAAAATTTAAGAATCCTAACATTCAAACAAAAGTCCAATTATTGCCTAATGATCCATGCTGGAATTTACGCTTCTGGTAAGTTCATGATTACGTTGATCAAGTGTAATCATCAATTTACCCAACCCGATCATCCCAACACTTTCCATGAGGACGGTCCAAAGGTATCAGGGTTGTAGCCTAGGGTCTACTATGGTATTCCTGACTTCTCTACAACCTTTGGCTCTGATACCAATCTGTCACACCTTGGGCCCAGGTAGGGTGGGATGTCACAGACTAGTAACAATATATGGCAGCAGAAACAAACCATCATAAGAGCACAAAAGGAGAGAACATCACATGGCATTACAGTTTAAAGAAATACCGGGCTAGATGTGGGTCTAACCACCCATACGAGTATAAGTTTTCAACAATACAAATTGTTCCCAACCGAAATAAATAGAAATAATTCCAAATTGTTTGAAAATAAAAACAAGCCAATGCCATGGTCACGGTGCTAGGTCAAGTCTTCTACACAGCTAGACTCCCTTCAAGGATTACCTGAAACATGCTCAAAAGAAATTTGTGTCAACTAAAAAGTTGGTGAATTCAAGTGCTTAAAGTTCAAAAACAAAAGGATTCAAAAGAATCCACATTTGATTTAAAAGTCATAGATCATAGTATCATAGTGTTAGGGATCACAATCAACCCTGCACTCAGTCCCGGCTAGCCTCTTCTAAAGTTATGTTACACCAGCTAATCCCGAGGGAAGAACTAAGCCTCATATAGTGGACCATACCTGCCGGATGGTTCACCTTAGTATCTTATTAAAACTTGTCACATGCCACAAACGACCCCGTAGGATCTCAGTGTGGTACCCTTCCCGTTCATCAAGGAAGGCACTGTGTGTGGGGGATTCCCCAAGTAGATCTACCTATATAAAACAAGCGGTTCACACAAGAATTAATGATCATGATAAAAGTAAAAGCAGGTTCTAACATTTCCACAACATATAGCAGCATATTATAGCACAAAAAATTTTAGTTTAAACAGAGCATGCTTCACCTCAAAAACAGTAGTAAAAAGGGGACACTAGAACTCACCTTAGAGCTTCAAGTAACTGGTTCTTCGTGTACTGGGAAGGTTTCAAGTTTAGCACCCTACCAACAAGATTAAGTGTTAAGCCACTAATTCTAAGGTCATACGAGGTAGATAATAATGTGTTAAGGGGTTAAATGTTCAACTAGTTTAGATTTGCCAAGGCTTGCATTAGAAAGATTCCTTTTATAGTAACTCATGGTTTCTTATGGATAATTATAGGTTTTTACACTATTAGGTCATTTATACCAGTTAAATTAAGTTACCAAGTGATTACATGTTTATAGGGTCGTTTTATAGAGTTTTGGCAGAATTTACAGTTTAGCCCCTCAAGTTTCAGAATTTACAATTTCTACCCTAAAGTTTGCTTCTTTACATTTAATGGCCTTTTTGAAAAAATAACAGATTTTGGAGTTAAATAATACATCTTAATCAAGTTAACCTTCCAATTTTTAGAACTTTAGAATTTAGTTGGTAAACATGTGTTTTTACGTTACCGGTTACGGTGAAACCGGGGGTTTTAACGGTTAAGTATTAAACCTTATAATTTATGTCTTAAAATTTGAAGTATTACATTAAGGACTTTTAATAACTTTTTATAATCTGTTAAGAATGTATTCTTAAGCCCTTTTTGTTGAAAGTCTCGTTTTTAAGTTCGACCCGTTAAAGCGCGTTTTTACCCGAAACCGATCGCTCGAAATCATGTTTGACCAATTTTTCACCATATTTAAGTCTTAAAGTTCTAATATTACTGAAATAACAAGTTTCCCATAGATTTTAGGTTTATTCTTGTATTTCCATGAATTTCTTCCAAAAATCACCCGGTTAAGGCCGTTTTTAACTAAAAATTTCATTTAAATTGTTCTTAGACCCATTTAACCACAAATTCGACCAATTTCACTTTGTTAACCTTTTTAGAGCCTGGAATTATTTTTAACATGGTTATACCCTATGTCCTCATATCTTCAAGTCAATTTACCACCTTTTCAGGTCCCAGAATAAGTCCAAAATGCCTATAATTCCTACTATTTTAATTTTTCAGCTTTTGACAACATTTCATATGCCCAATAACATCCAAAACCTACTGATTATCAGTTCTAATACACGGATCTAACATGTAACCATAATATAAGCTTGTATTTCGGAGAGTTTTTACCATTTTAGCCCTTTACACATGTGTAAAACATATTAGTTGTACCCATTCACCACCAAATCATTTTTTAACTTTCAAAACAGGTTGTTAGGAGGTTTATAAACCATTATTAAGAAGATCTCAAGCTTTGGTTTTGGAGGGTTACAAAACATAAAGTTCATGGGTGTCAAAGTCACCCAAAAGAGGGTTTTCTAGGTGTAACTTGTGTTCCACCAGTAGCATGACCAATATTTCATGTGAGATACCTCTAGTGAAGTTAAAAGCTCCTCAGGAACGAGATGATAGCTGTGGACTTCTGTTAGAACAAAGAAAGTAAGGGTTTTGATGGATAGAAGAAAGAATAACACATGACATAGTTTGTTTCGGGTAGGATGAAGCTTACTCTTGTATGGTTCACGATTTGGAGAGTGTGTAGAGTTACAGAACGGTCTGGAAGTCTTCAAAAAAGGGATGGAAGAGTCGAGTTTGATGAAACCATGTGTCAAAGGCTCACAAGATAGCACCCTCTTGCTAGTATGAAGCTTGACCGATGATGTTTGATGCTTGAACTTCGACTAGGGGGCTGAAATGAAGCTGGAACCGTGGGTGTGTGTGTTTCAGCTAGAGAGAATTTGAGAGAAGAGGGAAGAGAGTGAGAGGTGAGAAATGTGGGTGGGTTCAAGTGTTGCATGTAATAGGAGTGGAGGGGAATGGTGGCAAGTTTGGGTGGTGTAGAAGAGAAGAGATTGGTGGAGAGGGGCGACCGCTTTTGTCTCTAGTGGGAGGGTTTAAGATTTAAATTTAAATGGTAATTGTTATTGTGTAGTATTATTAAGTGGGTAATTTTTATTAGTTGTTTAAGTATTAAGTATGTATATGTATATGTTAAATTGTGAATTGTGTGTGTATGCACACATATTTAATTGTTTCAAATAAGTTTAAATTTTGAAATGGACTAATTGACTTTCCCAAAACATGAAGTTATTCTATGCTAAGGCTAGATCTGACAAATTCATGCAAAATGGCACATGAAATAACAAAAATGACAATAATAGCAATAGTAATAATAACACTGATAGTAATAGTAATAGTGATATTGCATTAATAATAATTGTATGGATAATGATGCGGGAGGGGTTAAAGGTTAGGGTTATGACCTGGAGGTCGGTTGTTACACATAGAGTCATGTTTAAGGTCTCACCTTGGAAGGGGATCATCCGGTTTAGAAAAAGGGTTAAGCTGAGCCCGAGATACATAGGGCCTTTCCGAATTATTACACGAGTAGGAGATGTGGCTTAGCGATTGAAACTACCCGATGAGTTAAGTGGAATTTATCCAACATTCCATGTATCTCACCTGAGAAAGTGCTTAGCTGATGAAGATATGATTGTGCCACTAGAGGACATCAAGGTGGATGAACGACTTAATTATATAGAGCAACCAGTGGCAATCATCGACCGGAAGGAGAAGAGACTGCGGAATAAAGTGGTTCCACTTGTGCGTGTGCAGTGGAAACACCGAAAGGGTTCTGAGTCTACGTGGGAGACTGAGGAAGAAATGAGACAGCACTACCCACAGTTGTTTGAAGAGTGGTAGGTTTCTGGGACGAAACCTCTTTAAAGGGGGTAGACTTGTAACACCCGAAATTTTTGTCAAATAAAAGGAAAGAAAAGCAATAGGAAGAAGAAAATAAAAGTATCTTGAAAGAAAGGAAAATGAGCCAAAGTGGAGGGGGCCAAAGTGTGAAAGAGTACAAAACTCAATATTTTTGCCATGCGCCTGGAATTTTTGCCAAAATAGCCTAAGTGTTAGCCATGCGCCCCAATAGTTCCCATGCGCCTGGAATTTTTGCCAAAATAGCCTAAGTGTTAGCCATGCACCTAAACAGTGCCTCATGCGCCTGAAAATTTGCCTAGAACACCTAAGTGTTAGTCATGCGCCTAAATAGTACCACATGCGCCTACTGACCAAATGACTAGGTGTAGTTCATGCACCTAAATTTCTCATGCGCCTAAGTGTTGGTGCGTCTACATAGTGCTCATGCGCCTAGAACACTTAGAAAATTTTCTGAAATTTTGGGAAAAATGAAATTTAAGGAATTGCCCTGGGATGTTTTGGTGTTTGTATTTGTTTATTCCATGCTTGTTTATGGCCTGTTCTTGTGTTCCACATTATGTATTATTGTATGGCTTTACATGGTGTGTTCATGTTCGTATACGTAAAGTATTATCATAATGAAAGTGAAAGATTAATGATAATGAAAAGTGGAACATAACAAATGAATGAAAGTCTTACAATCAAATTGAATGGAGGTGCACGACCAAGTTGTTGTTAGCTCAACTGTATGTGGTTTAGCTAACCCGAAGGATGCACACAGGGTCAATCATTGAGATTGACGGGACCCTTGTGGCATGCCCTAGTACTGGGTCAGGCTTCGTGCACAATGTTAGGGGTCTATTTATAGACTCTGACCCAGTACCCGCTTCATGGACAATGTTTAGGGTATTGCACATTGGTCTGGTAGAAAGTGAAAGATAATAATGAAAGTACGAAATGAACAATGGAAGAGAATGATGAATATTATCTTATTGTACGTATGACGTGTGATTACGTATGAAAGTAATGAATTTTATGAAAAGGAAGTAATTCAAATAAAAGATTTTTTCATATATATACGCAAGGTATTTTAATGTTTTTAAACTAGAACTCATTCAGCAACGCTAACTTTTATGCATTTTTAGTTAGCAGGTAATTGTTGCTGAGCGTGGCACGCGGGGGAACTTACTCGTCGGGGCAAGACTGGCATCCATTCATGATTAATGATATTGTTATTGTGTAATGCAATTAAAAAGGGTCTTTTTTAACTTAAGAAACAATGATGTATTGCTTTGCAATAGTAATTATTAATGAAATGAATGGTTTTTGGTATTATTTTCGTTGTGTTGTTTTATGTAATGTAAGTTGTTTTATATATATTATGCTATGATTGACCAACTGTGAGGTCTCAGGGAACGGGGCCTTACATGAATGAAGTAGATGGTGTGAGGACCATATCAGGAAGGATCAATGATGATCACGCTCTAGTTATCTCTGAACAAACTGTGAGACAGTGTCTACAGTTTGGGGATGATGCCAACTCTCCCAAAGAACTAGAAGAAGATGACATTTTGACCTTCTTTGCCAACATTGGTTATGAAGGTGGATTTGAAGGAGAACAGATTGTCAAAGGGTTAGTTGACTTGCAGTGGAGATTCCTGATTCATCTATTTCAGCATTGCCTGTCAAAAAGGAAGACTGGTTGGAATGACATCCCCATCAGTACATCATCAGCCATTTGTGCCTTGTGCACTAACAGACAATTCAATATGTCTGCCTATGTGTTCAATGGCCTGGTGTCAAACATTCAGGAAGGAAGAAGGCATATGTTCCTAATGTATCCCAGATTTATTCAATGTTTCATCAATGAAGCATTTCCTGATCTTGTACCAGAAGGCCCTGTGATGGATATTCCTTACTATAATGCAAAATCATACAAGTACATCAAGAAGAGAGATCCAAGGAAATTTTATAGTGGAACTTTCTTTCTTTCCTTTACTTTCATGGATGCTACAACAGATCAATCCAAAAGAAGTTTATGAAGAAGTTGAAGAAGTTGTTCCTGATGTTGAGGAACAAGCTCATGATAATGCTCCTGCTAATGAGCATGAGATTATAGAGGAACATATAGTTGCTCATGAGTAACAAACTGTTGAAGAGCATGATGAACCAGCAGAAGAAGAACTAAGGCAAGTGTCACCATAGGTTGATGTAGGTGGTGATCTTCACACTGTGCCTTTAGCTCAAGATACTGATATTCCATCACCTTTCAGAATGTCTCCTGTCCAATCACATCATGTATCTCCTGTCTATTCTTCACCAGAAGTTGTTGATGCATTTGTTGAAGGTGGTGAATGTACCAGTTCATCAGATAAATCCGAATCATCTTCAAACGAGGAGGATCCTTATTTGGGTTTTCAAATGCTTGTAAGACAAGTACACTCAGAGGGCGGGCCTTCAGAAAGCTTTGCAGAATCTAAACTCAACCGACCTGATGCTAAGGATGAAATGATCTCTGAGCTATTACTGAAAGTAGCCAGAATGGAGAAACTTTTGGATAGAAGATCTAGCATCATAAGAGATAGACTCCTTGAACTTGATGAAAAGGAGAAAGAATTAAAAGAACTAAAAGCCAAATATCAATCTGATAAAGAAGAAAAGGATAAAGAGATTGATAGACTTAAAGCAGCCTTAGAACAAGCCAAACAAGAAATCAGTGGACACTTAGATGCTGCAAACATCCAAACCTTTGCCATGGAAGAACAAGAGGATCTTCTTGATGTCCAAAGTGATATAATCTTTGATCTCCACGGACAAATTAAAGCTTTAACAAAGAGAGTGTCTGAACTTGAGATGTTGATTAAGATAAAAGAAGAATTGGTAAAAGAACATGATGAGAAGGGAGACGATGAGAATGATAAAGACAAAGATGATGAGCCTGAAAAAGAAAGAGAATCAAAAGAAGATAAAGATGTCTCTAGTGAGAGCAATGATGATGATGATGGCTCTACACCTTCAAAGAGACAAAAGATGACAGAAACTGTTCAGCTTTCACAACAAAGTAAGTTTAGGGAGAAAGAAGAAAAATTAGCTATGGTTGTCTATTCTTATCCATCTTCTGAAGAAAGAATTAAGGAGAGATCTGAGATGAAAAAGCTTATTAAAGACTTAGACATGTAGTCTTCTGGAGAGTTTATTATTGATTAAGACTTTTGGGTTTTTATCAGGAAACCCAGAGCTCCAGTTGAACCAATAGTTGTGATTCCCCCTAACCCTATGCCATTAGAAGAAGAATTAAGCCTACAGCTTGTTCTTGCAGTCACCTTGACTAATGAACAGAAGGAACTTGTCATGAAGCTGTGTGAAGAGCTTAAAGAAAAAGAAACTGCTGAAAAACAAAGGGAAGAAACTGAAAAACTTGATAGAGAAAGGAAGGAACATGAAGACGAAGCCTCTATACCCTCTTCTTCTAGTCCACATTTACATACATTCTCCAGGAAGAGAAAGTATTTATCTAAGAAGGCAAAAGGCAAGCTGCCAATGGTAGAAGAGGAACCGGCTCACAAAAGGCAAAAGGATGATCCAAGTAGCCTTGCTACTATTGTTCAGTTTCTAGAGGAGCATGAGAAGGCTGAGAAACAATTGAAGAATGAACTTGAGGTGAATGTTCTGGAAGAAGGAGAGATAGAGGGAGGATATGATGAAGGCATCCCTTTGATCTGGGACAGTCCCATAAAGGTGGAGTCATCTGTTGAGGAGTTGGTTGAGAAGGCACAAACCGATGATCTGATGGTTAAAGCCATGTTCTTGATTAATCATAGTTATGATGCTGATGAAGTGTTTGGAATGACCTATGAGGGAATGGTAGAGGAAGTGAACAAAATGGGCAAACTTCTAGATCCTACCTCTGTGACTGAATATGAAAAGAAGAGAAATGAGAAAGAATCAAAGCTGAAAAAGCATGATGAAACAGTCAGATCCCCAATCCATTTCACCCCAACACAACCTCAAAAGACCCAAGTTCCTCAACCCCAATATCCCGATCCCTACAGCATGACAGATAGGGAAATGAAGGACTATCTATCTGATCAAGGATTCACCAAAAGAAAATTGGATAATATGTAGACAAATTCCCTCCAGGCTACAATCCTTGAAATAGTCAAGGAAAAGAAAGAAAGACCGAAGACTATAGAAGAAGAGGTTGTAGGGAGGAAGCTCAGAACAAGAATTTCAGCTCAAGATATCCAGTTCACTACCAAAGACCATGATGTCTTGGCACCCATGCTGCACAAAAACCCTAAATGGTTTATTGAACCCTCTCAAGTGGAGTTACATGAAGGGGTAACCACTTCAAAAATGATTAGGGGTGTATCTGCTCCAGAAGGCAAGGTGGATATGAAGATAATTTCTTGGAAGTATGACAGGGATTGGAATATGTTCATGGTAAAAAGGATCTCAGGGCTAGTTCAATTCTTCACCGAGTATACTGCTCTAGTGAACTCCCTGAGATACATGATCTGAAAGAATTAGCTGAGCTGGAATTAATCAATCAAAATGCTATGTACAGAGGATATGAGTTTGAAGATATATTGAAGATGTTTAAGAAAACAAACAACTTCAATTCACTAAAGGCAATATGCATAAGAAAAGACAAATCTTTTAACAATCCTCTGGAAAAGAAGAAGAAGAAAGGAACTAAAGAGTTGGTATTTCCAGAGTTGAATGTAAAACCAACTAAATCTCTAAAAAGAAAGATGGTTTCTAGAACCCACAAATCCAAACCAATCTCCAATGTATTCTATGATAAGAAGACATATGAGTTGGTAATGGAAAGAAAATAGGGAGGAAAATAAGGTTTTGAGAATAGGCTATTTAGTGGATATGAGGTGAGACTGCTAGATGAATCCTATATCCATTATATATTCACAAGACACTTCAGAGAAATAGATAACAAGCTGGAGAAGCTGATATGTATTTCTTTTTGAAATGCATCAAGATACTGAAGATAGCCTATGATAGAATCAATAGAAAGAAAGAACAAAGAAAAAGAAAAAGAGTTCCTCTTCAGCTGGGAAACATTGTTAAGCTGGAGGTAGATGCTAATGGTTCATTGCTGATTCATAGAGATAGTCTGTCCACTGTATCTGTGTGGGAACCCATATCTCTTAGATAGATGCCTATTGAGGCAATTCACACCATGAGTCAAATAAAGATCCATGTTCTTAGTAGAGACAAGATGAAGGATGCCAAAGTCTTCTCTAATATTATCAAAACAATACCAGATTCTTCATTAGCCGAACCACAACAGTCTTCTGAGCCTGAACCAGCACCAGCTCCATCAACAGTCCAAGTTCCTGAGAAGCAAGCACCTACAATAAAAGAACCACCAGAATCTTCACAGCCTCCACCACCCTCAAACCCTTGAAGTACATAGGCTGTATAATCCTTAGGGGGAGTATTGTTGGACCCTAAAAGGATCATACATGCCATTTCAAGAGGTGGTAGAAGGATGTTCTGGTTGGTAGAATCTACACAAGTCCAAGAAGTTATGCGGGTGAAGACATAGAATAAAAAGACCAAGTGTCGGCTATCCGCTTTAGTCAATGCGGATGAGCAAAGAACAAATACGGCCAAGTATTTGTTCATCTGCATTTACTAATGCGGATAAGTAGAACCAAATTCGACTAAGTTTTTGGTCATCCGCATTAACCAAGCGAATGATGTTGGATCATATGAGGCTGGTGCAACCAAAACAACACTTAGAATAATTTTGTGTACAAGTTGAAGAAGTCTTCCAAAGACAAAACTACCCTTTCGCAGCTATGTCAAAGATCTTCCGAAGCATTGTTTGAAGAGCTTCCGGAGGAAAACTAAGTCCTCTGAGACTAAGTAGTTTTCCTTCCGAAGTATATAAAGATCTTCGAAGGATAAAACAAAGTCTTCCGAGACCAAGCAGTTCTCCTTCCAAAGCATTCATACTTAGAAGATTCAAGACAAAGTTTTCTAAAGAATAAAGTCATCAAGACCTATAAAAGACTCAGAAGAAATTGTTTCTTCTGAAGTATAAATGGCCTTGGAAGAACTTATTCTTCTCAAACCATTATTCTTCTCAAACCATTTAGCTTTGGAAGAATCAACTATGAACCAGTGGACATAAGTATGGTCTGTCTGACAGACTCGGAGATACTGCATGGTGTTTTCCCACGACCATGTAGTTGACCATACTTTAATCCACTATTCACCTTTTCAACTTAGTATAGATACCATCTTTAGTTGGTAACAAAAGGTAAATCATGGACCTGTCATGACTACCTTATATAGGATATTATTTTATGTTAGATACTTTACTTCTAGCAATGTAGTATTTGTCTAGTTGTAGATTCCAGTTGGTTTTCCAAGTATAACCGGTTGTAGATAGTAGTATATATAGTTTCTCATTATAACTTAAGTAGACACGCTTGTAAGGGTCTTGTAATACTTAGTTGAGAAGTAATATATACAAGTATCTTGAAAACCATTCTTGTGTTCATCAACTTATTATATTATCATCAACTTAGTTAGAGATTCTGCTTCATCACCCGAGTGATATCTTATGAGTTCGTGAGAGAAAACTTATGTTAAAGTGTAAAAACTGATCCTGCAATTGATATTAGAGCTTCTTAGGCTCTTGATTATGAGATCTAACCATCCCAAATCACCCTTGTTTCCTTACACTTACTCGCTTCACTTGAATGGCTCTTATCCAAAAATCCACAGACTCTGAGCTGGGAACCATGACCAAGGCTCCTATCATCACCCCTGATGATTTCGGAACATGGTGTAAACGTATTGAAGGCTTCATTAAGTATCAAGACAGTCACATGTTGAGATCTGTCACTCATGTTCCTTACAAGCCAAAGATGGTGGCCCGGATAGTAATGGTGCCATGATTGTGAAAGATGTTAAAGACTACTCTGATGAAGACTTCAAGAGGATGGACATCGATGGTAAGGCTATGACTGTGTTGCTCACTGCCATACCAAACTCCATAATGGTAGGCTTTCATCAATGCGAGTCTGCAAAAGAACTATTTGATGCTTTGAAGCTGATGTACTCTAGTTCCAAAGAATCAAAAGAAAATAAGAAGGACATGCTGAAGCAGAAGTTCGAGAACTTTACTTATGTTATTGGTGAGACCTTGAGCCAACAATACTTCAGGTATATGGACTTGATTACATCTCTCCAGACTATGGGAGTGGTGCTTGATAAAAGAGACATATTCCAAAAATTCATGAGTGCACTTCCTCATGAATGGACTTTCTGCTACGTCTCCATCGAAAGGACTAAAAATCTCAACACTCTCACTATGGCTGAACTGTACGGAATCATTGATGGATACCGTATGGAAATAGAGACTCAAAAGAGCCACCAGATGAATAGACCCTCAAATCCAGCTATCAGCAACGCTCTGCATGTTGCTAAAGGATCAAGAACTCCCTAGCCTCAATTGTACCTGAATTATCCTCAGCAGCCATCAACTTCTTCTGGGCCATATAACACTTTCCCTGAGACACCCAGGTCTTAACAAGTTCAACATACTCCCTTCCAGGAAAGTTGTGCTTTTGTTTCAGGAAATGAACACTCTGGAGATTTTCAATTTTGCTTTGATGATCTAGGGTGCTTTAGCCCGGATGATGTTGAGTATATGGACATTGTCCAACAAATGGCTCTTTTAACCTACAGGGCGAAGAAATTCTTTAAAAGAACCAGAAGGCAGTTTCCCAAAAACCCAACAAACAGCAAATTCGGGTTTGATAAAAGCAAGGCCAAGTGTTACAACTGTAACCAGCTCGGTCACTTTGCTAGGGAATGTAAAGCACCAAGATCTAATCCTGGAGCTGCTCAAGCCTCTCAACATCCTGCTACCTCAAAGGCTGTAACCAAACCTACTAAGCCACAAACTGCAGCTGTTGCTCAAGAGGTTGACTAGAGCTTTATGGTACAAGATGTCACCCCCGTCCAAGCACTCATGGCTGGAACAGATGACAGCAAGGTATACGAACATCTCTGTACTCCAGCATGCATTGCTAAGGTTAAATTATATCAGGACTATAACATGGAAATTAGATCTGATATTGAGTCCTTAAATATCCTAAAATCTGATTTTAAGAGGGCAGAATCTGACTATAAATGCAAAATAGAAGAGTTAGAAACAACCGTATCCTCTTTAAAACATGAACATACAAACTACATGACACAGATAAAAGATCTAATATCCAAGTTAACTGAACCTCAAGCCCAGCTAGTAATAGCTGAGGCTAAAGCAGAGAAGTATGCTATTCAAGAGCATAACTTCAATACCATTATTGCATCATCCTCGCACTCCAAGGTCTGCTACTGAAATAAAAGTGGGTTGGGATCCAATGAAATTGCTCCACCACACTCTCTTGTGTTTGTTAATCAACCAAGATGTGGTACTGATGAGCAAAAGGTTCCAATTGCTGACCCACTACCTAGTGAGTAGAAGCATGATGCAACAATGGTAACCACTACAGGAAAAGATAAGGTAGAAAACCTCATCCCCATCGCTGATCAACCGTTGACCGCCAAAGCAATGAAGAACAAGATCTAGGCAGCAAGAAAAACTACCAAGAAGGTGGCTGAGACCAAGAGGAAAATAGACCTAAAACAAAAGGGTGTATTCATTTCAGCTGGTTTCCAAGTGGTTGGAAACTCTGATTCTGGAATGGAAGGTAATACCAGCACTCTTATCCAGCTAAAGAATCAGAAGTTAAAGGGGAAGGCTGATGAAGAAGAAAAGAAGTAAAAGAAACAACAGCCCTTAGGCCCCATCAAGAATAACATTGAGTGCATAATCTATGGTCTGCACAACCACATGGCCAAGGATTGTTAATACAATCCTGCAAGCACACATTATGCAACTAATGTTAAGAAAGAGGGAGTTAAGGAAGGTTTCACATTTGGACCTTACCACATGGTCCAAGTGTCAAGGAAAGGAAAACTTGTTTCCAAAGCCAAGTTGCTTTCGGAAGAAACTCATTCTTTCGAATGGAAAATGGCTTCGGAAGACAAGCCAAAGAACAAACATAGGAATAAAAGGAATCCTTTGAAATCTTCCAAGAAGAAGACTTCTTCAGATGAAAAGGTGGTGAAGATCTCTTCCGAGAAGAAAGATGCCTCGAAAGAATGTCGTGCTGCTCAAGCCTCTTCAGGCTCATCCACACTGATCAACCATAGGATGGAATGGAAGATTAGAAAGGATGATGCAGCACAAGCCACTTCTTCAAAAACCATAGTCGAACCCACATGCATACACTTTGGTTCAATTATGTTATCTACATTGGAAGAACCCAAGACCAACTAGGCTTGGGTTTCCAATAGTAACTAAACATTTCACATTATGTGCAGGAACATCCACGAGATAAGAATGGAAATGTCTAGATTGTGGACAGTGGATGCTCCAGGCACATGACAGGGAACAAATCTCTTCTACAACAATTTGAACATTTTGATGGCGGTCCTGTTCAGTTTGGAGGTGAAGTCGGAGGATACATTTTTGGTAGAGGTAGTGTATCCAATGGTATGTTAAATATTGACAAAGTAAACTTTCTCAAACAGCTTGAACACAATCTGTTAAGTGTTTCTCAATTCTATGATCAAAAGCACCAAATGCTTTTCACAGAACATGAGTGCATTATCCTCAAACCTAGGATGACAATTCCTCAGGAATTGGTGCTTCTTAGATCTCCAAGGAAAGGAGATATGTATAAGCTGGACATGAATAATGCTTCCCCACTAGGTGAAGTATCATGCTTTCTTTCCAAAGCAAATGGTGATGAGTCCACTCTTTGGCATAAAAGAATGTGCCACATTAATTTTAAAACCATGAATAAGCTGGTTAAAAATAATTTTGTACATGGTGTGCCCAAAAAGGAATTTATCTGTAAAGATAACTGTGTTGCTTGCCTGAAAGGAAAGCAACACAAGGTTTCTTACAAATCCAAAGAGGTCAACTCTATCACCACCCCATTACACTTATTGCATATGGATCTTTTTGGTCCTACAAGTATAATGAGCATTGGAAGGAAATCATACTGTCTTGTGATTATTGATGATTTTAGTAGGTTTACATGGGTATTCTTTTTAAGAACTAAAGATAAAACTGCTGAAACAATAAAATCTTTCATTCTTAAAATTGAAAATCTAAAGGATCACATGGTAAAATCATCAGAAGTGATCAAGGGACTGAGTTTAAGAATCAAGATCTTGACTCATTCTGTAACTCAAAAGGGATTACCAAACAATATAGTGCTCCCAGAACTCCTCAACAAAATGGTGTTGCTGAAACGAGGAACAAGACACTTATTGAGGCTGCAAGAACCATGTTAGCTGATTCAAAGCTGCCTCTAACTTTCTGGGCAGAGGCAGTAAGCACTGCATGCTATGTGCAGAATAGGGTTCTCATTGTTAAGCCCCACGAAAAGACCCCTTATGAGTTATGGAACAAGAGGCCACCGTTCATTGGCTTTCTTAGGTCTTTTGGCAGTAGGTGTACCATACTTAACACAAAAGAAAATTTAGCAAAGTTTGCTGAAAAGTCAGATGATGCTATCTTTATTGGATATTCCTCAACCTCTATTGCCTATAGAGTTTATAACATGAAAAATCAACAATTTGAGGAATCATCTAACGTTGTTGTTAATGAGCACACTCCTTGTGTTAGGGGGAATGGCCCTGATCATATCTTTAGTTTAGAATTGTTTCCAAACTATTCTAAATCATCTTGTGAGAATGTTTCAGCTGGAACAGGAACTCAAAGCATCTCCCATGAGGATCAACTCTTCGAGTTACCCAGACCTATTCAAAGTTCTCTAAGAGGAATTGATGAACAAGCACCCACTGATGAAAGTCCTGAGAGTCTAAATATATCAGGAAATAATAGAACTTCAACAAGTTGTCAGCCCTCTGAGCCTTAAAACTCCTCAATTGACAACTCTAGCATTCTACACCAAGCTAATGAAGATAGTCATCTAGAGGAACAGGAAACTATTGATGCTGATTTTCAGCAAAATATCATTGATGTTATCACACATTCATTCAATCAGTCCTCATTGAATGAGTGTGAGATGTCAGCTGGTCATGGTGTTCAATATCCTGAGCAAAACTTGTCAAACCTGGATCTATCTATGTAACTAGATGTGATTCCTAGGCTCAGGATACACAACACTCATCCAGCTGATAACATCATAGGAGATGTCTCAGAAGGTATGAGAACAAGAAGTCAGACCCATAATAGGAATGTCTGCTTGTACTCATGCTTTCTCTCTCAAATAGAGCCAAAGAAGGTGGAAGAAGCCCTCAAGGGCAACAATTGGGTTGAATCTATGCAAGAAGAATTGCTTCAATTCAAAAGGCAAAAGGTATGGAACTTATGTCCATTGCCACCTGGCCAAATCCCTATTGGCACCAAGTGGGTATTCAGAAATAAGAAAGATGATAGAGGTTTGATCATCAAGAACAAAGCACGACTTGTTGTTCAAGAATACACACAGGAGGAAGGAATAGATTAAATTGATATCTTTTCACCTATTGCAAGACTTGAGGCTGTGAGAATCTTTCTTGCTTTTACAGCATCCAATAACTTAACTGTTTATCAACTTGATGTCAAATGTGCATTTTTGTATGGGAATATTGATAGAGAAGTCTATTTGTGTCATCCACCTGGTTTTGAAGACCCACAGCACCCCAACTATGTGTGCAAACTGGATAAAGCTCTTTATGGGTTGCATCAAGCACCAAGGCTGTGGTATGAGACCTTGTCTCAGTTTCTTCTGAAGAATGGCTACACCAGAGGCACCATAGACAAGACATTGTTTATCAAGAAGTCTGGGAAGGAAATGTTGCTTGTTCAAGTCTATGTTGATGACATCATATTTGGTTCCTCAAATGACCAAATATGCAAAGACTTCGTAAGCATCATGAGAAAGAAGTTTGAGATGAGTTCCATGGTAAAAATGGACTTTTTCTTGGGAATTCAAGTGACGCAGATGGATGAAGGGATCTTTATCAATCAATCTAAGTATGTCAAGGATATCTTAGAAAGATTTGATATGAAAGATTGTAAGCCTGCCAAGACACCCGTACCCAAAAATCACAATCTTTATGCTGATTCTGAGGGGGAGGATACTGATCAGCATCAGTATAGGGCAATTATTGGATCTCTCAAGTATCTCACTACAAGTATACCTAATATCATGTTTTGCTACCTGCATTTGTGCAAGATATCAGGCTGCTCCCAAGGTGTCCCACCTAATTGCTATCAAGAGTATTCTTAGATACCTTAAAGGAGCACCCAAACTAGGACTCTGGTATCCTAATAATAAGGATTTCAATCTTTATGGATACACTGATAGTGATTATGGAGGCTGCAACATCAACAAGAAATCCACATCAGGAGGATGTCAATTTCTTGGTAGAAGGATCATCTCCTGGCAATGCAAGAAGCAATCATGTGTCTCTACATCAACTGCTGAAGCTGAATACATTACTGCTACGAGCTGTTGTGCTCAACTGCTAGGGATTCAAAATCAGATGTTTGACTATGGTTTCAACTTCATGGAGACTCCCATCCATATAGACAACAATATTACTATTTCTATCACAAAAAATCCTGGTTAAGCACTCCAAGACAAAGCATACTGACATCAGGTATCATTTCATTAGAGATATTCATGAGAAAAATCTAATTAAACTAGTCAAAGTTGATTCAAATGAGCAATATGCTGATTTGTTCACAAAAGCTTTTGATGAACGAAGATTCAGATACTTAATCACAGCTATTGGGATGATTAACATTGACTAGTTATTCTTTTTGGAAAACCTTTTTAAATTCATTATCTGTGTTTTCAACATATAATCTAAGCCCTGTTACAAAAAGTTTTTATTTTTAAATTCTGAATATAAATTCTTTCAAAGAGAAATTTACCCTTGGAAGAAGTCTTTATTCAACTTCCGAAGGCAAATTCATTAACTTGAATATTATCTTCCAAAGAGTTTTCAGCCTCGAAAGAAGATTTGATCACATAGTAAACCTACTTCCGAAGCTTACTTATCTTTGTTCTCGGAACAAGAATGTACTATCAGAAGAAACTTGTCATTAAGGTAAAGTTTGCTTTCGAAAACAAAAATATCTTCGGAAGACAACATTAGGAAAAACAAGTGTTTTCACTCAGAAGCAATTTTTATCTTTGGAAGAAAAACTTTTTCACTGTCTAATGGAAATCTTTGGGCCCCACTCTATAAAAAGTAAGATTTTGAGATGATTGTCGGTATATTTTTAAAAGGTTTTTACCTTACCGCCCCTGTCAAATCGAAACCCAAAATGTCTTTTCACCTTATTGGTTTGGCTTGTTGTTCCCTTATTTAAACTTTCCGACTCTCTCTCTTTACCTTTTTACCACCTCAGAAGCCCCAAATTTCCATTACCTTCTTCACCCACTCTCAAATTTCTTCAATCCATCAATACTTTTTCAAGCAATGGTCCTAAATCCCCAACACAATCAGGTCGCAATCCTTGAAACTTCTAAGGATGCTGACTTTGTCCCCATTGTCAAATTTCTAATACAATCCACATACCTCACTGCTCTCACTATAAACCCCAGCATCTATTCTAACCAAATGGTCGAATTTAAGGTAAATGCTCAAAGTGAAACTCTGTGTTGGTCCTTATTATCGATTCAATAGTGCACTTGATGTATAACAATGATTTCCCACTGATTTAACACAATATACCCAATAACATAATGAATAATTTAGAATCTAAACAATGACATTCAAACAAAAGGCTCAATAATAATGATAATAACTTCCGGCCGCACACACACAATTGCAACAATGATATTTCGTATTAGGGTTTTACAATCGGTCACTTACACAGATAGAAAAATTTCAATATACAAGCAAACCTAATTTCGCTGGCTAGCAAAACTAGGCTGACTATTAACTAGTTTCACCTAGCAGCGAACTACAGATTCGCCTGTGATGGTTGTGAAGGTTGTGAAGGGGAAGTGGGTTGTGAAGGAGAAGGTTGTTATGATGGAGGTGTAGGTGGAACATCAAATGGAGGTTGAGGATGATGGTTGATTGGTGGTTGTGGATGAGGTGCAGGTGGAAGAGGTTCGGTTGGAGGTATGATTTTGACATTGGTTTGAGGAACAGCATCATCGTCAACAACTGGAAGATTAAAAGATTTGAAGATAGTATTTAAGTCATAAAACCATGCTGGATCAGATCCTATGTTTGGAGAATTAGACTCTTGCCAATCAACATCGAATGATTCCTACACAATACGCGTTCTTTTGTTGTAGACCCGATACGCTTTTTGTGAGGAAGAATAGCAAACGAAGAAACATTCATCAGAAACTACACCAAACTTTGACTTCTGAGCTTGAGTGTTTAGCAAGTTACATGAGCTACCAAATGGGCGAAAGAAGTTAATCAAGGGTTTCCGTTTATGAAGAAGCTCATAAGGAGTCTTCATTTTGTCTTTCATAATGAGAACCCTATTAAGTACATAAGAAGCACAGTTGACAGCTTCAGCCCAGAAAATGATTGGAAGCTTTGAGTCAATCAGCATAGTTCTTGCTGCTTCGATGAGGGTTCGATTCTT
Source organism: Flaveria sonorensis (assembly GCA_025506505.1). Classification (NCBI taxonomy): domain Eukaryota; kingdom Viridiplantae; phylum Streptophyta; class Magnoliopsida; order Asterales; family Asteraceae; genus Flaveria; species Flaveria sonorensis. The sequence goes on from CM046437.1 coordinate 9,834,696, forward strand.
CCGCTCAGCAACACCGTTTTGTTGAGGTGTCCTAGCAGCACTGAACTGTCTGAGAATCCCCTTGCTTGCACAGAATGAGTCAATGATATGATTCCTGAATTCAGTACCATTATCGCTTCGAATGGCTATAACATTCCTTTTGTTGACGGTCTCAATAGAAAGGATCAGCTTTTGAAGCTCTTCAGAAGCATCTCCCTTGCTTACTAGAAATCTCACCCAATAATATCTTGAATAATCATCTGTAAAAACCAAGCAATAAGATTTTTTAGCAATCGATTTTACACTTATAGAACCAAATAAATCAGTATGTAACAATTCAATGGGTTTTGAAATTGTGTTTTCAAGCTTAAGCTTGTGTGGCTTTTTGTGCTGTTTGCCTTGAGCACAAGCCATGCATTTTTCTACCACTAAAAAATCTTTAAGTGGTAGCCCCCTTACAAGATTGTTCTTAACTAATTTATTTATATTTTTGAATTAACATGTCCTAATCATCTATGCCACAAAAAGGATTCAGAAGAAGAGGCTTTGGACAAAAGACAAGTCACAGTGGATGTAGACACTTATGATCCCATATCTAGAATATAAGTATCATTCTTTCTTGGAGCATGCATGATCACTAAATCTTCTGGAATATTGAACTCTGCTTTAAGAAACAAGCATTCGTTTGACATAAACAGCACTGGTATATCTTTATCACAGATTTATGATACGCTTAGCAGATTGAATGCTAATTCTGGAACATAATTTACTTTCTCCAGAGTTAAGGAACCATTTGAGACTTCTCCCTGACCAATCATTTTGCCACCCTTCTTATCTCCAGTAAAAGCAACATATCCCCCATTAATTATACGATAATTTGTAAGTAAGTCCTTCAACCCGGTCATATGCCTTGAACATCCACTATCAACATGCCAAAAACTATTGATAGCCCTTCTTGAATGTTCCTGACATAACAAAAAAAAAATTGTTAACCCTTGGAAATTGGGACCCAAGTCTTGACTGACTTAGGTCTTGTAAAAGAAGACTTTTTACAGAAGAAATTATTTACAAAATAATTTAATCTTCTTCCTAAGGAACTATTATTTATAAATGCATGACAAGTTTTAATAATATGATCATCCTTTCCACATCTAAAACACCGGGACTTTAAAACTTTCTTATTACATTTTAAAACAGATACTTAATCAGTTAAGATTTCTTCCTCACATTCAGACGTGTGTGAATCGGAATTGCTACATGAGTCATATGATTCTTTTAATAGTGCACTTGATGTATAACAATGATTTTCCACTAATTTAACACAACATACCCAATAACACAATAAACAATTTAGAATCTAAACAATGACAATCAAACAAAAGGCTCAATAATAATGATAATAAGCTTCCAGCCGCACACACACAATTGCAACAATGATATTTCGTATTAGGGTTTTGCAATCGGTCCCTTACACAAATAGAAAAATTTCAGTATATTAGCAAACCTAATTTCGTTGGCAGTTTCGCTGACTAGCGAAACTGCCTGACTATTAACTAGTTTCCCCCGACAGCGAACTATAGATTCGTCGGGAAACACAGCTGACTCTGGGTGAAACTATAGTTTCGCCCGTAGTTTCACTGGAACACAAAATTCAACAAAATACAATTTACAAGAGAAAAACTAACATTAATCCTATTACATAACAGTTAACCTATCAACTATAGTGAGTCCAACCTATACTAGATTATCAATTCTTTTAATATTTTCTTTGTGACCTTTATTTTAGCAAATCCTGATTCATTTACGTTAATATTGTTAACATTAGAGGAGGTTGTCTCTATATCTTTAGTATTGGAAATCCGACTAGGTGTAAAAGATGGGATAGGATGAGAAAGAAATTTTTCAAAATAATTTGGGTGAAAATGTCTGTTTGAAGCTTTACTTAAACAATCATCATTACTATTAACAAGAGTATTTGAAACATCATGGTTTGATTCATCAACATCTGAGGATAAACAAGATGAACTATAACTAGAACTACATAAGCTACTGTCTGTAACAGACGTTTGGGAAACAAATCTACTTATGCTATTGTCTATGAAAGACTTTTTGGAATCTGAAATGTTAAGACTAGAGCTGCCCAGACCACTACTTTCACCATAATCATGTTCCTCTCGAATCTCCTTATGATTAACTCCTTTTAAACCTGCATACAAACTGTCAGTATCTTTCTGAATTAATTCATTAGTTGGATTAGGTATAGGCATAGGAGAATAAGAATAAGTGCTTGGTGGAGGATAAACATGAGTGGTTTCTTTGCTTCCCAAACCAGTCTTAATTCTAGCCCCCCTTTTATTCTTGCAAAGCTCCTCAAGTTTCATCCCAGAGATTGTCCATTTTTCAAGTTTGGTTTTTAATTTGATTGTTTCAAATTCAGTAAGTGCTACACATTCAGTTAAATCATTTATTTCAACCTTTCTTTCTAAAAGATTTCTTTTTAAATGCTCATTTTCTTTTAACGCTTCATTGAACTTAACAAAATATTTTGACTCATTTGTCTTAAGTTCCTTATTAATTTGTTTGAATTCTTTTTCATTATCTAATAACAGTCTGTTTTCCTTATAAACCCCAAATAAACGAATTTTACATGGAGGAGAACACATGTCTTGGATTACCTCATAAGGGAGACCCATAACTACCTTTTCAGCAGCTAGGGCCTTGTCGCACTGACAAACCGGAGTGTTCTTCTTGTTTTCTTCATCCTCCATTGCTTTCCTGCAAATCTCCTTAGCTTTACTTTCCTCCTTTGATTCTTCTTTTGATTCACCTATCTTCTTTCCATAATCTTCACCAACTGTTACCTTCTTTTCAACTGTAACACCAGCTTTCTCATATCCTCTCTCTTCAACTTCCACTTTCTCAGCCTTAATCCCTTCAACCTGAACCCTTTGCTCGTTACTTTCACCAATAACCTTTTAAGTCTCACTCTTGAACTCTCTAAAAGGATCAAAGTCCTCAATAGAATCCACATCACTGTTCACTAACTCAGCCACTAGTGCATGATTGATTTCTTCTTTAGTTTCCTTAATCTCATCACTCCAATCGAAGTTTGAGATGAGAGCTGTTTCCTTCTTTGACTTAGCTTCTTCCTTGTCAGTGATTGGAATAACTTTAGAAGCTCTAGAAGTTCCTAGTTCAGTAATGATAGGAGATGGACATTCTCTTTTAAAATTCCCCAACTATTTACAATTAAAGCATCTTAATTTAGACTTATCAAATCCCAGCTTTGAATTTTGATTGTGATTTCTGAAGCTCCTTCTACCAGTTCGTTCCATGAATCTTCTTGCAGGAAGTATGAGCATGGCCATCTGCCATTGGATATCTGTTTCCTCTAAATCATCTGGATCGACTTGATACATGTCTTCAACAGTCATTCCTTTTCCCTTCAGCTCCCCAGCAACCAGAGCCTCATAACTATGCACAAACATTCCAAATAATACCATAGTATCTGATGGAATTTGAGTAGTGATAGATGGCTTTGAGCTTGAAACAATACCTGTAGACCCCCCACTGGTCATATTTGAAGCACCATATCCTGTAGAACCACCATAAGCTGAACCATACATAGACAAGTTTGCAGCAGATGACATTAATACAGCATTTTGTGGATATACGGTAGCTAGCATCATGGATTGATTGTATTCTCTCCTCTTTAAATCAAAATCAAAAGATTTCAATTTGTTGATTACATCTATAATTTTGTAATCAGCAAAGTTTCTTTCCTTCTTAAACATCCAAACTTGCAGGCTCTATGTGAGTCCAAGAGTTTAGAGACTGTTCATGATTACCAACTACTCATCATATTTCTTTAAGGTGCTTGAGATGGACAAAAATCAATTTGTTATGTCAGAAAGGCTTTCATTTTTATGTCCTACAAATGAAAAATTGAACTCCTTTTCAGCATGAGCATTCCTGTCCTTCCTCAGATCCTCATTTCCATCATAAAATTCACATAAGGAGTCATACAAAGATTTTGCATTCTTGTGTTTAGCAAACCGGTTATAGATATCTTGAGATAAACAGAGAGTTAAAGCTCCAAAAGCTTTCTGATCACGATCAATTAGCTTGAGGTCTCTTTCAGTGAAGGTAGATGGATCGGTGTTTGGTGATGTAACTTGACCAACAGTGACAATTGGAGTGTGTGGACCATTTACAATTGATTCCCATTGATTATGATCAGTGTAGTAAAAGAAGGCTTTTAAACATCTTTTCCAGTCCTTAAAGTTATTACCATTTATAAGCCTCGGTGGCCTATAAGGAGCAACACTCTCCAAGTCAGATATAGTGATATTGGTGGACGTCATTAGTTAAAATGTGATAGTTTCCCTGTCAACAGGCAAATTCGCTGGTACGTTCACCGATAGATTCGCTGGTAAATTCGCTCGTGGATCCGCTGGCAAACAAGCAGTAGTTTCACCCCGAATCAATGATCAGAGACTCTAGTTTCGGTGATAGTTTCGCTGAGACTAGAAGAACTTTCGTTCTAAAATGAATTTTCCAACACTTTTGCCTGTAATGACTGGCAAGGAAGTTGAAATTCCGTTCAAAAGTTGGCTACTTTCGCTGACAATAACACCTGAGTTGAAAACCACCAAATCCGTAAATTCGTTGGTAGTTTCGCTGGACGAATTGTAAATTCGCCCAATGAATCTGAAAAACTTTTTCAGCACAGAATCAATCCAATCTCATCCAAAACACAACAAATTTGAAATCTGATGGTTGCAATAGCTTCGCACATCCAAAACACACAATCCTCAATCAATTTCCATGACAAAAACACCCAAATCAGCAGCAAAATCGATGGAATAGTAACTTAACTTTGAAAAAGCACAAAAAACCAAATAATCAAGAGCACAATGGCTCTGATACCATATTGTTGGTCCTTATGATAGATTTAATAGTGCACTTGATGTATAACAATGATTTCCCACTGATTTAACACAATATACCCAATAACACAATGAACAATTTAGAATCTAAACAATGACAATCAAACAAAAGGCTCAATAATAATGATAATAAGCTTCTAGCCGCACACACAAAATTGCAACAATGATATTTCGTATTAGGGTTTTGCAATCGGTCCCTTACACAGATAGAAAAATTTCAAGATATAAGCAAACCTATACTATAGTGAGTCTAACCTATACTAGATTATCACTCTGAATGATGAAAGGGTAATCAGGTCAAGAATCTGCACACAAGAAATCATTATTGCTGAATCTACCATCAGGGAGCATCTGGAGCTTCACAATGAAGGCGCCCCCACTGAGTTCCCCAAATCTGAGTTGGAAGATACCTACACTCAGATGGGATATGGAGGTGATGTGCACAAATCCACTGTTTACAAGTTTAATTTCTCTTACAACTTGAAATTCTTGTTGCATATTGTTCTACACTGTCTATCCAACAAAACAGGGGGTTGGGATCAAATCCCATATGACTTGGGCTGCCTAGTCCATGGAATAGTAAAAGGCTTTCGCTTTAATTATTCAAGGTTTGTGCTGAACAATCTGCAAGGTAATCTTAACCGGGATTCATTTTTTATGTATCCTCGGTTTATTCAGAATATTATAAACTGTGAGCTGGACCAGGACACACTACAACAAGGAGATGTTCTATTTGTTTGTCACATGAGGCCAGGAATCTTCAAGACCTTGAAGAAGGTGTCCACCAATTTCACAGGAAATTCACTGATCTTCTCCCAAATATGCTTGAGCCAACGACTCCTAGTGACATCCCTGCAAGCCCAGCAGGTGATAAACCCACACCAGACCACCCCACTCAAATGCCAACTACTTCTTCCCACCCAATAAAAATTACATACATAAGACGCTCCAAGCGAACCCCTGATCAATCTACTCTGATTGGTCAGATCCCTCCTTTTCAAACCAAAAAGGCTCCAGTGGAACCTTGGGCTCCCACTTAGCCAGAGGTCTAACCATCCTCCACCATTGACCTCAATGTCAGTGTTGAGCCTCCTCAGTCTCAACCTGAAGAGCCCATAACCCAAGAATTCAGCCCTTAGGGTGAGTCCCAATAGTCCCCTGAGCTACCAAAAAGGGACAGCCACATCACTGGTTTAACTGCTACTACAGATGAAACATTAGGTATTGACCAAGGTCACGGGTCATTAGAATTAACCTCTCTATCCTTCACTAACCTATTAAAACGACCTAATGAAGATATTATGTTTCATCCTGGCTATGATGTTGATCTACCACACCACTTTCAAGATCAATTGAGCTCTGTGGAATCTCTGTTATCTACCCAACATCAGATAAGCCAAACTGAGGTGAGTCCAACTGGTGTGGAGGTGACTCATGTAGACTCAGCTACCACTACTGAAAGAGTTTCATTAACCTCTCAAGAAAGTGGTGACATCAGTGAGACCGAGTCTACGGCAACCTTACCAATTGATGTTTCTGAAAAGGACATCAGTAGGGAAGGGTATCCAGGACGCCAAGAAACCATTACTTGTGGTGATGATAAACATACCAGGTATGTTATCTCATCTCCCTATGATTCTTCATAAGAAGATGAGGGTAGTATACAACTCACTATTAAATACCTGACTTCTAATATCTCAAACCTTGAATCAAAGGTTAAGACTTTAGAGGTCAGGTCTGCCACTCAGCAACTCGAGATTGAACATCTCAAGGCCAAACTAGCTGAGACACAGATTGAGAAGTCTATTAGGCATGTACCTATTCAAGTTTCTTTAAGTTCTTCCTCCAGCTTATCTACTTCTCAAGATGATGCTACCAAAAAAGGGGAGAATATATAGGAACAACACCATGAGGAACCCAGTCTTACTATTACAACTTCTCCTGATGCCCTATCTATCTTTTACCCCCAACAGCATCACCCTATAATAGTTTTTCCTCAACCAGCTCCCATTACTTTTCAAGTGGACCAAAGGATGCTCATAGATCTCCAGAGGTTTCTAACCATATTTCTGTTGAGCTCCTCCATTGAACAGCCCTCCCCAGATCTAGCTATCGCCTACTTTGGAGCTGAAGAGCTTCAAAGGCTGAATGCACCACCTACCTGTAAAAAGGTAGTTGGTCAACCTAAGGTCTCTACTAAACCTAAGATTAACTTCAAAGGGAATGTACAGACTGATGGCCCAGCAACTGATTTAGATGGGATAGGTGATGCAGTCCCAGTTACTTTCGAGGCAGAAATCCAAGCTATCGAAGGAATAATTGGACTGTCTTCATTGTATAGTGATCTGTTCATCTCAGAGGAAATTCTTGAACTAGCATCTGAGATTAACAGTGAGGATTTCCTTACAACTCCTCTCTTATAAGTACCACTACCTCAAACACCCTCACTCTAACCTGAATCTTCTGAACCTGAACCTCTAAATGCTGAATCTTCTTCTGGTCCTAAGGGGAAGAGGAAGCTCACTGCTAATGAACTATTAGAGGAGGAAATATTGAAGAAGCTAAAGAAAAAGGGAAAACTTGATACTGGAAAGCTGTTGGTTGTAAATAGCAAAGCAGCAGTAGCCGCCCAAGAAAGTCTGAACAATCAAGGAGGTTGGAAATCATTGACAGGCTCATCAACCTGGGAGTAGCCAATGAAGAAACTCCTCTACTCCCAACTGATGAACTTGTTAAAATAGAAAAGGCAACCCTACTACAAAAAGAAAAGGAAGAAGTAGCAAGGTTGGCCAAAGAAGATGAAAGAAGGAAGAAGAAGGAAGAAGCCAGAGAAAGGGAAAGGATGGAGAGAATAGCCTTTCTCTACACCAGATGCTATTCTCAAGAGGAGCTGGCACCTCATAAACTGACATGATCTTGTTTCTTTTTGACAAAAAGCAAGATTTAATCAACAAGGAGAGGAAGAAGGATGCCAGGGAAAAGCTTAAAGGATGAAGAAAGAAAGAGGAAGAGGGAGAACTTGCTACTGCCAAAAAGAAGGAGACAAATATTGGATGAAATCCTATCTCCGAGCTCATGGCTTCTCCGGCAGGCAAGTGGGTCCCATGTTTATCAAGACCTTACAGCGACATGTCAGTGACATCAAGGCTGTCATTCGCTTAGGAAGAAGTGTAACAACCGACTCCTAGGTCAAACTTTAACTTTAATTTTATCCGGTATTATTTTCATTCTTATTATTAATATTATTTTCTTCTTAGATGATAATTTATTTCATGTTTAGTTGCCTTATAAGATTTCATTATATCTTGCCTTAGTCTAGAAATTATTAAGCGATACTAGAAAATATTAAATCTATGCTAGAAATTAAAATTTTAATTAAAACAAATAATATGTGTGTACACACACATTTACACGGCACACATACATATATATGCAATCTTACACTTAAAAACTTATAAAACTAATACTACCAACAACTACACTACACAACCAATTTACACTACAATTTATAAACTTTACAACAAATTAAACTACCTAATAATTAACAAAAAAAAAATCATTAAACCACTCACACAACACCAATTCAGCAGCCCCCCTCTCCCCCACTCACCATTCCCCCTCAAACCTCACAAAACCACTTCAACACTCCATCCCCTTCCCCATACATGCAACCCAACTCCCAACCTCTTCTCCATCACTCTCTCTCATGAAAATTCAGCCAAGAACTCTCAACATTTCTGCAACTTTTCTTCATTTCCAGCCAAGATAGAGAGCCCCTTCAAGCACAACATCGATTCTACAAGTTCTTGCAAAATCCAGGAAGTTTCAGCTCAAGCTCGTGATTCTACAGCCCTCATACTCCTCAATTCATTCCAAAATCACGAAACACCTTGAGTGTAAGCATCAATATACCCGAACAAAGCTATTTCTTGAGTTTTCTTTACTTTTCTACTATGAAATCTCACCTTTCTTGTTCACAACAGAAACTTGCGGCCATATCATTATTTTTGTAAGACTCATGACTTTAAAAAATAAAAGGTATATTTTAATGAGTGTTCGTGAACCATGGGTTGGTGCATATGATTTAAACCCGAAAACCCTCTTTTTCATGTATTTTAGCACCAATAACCCACTTGTTTTGTAAAACCCTTCAACCAATGTTAAAACCTGCTACAAAATAGTTTATTAAAATAATTATAATCTGGATTTAATTTTACAAAAAAGTTTAATGATGTTTGAGCACAAACCATGATGATTACACATGTGCAAACGATGTAAAACACACTCTAAAAGGCAACTATGGTGGTTGTTATGAAAAATCCGTGACATTATGCTTTGTTCCAGTATTTTGATGATTTTAACCTTATAAAATTCGTGGTATATGTGGATTATGTACAATGACGGGGCATTATGGACTAGATGGTTGTATTTTAAGGACCCGAAAGGTGGTGAAATTCTCAAAATGGCTAAAACTTAATAAGTTGCATGTTTTAAAATATACAGGCCCTAAACTAATTACTTTAGTGTTGAAAATCTAATTTGGTGAATTTTTGGGTTAATATATAATTTCTATGAATTTATTTAACAAAGATAAGCTTAAACCGGGAGATTTTTGGATAAAATTTTAAAAATAGTGTAACAAGCCTAGAATGAACAAATCCATGTTATTTCAGCGAGTTAGAAGACCCCAAAGTGATATTTTGGTGGAAAGTTGAAAGAAAGTGGAGTTAGAATATTCGGTTTCAGGTAAAAACAGGTCTTAATGGGTTTTTAACGGGTTAGTTTAAAAAATGAAACTTTTTGCTCAATAACCCCAAAACTACTTCTAAAACAGATTATAATCTTTATTTTAAGCCCTTAAAATGTTATACTTGAGGTTATAGGTTGAAATTAAGAGATCTAAAACAAGATGCTCAAATTAACGGTTTTACCGTAACCAGTAACTTGAATTTTGTGTTTTAAAGCTCTCAAGCTAAAATCTGGAAATATTAAGTTAAAACAGGCCTAAAAGTAATATAAAAACCCCTAGGAACTAATAAGGTCCATATTGGGTCAAGTAATGAAAGAAAGCAAACTTTCGGGTAAAAATTGTAAATTTTGAAACTTGAGGGACCAAAGTGTAAATTTTGTAATATAACTAAATTTCAGTAATATTATGACTAGAAAACTCTTATTAAATGTACTATAATATAAAGAAACTTATAAAAGTCATATAACTTGTCATCCATATATCAAAAACCCTAACTTTCCTAAAAGGGAAACTTTTTGACACAAACTTCTAAGAAATGAAGCGACGTGAACGTATGACCATAAAATACATTTAAATACACTTCCAATAGCCTAAGAACATTAGTTTACTACTTGTATCTTGATCATAGGGTGCTAGGACTTGAATCTTTTCTTTGACTGAAGAACTGTTGAGTTACCTAAGGTGAGTTTTAGTGTTCCCTTTTATTTTACTACTATTTTGGGATGAAACATGCTATGTTTGAACTAAAAGTTAATTGTGTACTATTATGCGATTCTATTATATGTTGTGGCTAATGTTAGAGCCTGCACCTACTTGTATCACAATCATTAATTCTTGTGTGAACTGCTTGTTTTATATGGGTAGATCTACTTGGGGAATCCCCCACGCACCTTTCGTCATAATCGGAATGGTACCACACTGAGATCCTGCGGGGTCGTTTGTGTCATATGACAGGTTTTATAAGATACTATGGTGTACCACTCAGCAACTATGGTACACTCTTTGAGGCTCAGTTTCCCCTATAGGGTAACCGACATAACACAAGTTTAGAAGAGGCTAGCCGGGGCTGAGTGCAGGGCTGATTGTGACCCCACAACAGTGATACTTATTTTTTTTAAATTAACTTATGGATTCTAAAGAGTCCTTTTGTTTTTGAACTTTATGCACTTGAACTCACCAACTTTTTAGTAGACACAAAATCTTTTTGAACATGTTTCAATTAACCCTTGATGAAGCATGGATTGTAATGGACACTTAATAGATGGCTTAGTACCGTGACTACGAATGGCATTACTTGATTTTGAAAACATTATTAGACATTTGGAATTGTTGTGTAATAAATTTGGATAATTTATAATGGGTGTTGATTTTATGTTTGGGCAAGATTTTCATAGCCCGGGTATGCTATTTAAATGTAATGCCATGTGATTTCGCTCCTTGTGTGCTCTTGAGTGGTTAGTTTCCGCTGCCATGTATTTTGCTGGTTTGTGACGTCCCACCCTCCTTGGGCTTGGGGTTTGACAGATTGGTATCAGAGCCACAGGTTGTAGAGAAGTTGGGAATATCTTAGTAGACACTAGGCTACAACCCTGATTGCCTAGGACTGTCCTTGTTTTGGAATATGTTAGAATGAGTGGTTCGGGTAAATTGATGATTACACTTGATCAACGTAATCATGAATTTACCGGACGCGTGAATTCCGGCATGATCCATTAATCGGTGATAAAATCTTTCTCCCAGATAGAAAATATTTTTTTGTGGTCTAAACTATGTCTTCGTACCTATTGTAACCTGTATTATTACTGATTATAGATACTACTACCATCATTACTGTTGTAACTACTATTATGAGATACTATCATTACTATTGTCATGAGCTATGAGAAACCAAATTACTCATGATGATTTTACAGGAACTCGAGACTCATGGCTAACAATGGTAAAGCGCCTGCATTCCCTGCCGACGAGACTGCCCCAGTGGGAAGACTCAGGAGGGCAACATCCCCATCGCAATATGAGGAGTACATGAGGAGATGCAGCCATCCAGGATGGATATCGGTGACATCCGATGACACGGAGCCATCAGAGGAATCTTTCCCGACATCCCAGGAGAGGAGCCGGACACGCTCTCATTCACCGCATGTCACTGCACCTGCACATTCACCTATCCCGCCTATCAGGAACAGGGGCGCCGAGTCATCACCCGGCCACGCAAGAGTACTCGACCTGGAGCTTCTGTTTCATTTAGGATGCCGCCTCCTCCACCTCCTCCTATGACATCTCCCGCACCGGCGCCTCCGATGATAGGACGGCCCAAGCGCCAACCACAGGACGAGTTCTAGATACCTCCTAGGCGTAGCTTGTATGATGGCCTGAGTGTCATAGCTGGAGGCCCCTACTCACAGTCCAGCCGCTGAACTAGCGATTTTGGTCCTTCTGACCCTACATTGAGCAATATCTTTATGAGGTGACCCTGCAGCATGCCACACGGACCTCACAGTCCGCCCAGTTCCAGGCATTGATGGCGTCCCAGGGTGTCCAACGCTTGGAACAAGAACAGAAGAAAAAGGGGTCGGGCTGGTTTGGGTGGTTGAAGAAGCAATGGCAGTAATAATGGGATGATACTTGATTATTTGGAAGATACTACTATTTTGAGAAACTATTTACCATAAGACTATTAACATTTTGCTTGTTGGTTGCTACAATTATCTATGCATGATTTTCTTTTGTGATATTACCTTATCTATTGCAGGTTGTCTAATGGAATGTACAATAGTATATTCTAGGGAACTAATTTGATTGCCCCTTAAAATGTTAATTAACTTTATAAAATTGGAATCAAACTATGTATGACTTATAATGTATTTTGGGAACCCTCATGTGTTTGGTGAAGCGACCTTAGGAGTCGAATCGATGTAGCGAGATACTTGAAACAAATCTTATAAGAAACTAAATGAGTTTATCTATGTTGACACCAGAATGCCGCCTATACGTGGAATGCATGGGCGAAGGAAAAGGGGTGCTGGGCGCATCGAGAACCAGGGTGGAAATCGACCACCTACTCCACCAAGGACCACCCAAGAAGAAAATGCCAATGATGAAAGGATCGCCAATCTGGTGGCCCAGCAAATCACCAATGCTATCCCCACCATCATAGCTCAAATAAAAGCAGACCAGGAAAATACAACCGGAAATGAAGGACCTGGAAACAATGAAGGTAACACCGAGGATGCTGAGGAAATAAGAACTGGGTGTTCTTACAAAATTTTTATGGCGTGCAAACCAAAAGATTTCTATGGCGCCGAGGGTGCGATTGATACTTACCGATGGTTAGACGAGATCGAGGTCGTGCTGGATATCAGCGAGTGCCGCCTATACGTGGAATGCGTGGGGAAGGAATAGGGGTGCTGGGCGCATCGGGAACCAGGGTGGAAATCGACCACCTAATCCACCAAGGACCACCCATGAAGAAAATGACAATGATGAAAGGATTGCCAATCTGGTGGCCCAGCAAATCACCAATGCTATCCCCACCATCATAGCTCAAATAAACGCAGACCATGAAAATACAACCGGAAATGAAGGACCTGGAAAAAATGAAGGTAACACCGAGGATGCTGAAGAAATAAGAACTGGGTGTTCTTACAAAATTTTTATGGCATGCAAACCAAAAGATTTCTATGGCACCAAGGGTGCGATTGATACTTACCGATGGTTAGACGAGATCGAGGTCGTGCTGGATATCAGCGAGTGCAAAACTGAGCACATGGTCAGGTTCACCTCCCAATCTCTAAAAGGGCCAGCCTTGGAGTCGTGGAAGACCGTCGTTCAGCCACGAGGCAGAAATGCTGTCGGCCTCATGAAATGGTCGGAGTTTAGAGAATTGATGACCAGCAAGTACTGCCCAATAAATCAACTGGAGAAGGTGGAAGCTGAATTTCTGAGCTTGGAAATGAAAGGCTCAAATTACACTGAATACATCAATCGGTTCTCAGCTCTGTCTCGACTAGTGCCCCACTTGCTGACACCTGAATCAAAAGGTGTAGCCCGTTTTATCTGTGGACTGCATCCCAGAGTTTGGGGCATGGTCCTATGTGCCAGGCCTACAACCCTCCAAGCGGCAGTTGTTTTACCGATAGCTTGACTGACGACTTGATTAGGGCTGATTGGATGGAATAGGGGAAGACCGAGGATAAGAAAAAGGTGACAGGTGAGAAGAGAAAATGGTTTGATGCTAAAAGGGCCATTGGCAATAGCGGTAGCTCAAGTAGGAGGGCTGGCGAAGGGACAAGACGTGTGAGGATCAGGGGCAAGAGCCTGAAAACTTACTAGGTACAAGCCCTTTCTATAACAAGTGCAAACTGCACCACCAAGGAGAATGCAACCCGATGCCTTGCTTCAGGTGCAAGCAAACCGGTCACCTGATTAAAAATTGAAAGTATGAGCCCGGGAAGCAATGTTACGAGGGCGGGGATCCAGGACACATGCGGAACAAGTGTCCCAAGATAGCGAGGGATAAGGACGCCAGGCCTAACAAGCCTAAAGGAAGAGCGTTCGTAATGGATCCCAATGGTGCCCGTAAGGAGCCTGACGTGGTTAACGGTACGTTTCTCATAAATAACCACCCTGCTACTATTTTATTTGATACTGGAGCAACAAGTAGTTTTGTTTGTACTACCTTTAGGCCTTTGATTGATTTGGAAGCTTGTACCCTAACTGATGCATACACGGTAGAATTAGCTGACGGCAAGATATTAGAAACCAATGAAATCATCAAAGACTGCACGATAGAATTAGAGAGTGATTCATTTAAAATAGACTTGATGCCTATAACGTTAGGAGGATTTGATGTGGTCGTGGGAATGGATTGGTTAGCTAAATATAAGGCTGAAATTGTATGTGGTGAGCATTTACTTAGAATACCTCTAATTGATAGAAGTACACTAACGGTCCACGGTGATAGAAGCAACACGCTGTACCCCATGATATCCCACCTAAAGGCTACCAAGAGTCTCCACAAGGGATGCTCCGCGTTCATAGTCTACGTGATGAAACCAAGGGAAGAAAAGATAATCGAAGATATACCGGTGGTGGCTGAGTACCCGGAAGTATTTCCCGAGGACCTACAGGGACTCCCTCCATCTAGAAAGGTCGAATTTCAAATAGACCTAGTGCCTGGTACCACACCAGTGGCCAAGGCACCTTACCGACTCGCTCCACCCGAGATGAAGGAGCTAATGGTACAAATCCAGGAATTGCTGGATAAAGGATTCATTCTACCAAGTATTTCTCCATGGGGTGCACCGGTTGGTACTATTTGTTAAAAAGAAGGATGGAACCCTACGAATGTGTATTGACTATCATGATTTGAATAAGCTTACAATCAAGAATCGCTATCCTCTCCCAAGAATCGATGACTTGTTCGTTCAATTACAGGGAGCCAACTATTTCTCCAAGATAGTTTAAGATCGGGATACCATCAACTAAAGATAGGGGAAGAAGACACATACCAAGAAGCCTTCAGGACTAGTATGGACACTATAAGTACTTAGTCATGGCCTTCGGATTGACTAATGCACCTGCGACATTTATGGACCTCATGAACCGAGTATGTCGGCCGTATCTAGACAAGTTCGTGATTGTGTTTATCGACGATATTTTGATCTACTCCCGTAGCAAGGAAGAGCATGAGAAGCACCTTAGACTGATTCTTGAGTTGCTCAAGAAGAGCAGTTATATGCAAAGTTCTCCAAATATGAGTTTTGGATGCGTGAAATCCAGTTTCTAGGACATGTGGTGAACAAAGAAGGTATTCAAGTAGATCCAAAAAAAATAGAAGCCATTAAAAACTTGAAGATTCCTGAAACTCCTACCGAGATAAGGCAATTTCTTGGTTTGGCGGGATACTATCGGAGGTTCATCAAGGATTTCTCGCAAATTGTGTAGCCATTAACCACACTAACCAAAAAGAATACAGCCTTCTTTTGGGAAAAGGAACAGAATATGGCATTTGAGATTCAAGGAGAAGCTGTGCAGTCCACCTATCCTGCCCTACCGGAAGGCGTTGAGGATTTCGTAGTTATTGCGATGCCTCACTTCAGGGGCTGGGGGTGTATTGATGCAGCGAGACAAGGTGATTGCTACGGTCCAGATTGTTAAATTGAGCATGAGAAAACTACACTACTCATGATCTAGAACTAGGTGCCATGGTGTTTTGCACTCAAAATATGGAGACACTTCTCTACGGTACCAATGCGTCATTTACACTGACGATACATAAGTTTGCAACACATTCTGGATCAGAAGATGTTAAATATGCGCCAAAGAGGTGGGTAGAATTGTTGAGCAACTATGAATGTGAGATTCGTACCATCCAAGCAAGGCCAATGTGGTGGCGGATGCATTGAGTAGAAAGGATTGCAAGTTGTTTAAAACTTAAAGACTCTCTTCTGGTGGCCCGAGTTAAGAAATCCATTGCCACCTATGTGGGGAAATGTCTGACGTGTGCAACGGTAAAAGCCGATAACTAGAAACCATCAGGACCTTACAACAGCCTAAATCCCCAAATGGAAATGGGATAACATTACGATGGATTTTGTTACAAAGTTGCCAAAGTCTCGAGGGCATGATGCAATCTGGGTAATAGTGGATAGGCTTACCAAATCAGCTCACTTCCTACCTATTCGAGAAGATTACTGTTTACCGATGCTAGCGCGACTATACATCAATGAAATAGTAACAAGACATGGAGTTCCACTATCGATTATCTCAGACCGTGATAGTTGCTTCACTTCACGATTTTGGAGGTCTCTCTAACAGGCTTTGGGGACCCGACTTGACCTAAGCACTACGTACCACCCTCAAACTGATGGACAAAGTGAAAGAACCATTCAGACTCTAGAGGACATGTTAAGAGCTTGAGCGATCACTTTTGTGGAAGTTGGATACACACCTTCCTAGTAGAGTTCTCCTACAATAATAGTACCACACAAGTATAAAAGCAGCTCCGTATGAAGCCTATATGGTAGAAAATGTCGTCACCATTAAGCTGGAAAGAGATCGGTGATAGCCAAGTAATGGACCGATATCATGATGGAACCACAGACAAGGTATTTCAGATCAAGGAACGACTGAGAGCAGCCAGAGATCATCAGAAGATATACAAATAGAAGACGAAAGCCCCTGGAATTTCAAGTGGGTGATAGAGTGATGCTAAAACTCACACCGTGGAAGGGCGCAGTCAGATTTGGCAAGAAAGGCAAGCTAGGCCCAAGATACATTGGACCATTTGAAATTTTACAAGAATTGGCCCGGTAGCATATCAATTAAAGCTACCACAAGAGTTGAGCTACATACATGACACTTTTCATGTGTCTAACCTGAAGAAGTGTTTGCCGACAAAGCCTTGGAATTACCATTGAAGGAGGCCAGAATTAATAACAAGTTGAACTTTATGGAGGAGCCTGTAGGGATTACCAACCGAATGGTCAAGAAACTTAGGCGAAGTCGCATACCCAGGGTTAAAGTAAGATGAAACTCTAGGCGAGGACCTGAGTTCACATGGAAACGAGAATATGAGATGAGAAAGGAGTATCCGCATCTCTTTAAAACTACCCGTTTAGAATCTAATCGAAACTAAAATTTAGGGAAGAAATTTCCCAAACGGTGGGAGAATGTAACAACAGACTCCTAGGTCCAACTTTAACTTTATTTTATCCGGCATTATTTTCATTCTTATTATTAATATAATTTTCTTCTTACATGATAATTGATTTCATGTTTAGTTGCTTTATAAGATTTCATTATATCTTGCCTTAGTCTAGAAATTATTAACGATTCTAGAAATTTAAATCTATGCTAGAAATTAAATTTAATTAAACACATAATATGTTTGTACACATACATATTCACGGCACAACATACATATATGTAATCTTACATTAAAACTTTTAAAACTAATATACCAACAACTACACTACACCACCATTTTACCTACAATTATAAACTTTACAACAAATTACACTACCTAATAATTAAAAAAAATCATTAAACCACCCACACACCACATTCGGCCGCCCCCCTCTCTCCCACTCACCATTCCCCCCTCCAAACCTCACAAAACCACTTCAACACTCCATCCCCTCCCCATACATGCAACCCAACTCCCAACCTCTTCTCCCTCACTCTCTCTCATGAAAATTCAGCCAAGAACTCTCAACATTTCGCAACGTTTCTTCATTCCAGCCAAGATCGAGAGCCCCCTTAAAGCACAACATCGATTATTACAAGCTCAAGCTAGGAGGTGACCAAAGGTTGAGTTTCTTAAAGTTCTTGCAAAATCCAGGAAGTTTCAGCTCAAGCTCGTGATTCTACAGCCCTCATACTCCTCAATTCATTCCAAAATCATGAACACCTTGAGTGTAGCATCAATATACCCGAACAAAGCTATTTCTTGAGATTTCTTTACTTTTCTACTATGAAATCTCACCTTCTTGTTCACAACAGAACTTGCGGCCATATCACTATTTTGTAAGACCCGACTTCAAAAAAAAAGTATATTTTAATGAGTGTTTGTGAACCATGGGTTGGTGCATCTGATTTTAAACCCGAAAACCCTCTTGTTCATGTATTTTAGCACAATAACCCACTTGTTTTTTAAAACCTTCAACCAATGTTAAAACCTGCTACAAGGAGAGGAAGAAGGATGCCAGGGAAAAGCTTAAAGGATGAAGAAAGAAAGAGGAAGAGGGAGAACTTGCTACTGCCAAAAGGAAGGAGACAAAGATTGGATGAAATCCTATCTCCGAGCTCATGGCTTCTCCGGCAGGCAAGTGGGTCCCATGTCTATCAAGACCTTACAGCGACATGTCAGTGACATCAAGGCTGTCATTCGCTTAGGAAGAAGTGTAACAACCGACTCCTAGTCAAACTTTAACTTTAATTTTCCCGGTATTATTTTCATTCTTATTATTAATATTATTTTCTTCTTAGATGAATTTATTTCATGTTTAGTTGCCTTATAAGATTTCATTATATCTTGTCTTAGTCTAGAAATTATTAAGCGATACTAGAAAATATTAATCTATGCTAGAATTAAAATTTTAATTAAACAAAATATGGTGTACACACACATTTACACGGCACACCTACATATATATGCAATCTTACACTTAAAAACTTATAAAACTAATACTACCAACAACTACACTACACAACAAATTTACACTACAATTATAAACTTTACAACAAATTAAACACCTAATAATTAACAAAAAAAAATCATTAAACCACTCACACAACACCAATTCAGCAGCCCCCCTCTCCCCCACTCACCATTCCCCCTCAAACCTCACAAAACCACTTCAACACTCCATCCCTTCCCCATACATGCAACCCAACTCCCACCTCTTCCCATCACTCTCTCTCATGAAAATTCAGCCAAGAACTCTCAACATTTCTGCAACTTTTCTTCATTTCCAGCCAAGATAGAGAGCCCCTTCAAGCACAACATCGATTCTACAAGTTCTTGCAAAATCCAGGAAGTTTCAGCTCAAGCACGTGATTCTACAGCCCTCATACTCCTCAATTCATTCCAAAATCATGAACACCTTGAGTGTAGCATCATATACCCGAACAAAGCTATTTCTTGAGATTTCTTTACATTTCTACTATGAAATCTCACCTTTCTTGTTCACAACAGAAACTTGCGGCCATATCACTATTTTGGTAAGACTCGCGACTTAAAAAAAAGGTATATTTTAATGTGTGTTCGGGAACCATGGGTTGGTGCATATGATTTAAACCCGAAAACCTCTTTTTCATGTATTTTAGCACCAATAACCCACTTGTTTTGAGAACCCTTCAACCAATGTTAAAACCTGCTCCAAAATAGTTTATTAACATAATTAATCTGGGTTTATGTTACAAAAAGGTTTATGATTTTTAGCACAAACCATGATGATTCTCATGTGCAAACGATGTAAACACACTCTAAAGGCAACGATGGTGGTTGTTATGAAACATCCATGAAATTATGCTTGGTTCCAGTATTGATGATTTTAACCTTATAAATTTCATGGTAGATGTGGATTATGTACAATGATGGGGCATTATGGACTAAATGGTTGTATTTTAAGGACCCGAAAGGTGGTGAAATTCTCAAAATGGCTAAAACTTAATAAGTTGCAAGTTTTAAAATCTCCAGGCCCTAAAATACTATTTTAGTGTTGAAAACCGAATTTGGTGAATTTTTGGGTTAATATGTATTTCTATGAATTTATTTAACAAAGATAACTTAAACCAGGAGATTTCTGATAAAATTTTAAAAATAGTGTAACAAGCCTAGCATGAATAAATCCATGTTATTTTCAGTGATTTAGAAGACCTCAAAGTTTATTTGGTGTAATTTGCAAGAAAGTGGATTTAGAATGGTCGGTTTCGGGTAAAAACGGGTCTTAACGGTTTAGTTTAAAAATGAAACTTTTTGCTCAATAACCCCAAAACTACTTCTAAAACATATTGAATTTATTTAACAAAGATAAGCTTAAACCAGGAGATTTCTGATAAAATTTTAAAAATAGTGTAACAAGCCTAGCATGAATAAATCCATGTTATTTCAGTGATTTAGAAGACCTCAAAGTGTTATTTTGGTGTAAATTTGAAAGAAAGTGGAGTTAGAATGTTCGGTTTCGGGTAAAAACGGGTCTTAACGGGTTAGTTTAAAAAATGAAACTTTTTGCTCAATAACCCCAAAACTACTTCTAAAACATATTATAATCTTTATTATAATCCCTTAAAACATTATACTTGAGGTTATAGGTTGAAATTAAGAGATCTAAAACAAGATGCGCAAATTAACGGTTTTACCATAACCAGTAACTTGAATTTTGTGTTTTAAACCTCTCAAGCTAAAATCTGGTTATATTAAGTTAAAACAGGCCTAAAAGTAATATATAACCCCTAGGAACTAATAAGAGCCATATTGGGTCAAGTAATGAAAGAAAGCAAACTTTCGGGTAAAAATTGTAAATTTTGAAACTTGAGGGACCAAAGTGTAAATTTTGTAATATAACTAAATTTCAGTAATGTTGTGACTATAAAACTCTTATTAAACTTAATATAATATTAAAAAACTTACTTATAAAGTCATATAACTTGTCATCCATATATCAAAAACCCTAACTTTCCTAAAAAGAAAACTTTTGACACAAACTTCTAAGAAACGAAGCCACGTGAACGTATGACCATAAAATACATTTAGATACACTTCCAATAGCCTAAGAACATTAGTTTACTACTTGTATCTTGATCATAGGGTGCTAGGACTTGAATCTTTTCTGTGACTGAAGAACTGTTGAGTTACCTAAGGTGAGTTTTTAGTGTTCCCTTTTTTTACTACTATTTTAGGATTAAACATGCTATGTTTGAACTAAAAGTTATTTGTGTACTATTATTTGCGATGATATATATGTTGTTGCTAATGTTAGAACCTGCACTACTGTATCACAATCATTAATTCTTGTGTGAACCCCTTGTTTTATATGGGTAGACCTACTTGGGGAATCCCCCACGCACAGTGCCTTCCATCCTAACCGGAAGGGTACCATACTGAGATCCTGCGGGGTCGTTTGTGTCATATGACAGGTTTTATAAGTTACTAAGGTGTACCACTCAGCAGGTATGGTACACTCTTTGAGGCTCAGTTTCCCCAATGGGGTAACCGGCATAACACAAGTTTAGAAGAGGCTAGCCGAGGCTGAGTGCAGGGTTGATTGTGACCCCACAATAGTGACACTTATTTTTTTGAAAAAATTAATTTATGGATTCTAAAGAGTCCTTTTGTTTTTGAACCTAAAGCACTTGAACTCACCAACTTTTTAGTTGACACAAAATCTTTTTGAGCATGTTTTAGGTAACCCTTGATGAAGCATGGATTATAATGGACACCTAATGGATGGCTTAGTACCGTGACTACGAATGGCATTACTTGATTTTGAAAACATTATTAGACATTCGGAATTGTTGTGTAATAAATTTGGATAATTTGTAATGGGTGTTGATTTTACGTTTGGACAAGACTTTCATAGTCCGGGTATGCTATTTAAATGTAATGCCATGCGATTTCTCTCCTTGTGTGCTCTTGAGTGGTTAGTTTCTGCTTCCATGTATTTTGCTAGTCTGTGATGTCCCACCCTCCTTAGGCCCGGGGTGTGACAAGAAGGCATGAGGTTGCTCAAACTCCTAGTGTTCAGAGGCACCCAAACTAGCACCGCAACCACTACCCAAAACAAAACCTACACCTTCTCCCTTCCCCATCAAATCAGAACCTTTCACACCTGAAACCTCACTATCCATCTTACCTACACCCTCACCAACTGCTTCCCACCAACCACCACCACCACCAATCTACAACCCAAAACACAACCAAGAACCCACTCAAAACCCAAACCATCCTCTGATCCATCAAAACCCCTGACCTTGGAAGAATTCAAGGAGATAAAGAAGAAGCTCATAAATTGCACAACACTGAGCGACATCTCTTGTGAGGAAGAGTCCATCCAGCTAACTTTCATTGATGGCTCTTCCAATTCCCTCATAAGAAATGCATTCCTTGATCTTCCTAGAAGAACACTGGACCAAGCTCTTCAACTTATTGCAACAAATTCAGATAATCTCAATGAAGCCGAGAAGATGTTAAGAAAAATGCTGGTGACTCTACTAGACACTAAGAAAGGGGACAAACTATCAACAAAAACCCTCAATCTTAGGAAACAAATTGTCCATTGGAGGTTTTATAAAGATTCCTACAACTTTGCTGTAGAAAGGGAAAATGGTGAAGTTGGCAGGTTTAACACTTCATCTCTGCTACATTCCAGCAGATTTGATCTTGCTGAGTTAGCAGAGAAGCCATTCTCAAATCCCTCCAACTCTAAGATAGCTGCTCACATCAGAAATCACTTAAGCAGCCTTCATCTAGCTAAGCTCACAAAGATGGCCAAGATTGAAGAAGAGTTGAAAAAGAGAGCACAGGATGCAGAAGAAGGCACAACCACAAAAGGGAAGACCTTTCTTTAAATAGTTGAAGGCTCCACTTTAGATCCTATAATTAGATGGGAATATGACTATCCATCCCATGAACTAACTCTTCAGAGGGATGCAGCAATGAGTACACGTCATTCAGAGTAATATACTGGATTTATTATCCACGAATGACCTGTACAAGCTCCTCACATACCGCATCAGGGAAAACAAAGAAACAGACAAATATCTACTTTCCCTAATGTTGAAGACCTTAAGGAGTAGAAAGAAGTGAAGTTTTGGTAGCATCAGCCTAGGGGGAGTTTGTTGGATCATATGAAGCTGGTGCAACCAAAAAAACACTTAGAACAATTTTATGTACAAGTTGAAAAAGTCTTCCGAAGACAAAACTACTCTTCCGCAGCTATGTCAAAGATCTTCCGAAGCATTGTTTGAAGAGCTTCCAGAGGAAAACTAAGTCCTCTGAGACTAAGTAGTTTTCCTTCTGAAGTATATGAAGATCTTTTGAAGGATAGAACAAAGTCTTCTGAGATCAAGCAGTTCTCCTTCTGAAGCATTCACACTTAGAAGATTCAAGACAAAGTTTTTCAAAGAATAAAGTCATCAAGACCTGTAGAAGACTCGAAAGAAGTTGTTTCTTCCGAAGTATAAATGGCCTTGGAAGAACTTATTCTTCCGAATCCATTTAGCTTTGGAAGAATCAACTATGAACCAGTTGACATAAGTATGGTTTGTCTGACAGACTCTAAGATACTGGATGGCATTTTCCTACAACCATGTAGTTGACCATACTTTAATCCACTGTTAACCTTTTCAACTTAGTACAGATACCATCTTTAGTTGGTAACAAAAGGTAAGTTATGGACCGGTCATGACTACCTTATCTAGGATATTATTTTATCTTAGATACTTTAATTCTAGCAATGTAGTATTTGTCTAGTTGTAGATTCTAGCTGGGGGACTGATTCTTATGTGTTTCTCTATTTTCGGTTGGGTGTATTTTGTGTGTTTAGGCGATTGGACTCTTTGTGCCCTCGAGTTTGGTGGAGTTTTGCTTGAAGGATGCAATAGGTGAGTTCTAGATCCCCAGTTTTTATGTTTTATACTTGTTTTAGGGTTGAAAATGCATGTAACTGACTTCTTATTCTTTTCAGCATGTTTTAACCATGTGTTTATACCCTGTTTTTATGGGTGAATGTATGTTTGTGTATGATTGTTGTGTTTCGTGTTTATATGCTTGTTTTAGGTGCTTAGTTGTTAGTTATGGGTTAAGAACTTGTTAAAACAATGATTGGGTCTAAAAAGTAGTGTAAGTTAGAATTTATAACTGCCCATGAGCCTGGAAAGTTGTTCATGCACCTAGAAATTATGCCCATAAGCCTAAGTGTTGGCCATGCGCCCAAACAGTACCTCGTGCGTCCACTGCTCATACGCCTAAGTGCTCATGCGCCTAAGTGAGGTTCATGCGCCCAACCAGTGCTCATGCGCCCACTGCTCATGCTCCTAAGTGAGGCTCATGTGCCAAGCAGTGTTCATGCACCTAAGTTTTCTCATGCGCCTAAGTCTATCCCATGCGCCCAAGTGCCGTGCGCCTACATAGTACTAATGCGCCCAACATAGTGCTCATAAAATAATATTTGTAAAGTATTAGAAATTTTGGGAAATAGAAATTTTAAGACTAAGCCCTGGATGTTTTGGTGGTTATGTTTGTTGGTGTTATGTATGTTTGTGGCTTGTTTTTTTGTTCAATATTACGTATTATTACGTGACTTTACGTGGTGTGTTTATACTCGTATATGTAAAGTATTATCATAAAAAAAGCGAAAGATTAATGATAATGAAAAGTGGAACATAACGAATGAATGAAAGTCTTACAAGCAAATGAAAGGAGGTTCACAACCATTGGGTTGTCAGCTCAACTGTGTGCGGTTTAGCTAACCCGAAGGATGCACACAGGGTCAATCCTAGAGATTGAAGAGACCCTTGTTGCTTGCCCCAAGTACTGGAGTCAGCTTCGTGCACAATGTTTGAGGTCTATTTATAGGCCCTAGGCCCAGTACAAACTTCATGTATAATGTTCGGGGTATTGCACATTGGTTCGGAAGAAAGTGAAAGATAATGATGAAAGTATGAACAGAATGAGAAGAATGATGAAAGATAATAATGAAAATTATCTTGTTGTACGTATGATGCGTGAACACATATGAAAATAATGGATTTTATGAAAAGGAAGTATTTTAAGAAAATGATATTTATATATATATATATATATATATATATATATATATATATATATATATATATATATATATATATATATATATACAAGGGACTTTAATTTTAAAACTAAAACTCACTCAGCAACGCTGACTTTTATGCATTTTCAGTTAGCATGTAACTTGTTGCTGGGGATGGCACGCGGGTGAAGCTACCTGGCGGGCAAAGACTGGCATCCATTAGTGCATGATGATATTGTTGTTTTGTAATACAACTGAATGATTCTTTTTGTAACTTTTAAAACGAAATGATGTATTATTTAGCAACATCAACTATTAATGCATGAATGGTTTCTGATAAATTAATCCGCTGCAATTTTTTTTTTATGAAATGCATTTATTTTAAATGAAAAATGTTGTGATTGTCCAACTGTGAGGTCTTTGGGAATGGGGGTCTTACAAGTTGGTATCAGAGCCAAAGTTTAAGAGAAATAGGTAAATATTTTCAAAACCTAAACTTAAACTGAGAATGGGACCGAATGAAGGGATGCCAGCCCAAGTAGCTACGTGCCATCAGGTAATTCGTTTTCTTAAATGTTAACCGGTATTATGTTCGTGTGCTATCTGATTTATGTGCTCTTAGTAGATTTGGATACTGATCTAGTCAGGATAGGCATGCTTGGGGATGAAGAGTAAAGTAAGTGGCTAATCACAACTGGCCATTGTAATTAGGGACTTACTATACTTGACATAATTTGAGCTATTACCTTGAATGACCGTGTTGGTGTTTGAATCTTATAGTGTTTAGAGGATGGCGGATGGTAGATCTTCGAAGGCTTCTTGAGGAGGTGTGCAGGGTGGTCATGGTGCTAGGCCACGTGTCACCAGGAACCAGCTAAGGCTGCTGAGAAGGCTCTTGTAGAGCCCGAGCTTCATCACCAGGAAGGCGGTGATGAGAGTGCTAACTTGAGAGCCTTTGTGAAGGAGGCAGTTGTGGAGGAAGTTCATCAGGTCATGCAAACGATCCTGCCTTCTGTGGTAACCGAGGTTATTCGTGCTGTGAGGGAGGATGAAAAGAAGATAAGGAGGAGAGGAGGAGGACCGTTGGGAGAGGTTCAGGTGAAGGGGAGCAACCAGAGATTGAGATGGTTGTCTCTAGTGATGATGATGAGAGGAAGCGGTGCAGGAGACCGCCAAGGGGTGTAGTTACGGGGCATTCCAAAGATGCAAGCCCCTAACTTTTGATGGAAATGTATTATTTTATCTTAGATACTTTAATTCTAGCAATGTAGTATTTGTCTAGTTGTAGATTCTAGCTGGGGGACTGATTCTTATGTGTTTCTCTATTTTCGGTTGGGTGTATTTTGTGTGTTTAGGCGATTGGACTCTTTGTGCCCTCGAGTTTGGTGGAGTTTTGCTTGAAGGATGCAATAGGTGAGTTCTAGATCCCCAGTTTTTATGTTTTATACTTGTTTTAGGGTTGAAAATGCATGTAACTGACTTCTTATTCTTTTCAGCATGTTTTAACCATGTGTTTATACCCTGTTTTTATGGGTGAATGTATGTTTGTGTATGATTTGTTGTGTTTCGTGTTTATATGCTTGTTTTAGGTGCTTAGTTTGTTAGTTATGGGTTAAGAACTTGTTAAAACAATGATTGGGTCTAAAAAGTAGTGTAAGTTAGAATTTATAACTGCCCATGAGCCTGGAAAGTTGTTCATGCACCTAGAAATTATGCCCATAAGCCTAAGTGTTGGCCATGCGCCCAAACAGTACCTCGTGCGTCCACTGCTCATACGCCTAAGTGCTCATGCGCCTAAGTGAGGTTCATGCGCCCAACCAGTGCTCATGCGCCCACTGCTCATGCTCCTAAGTGAGGCTCATGTGCCAAGCAGTGTTCATGCACCTAAGTTTTCTCATGCGCCTAAGTCTATCCCATGCGCCCAAGTGCCGTGCGCCTACATAGTACTAATGCGCCCAACATAGTGCTCATAAAATAATATTTGTAAAGTATTAGAAATTTTGGGAAATAGAAATTTTAAGACTAAGCCCTGGGATGTTTTGGTGGTTATGTTTGTTGGTGTTATGTATGTTTGTGGCTTGTTTTTTTGTTCAATATTACGTATTATTACGTGACTTTACGTGGTGTGTTTATACTCGTATATGTAAAGTATTATCATAAAAAAGCGAAAGATTAATGATAATGAAAAGTGGAACATAACGAATGAATGAAAGTCTTACAAGCAAATGAAAGGAGGTTCACAACCATTGGGTTGTCAGCTCAACTGTGTGCGGTTTAGCTAACCCGAAGGATGCACACAGGGTCAATCCTAGAGATTGAAGAGACCCTTGTTGCTTGCCCCAAGTACTGGAGTCAGCTTCATGCACAATGTTTGAGGTCTATTTATAGGCCCTAGGCCCAGTACAAACTTCATGTATAATGTTCGGGGTATTGCACATTGGTTCGGAAGAAAGTGAAAGATAATGATGAAAGTATGAACAGAATGAGAAGAATGATGAAAGATAATAATGAAAATTATCTTGTTGTACGTATGATGCGTGAACACATATGAAAATAATGGATTTTATGAAAAGGAAGTATTTTAAGAAAATGATATATATATATATATATATATATATATATATATATATATATATATATATACAAGGGACTTTAATTTTAAAACTAAAACTCACTCAGCAACGCTGACTTTTATGCATTTTCAGTTAGCATGTAACTTGTTGCTGGGGATGGCACGCGGGTGAAGCTACCTGGCGGGCAAAGACTGGCATCCATTAGTGCATGATGATATTGTTGTTTTGTAATACAACTGAATGATTCTTTTTGTAACTTTTAAAACGAAATGATGTATTATTTAGCAACATCAACTATTAATGCATGAATGGTTTCTGATAAATTAATCCGCTGCAATGTTTTTTTTTATGAAATGCATTTATTTTAAATGAAAAATGTTGTGATTGTCCAACTGTGAGGTCTTTGGGAATGGGGGTCTTACAAGTTGGTATCAGAGCCAAAGTTTAAGAGAAATAGGTAAATATTTTCAAAACCTAAACTTAAACTGAGAATGGGACCGAATGAAGGGATGCCAGCCCAAGTAGCTACGTGCCATCAGGTAATTCGTTTTCTTAAATGTTAACCGGTATTATGTTCGTGTGCTATCTGATTTATGTGCTCTTAGTAGATTTGGATACTGATCTAGTCAGGATAGGCAATGCTTGGGGGATGAAGAGTAAAGTAAGTGGCTAATCACAACTGGCCATTGTAATTAGGGACTTACTATACTTGACATAATTTGAGCTATTACCTTGAATGACCGTGTTGGTGTTTGAATCTTATAGTGTTTAGAGGATGGCGGATGGTAGATCTTCGAAGGCTTCTTGAGGAGGTGTGCAGGGTGGTCATGGTGCTAGGCCACGTGTCACCAGGAACCAGGCTAAGGCTGCTGAGAAGGCTCTTGTAGAGCCCGAGCTTCATCACCAGGAAGGCGGTGATGAGAGTGCTAACTTGAGAGCCTTTGTGAAGGAGGCAGTTGTGGAGGAAGTTCATCAGGTCATGCAAACGATCCTGCCTTCTGTGGTAACCGAGGTTATTCGTGCTGTGAGGGAGGATGAAAAGAAAGATAAGGAGGAGAGGAGGAGGACCGTTGGGAGAGGTTCAGGTGAAGGGGAGCAACCAGAGATTGAGATGGTTGTCTCTAGTGATGATGATGAGAGGAAGCGGTGCAGGAGACCGCCAAGGGGTGTAGTTACGGGGCATTCCAAAGATGCAAGCCCCTAACTTTTGATGGAAATGGTAATGCTGCTACTGCTCACCGATGGGTGAGGGAGATGGAGGTGGTGCTCGATATCAGTGAGTGCCGAGAGGACCAAAAGGTGAAATTTTCTACCCACTCATTTATGGACTCGACCTTATGCTGGTGGGACAATATTACCCAAGTCGAGGGCAGCAGGGCTGTTGGAATGATGAGGTGGAGTGAACTGAAAAAGATGGTGATCGAGGAGTTTTGTCCTCACAGGGAGCTCGACAAGATTGAGAGAGTTCCTACAGCTTGAGGCGGGAACTCTGACACACCAGTAATGCACAACTAAGTTTAACGAGATGGCAAGGCTGGTGCTAGACCAAATGACACTGGTGTCGAGGAAGATCAAGAGGTATATCCAGGGACTGCCGGCAGATATCCGCAGGCACATGATCGCCGCCCGGCCGAGTACGTTTAGGTCGGTGATTGATCTGGCAGGGAGGTTATATGGTGAGAGAGAAGAAGTGGCAGTGGTGGAGGTGAGTAACAAGAGTGGTGGTGACAGGAACTAGGACAGGAAACGATTTGGTCGTGGTGGTTTCACCCCGAACAACAAGAAGACAAGGGTGGATGATCAGAGGGTAGTGTCGACACGTACGGGGATGAAGCGGTGTGGTAAGTGCGAGAAGGAGCATACGGGAGAATGTAAGTGGGGACTGAATGTTTGCTTCAAATGAGGGAAGCTTGGTCATGTGGCAAGGGATTGTAAGGCGATAAGGTGCTACAACTATGATAAAGAAGGTCATATGAGCAGTGATTGCAAGAAGCCGAGGGCTGAAAGTTCTATGGCGAAGAAGAGGACCAAGAATGAAGGGCGGAGGGCAAGCACTAGAGCATTCACGATGACCTGGGAGAAGGCTAGAGTGGACCCTGATGTCATGTCAGGTATGTTCCTAGTAAACCAAACTTGTGCCTCTGTGTTATTTGATTCTGGTGGTAGTAGGAGTTTCATTTCTACTGCTTTCTGTGCTAAGTTGCCCGTTAGTAGTAGAAGCATTGATGAACCCTTTGATGTAGAAATTGCCATTGGTAAGTCTCCCAGGATTTTCAATTTGATAGAGGATTGTGACATAGAACTGGAAGGTCATAGGTTCTCTGCTAAACTATTTATGATGCTCCTAGGAGGATTTGATGTAGTTCTAGGGATGGATTGGTTAGCAGCCTATGAGGCAAATATTATGTGTCGTAAGAAGATGATCTGACTGACAGCGTTGGATAGGAGTTTGGTGACGGTCTACGGTGACCGAGTTACTATAATTCCGAAGGTGATTTCGATGGTGGTGGCCGAGAAGTGCATGAAACGGGGATGTAGTGCCTACCTGGCTTACGTGAAGGATGTGGATGCGTACCACAATTGGCCGACGTACCATTTGTGTGTAACTTTCCAGACGTGTTCCTAGAAGATTTACCAAGTGTGCCACCAGACAGCGAGATCGAGTTCCAGATCGACTTCGATACCAGGTACTCAACTTGTTGCTAAAGCACCGTATTGATTGGCTCCGTCGAAAATGAAAGAACTGATGGTTCAGTTATAAGAGTTGATGGACAAGGGTTTCATCCGACAGAGTATCTCTCCCTGGGGTGCTCCGGTCTTGTTTGTAAAGAAGAAGGATGGTAGTATGAGAATATGCATTGACTACCATAAGTTGAACAAGTTGACAGTGAAGAACCGATATCCACTACCCAGAATAGATGACTTGTTCGATCAGCTCCAAAGTGCCAGTTGGTTCTCAAGGATAGATCTTCGATCTGGTTACTATCAGTTGAAGGTGAAGGAGCAAGATATCCCCAAATCAGCTTCTCGCATGCGTTATGGACACTACGAGTTTATCGTTATGTCCTTTCTTCTAACTAACGCGCCAGCTGCCTTTATGGATTTGATGAACTGGGTATGCCGGCTGATGTTGGATAAATCAGTAATTGTGTTTATAGATCATATTTTGATTTATTCGAAGTGCGAAGAAGAACATGCCGATCACATTCGTGAAGTATTGGAGACACTCAGAAGAGAGAAGTTGTATGCTAAGTTCTCCAAGTTTGCTTTTTTGGTTGTGGATATGGATCCCTTGTTATGGAGACCTACTGGGCGAATTATGGATGAAGCTCATAAGACTCGATACTCCATTCATCCCGGTGCTACAAAGATGTATCATGACATGAAGAAAGATTACTGGTTGCCAAGTATGAAGCATGATGTAGCGGAGTATGTGAGTAAGTGGCTTACTTGCTTGCAAGTGAAGGCGGAGCATCAGAAGCCATACGGGAAGATCCAACCTTTGGATATACCCGAATGGAAATGGGAGCACATCACCATGGACATCATCATGAAGTTACCACGTACGACAAGGGGGTACGATGCTATATGGATGATAGTTGATCGTTTGACGAAGAGTGCTCACTTTCTTCCGATCCGTGAGACATATTCATCTGAAAGATTGGTGGATCTGTTCATCAAGGAGATTGTGACCCGTCACGGTGTACCAGTGTCTATTGTGTCTGACCGTGACACTCGGTTTACATTTAAGTTTTTGAAGAGATTCCATGATGCAATGGGTACGAGGTTGCATATTAGTACGACTTACCATCCTCAAACAGATGGTCAGTCGGAGAGGACTATACAGATGCTTGAGGATATGCTCCAAGCCTGCGTCATTGATTTTGGAGGAAGCTAGGACGAACACTTACCATTAGCTGAATTCTTATACAACAATAGTTATCATGCCAACATTGGTATGCCACCATATGAGATGCTATACGGTAGAAGGTGTAGGACGCCCGTATGTTGGGGAGAAATTGGAGAAAAGGAGTTGGGGTGCGTCAAAGGGATCGAGGCTATGACTAAAAGGCTAGAAAAGATCAAGGCTTTTATGAAGGCGGAGAAAGATAGGCAAAAGTCGTATGCTGACAAGAGGCATAGACCGATTGAATTCCAGGTGGGTCATAAAGTGATGTTGAAGTTTCACCCTGGAAGGGGATCATTCATTATAGAAAGAGGGGTAAGCTGAGCCCGAGGTATATAGGACCTTTCCGAATCATTGCTCGAGTAGGAGAGGTGGCCTATAAGTTAGAGCCACCCAATGAGTTAAGTGGGATTCATCCAACATTCCATGTATCTCATCTGAGAAAGTGCTTAGCTGACGAAGATATGATTGTGCCATTGGAGGACATTGAAGTGGATGAACGGCTAAATTATGTAGAGCAACCAATGGCAATCATTGACCAAAATGAGAAGAGATTAGGAAACAAAGTGGTTCCACTAGTGCGAGTACAGTGGAGGCACAGGAAGGGATCTGAGTCTACGTGGGAGACTGAGGAGGAGATGAGACAACATTACGCACAACTATTAGAAGAGTGATAGGTTTCGGGGATGAAACCTCTATAAGAGGGGTGGACTTGTAACACCCGAAAATTTATTTAGAAAAGAATAAAGACAGAAAGGAGAAGTTGCATAAGTGGAGGGGCTAAAGTGTACAAAGGATAAAATATTATTATTTTATGTTTAAAGCGGGCATGGCCACCCACTACTCTGTTTCACCAACTGCGTCAACTGCTAGAAAGAAGAAAAGCAGAATTTCCATCGGTTCTAGAGAGACGAAGAAGAAGAATGAGCATGAAGGTGAGTTTTTGTGTGTTTTGTTCGGTTTTAGATGAGTTTTCAGCATCGGGATCGATTCTTATGTGTTTATCTATTTTTGGTTGGGTGTTTTTGGTGTGTTTAGGCATTTGGACTCTTTGTGCCCTCGAGTTTGGTGGAGTTTTCTTGAAGGCTGCAATAGGTGAGTTCTAGATCCTCGGTTTTTATGTTTTATACTTGTTTGGGGGCTGAAAATGCGTATAACTAACTTTTTATTCTTTTCAACATGTTTTAACCGTGTGTTTATACCTTGTTTTTACGGGTGAATGTATGTTTGTGTATGATTTGTTATGTTTCGTGTTTATATGCTTGTTTTAGGTTCTTAGTATGTTAGTTATGGGTTAAGAACATGTTAAAACGATGATTTGGTCTGAAAAGTAGTGTAAGTTCAAATTTATAACTGCCCATGCGCCTGGAAATTTGTTCATGCGCCTAGAAATTTTGCCCATAAGCCTAAGTGTTGCCTATGCACCCAAATAGTACCTCATGCGTCCACTGCTCATACGCCTAAGTGCTCATATGCCTAAGTGAGGTTCATGCGCCCAAGTAGTTCTCATGCGCCCACAGCTCATTCGCCTAAATGAGGCTCATGCGCCTAAGCAGTGTTCATGCGCCTATGTTTCCTAATGCGCCTAAGTCTTTCCCATGCGCCCAAGTGCCGTGCGCCTGCATAGTAATCATGTGCCCAACATAGTGCTCATGCGCCTAATGCCTTGGGATGTTTTGGTTGTTATGTTTGTTGGTGTTATGTATGTTTGTGGATTGTTTTTATGTTTCATATTACGTATTATTACGTGACTTTACATGGTGTGTTTATGCTCGTATATGTAAAGTATTATCATAAAAGAAGCGAAAGATTAATGATAATGAAAAGGAACGTATGAATGAAAGTCTTGCAAGCAAATGAAAGGAGGTTCACAGCCATTGGGTTGTCAGCTCAACTATGTGAGGTTTAGCTAACCCGAAGGATGCACACAAGGTCAATCCTAAAGATTGACGAGACCCTTGTTGCTTGCCCCAGGTACTGGAGTCAGCTTCATGCACAATGTTCGGGGTATTGCACATTGGTTTGGAAGAAAGTGAAAGATAATGATGAAAGTATGAAAAGAATGATGAAAGATAATAATGAATATTATCTTGTTGTACGTATGATGCGTGAACACGTACGGAAATAATGGATTTTACGAAAAGGAAGTATTTTAAGAAAATGATATTTTTATATATATACAAGGGACTTTAATTTTAAAACTATGACTCACTCAGCAACGCTAAGTTTTATGCATTTTCAGTTGGTAGGTAACTTGTTGCTGGGGATGGCACGCGGGTGAAGCTACTTGGCGGGCAAAGACTGGCATCCATTCGTGCATGATGATATTGTTGTTTTGAAATTCAACTGAATGATTCTTTTTGTAACTTTTAAAATGAAATGATGTATTATTTAGCAACATCAAATATTAATGCATGAATGATTTTCTATAACTTAATCCGTTGCGATATTTGTATGAAATGTATTTATTTTATATGAAAAATGCTGTGATTATCCAACTGTGAGGTCTCCGGGAATGGGGGTCTTACAAGTTTATCATTGTAATTCAAGTAGACTTGCTTGTAAGAGTCTTGTAATACTAAGTTGAGAAGTAATATATACAAGTATCTTGAAAACCATTCTTGTGTTCATCAACTTATTATATTATCGTCAACTTAGTTAGAGATTCTGCTTCATCACCCGAGTGATATCTTGTGAGTTCGTGAGAGAAAACTTGTGTTAAAGTGTCAAAACCGATCCTGCAGATGACATACTTAATGCTTATGCATAACTGAAGAAATGCTGATGAAGATTATCACATCTGCATTAACTAATGCTAATGTTCCTTACAAATGCTGACCAACATTTTGTACTTAGACTAGTACTCTAATGTCTAGTTGTCAGGGTAGTTAAGTCATTTTGTACAGGCATTGTATCAGCCTATAAATAGAAAAGTATACACTTTATTAAGGGTCGATTGTAAGCTTCTATTTGGTGCTGCAAAACCCTAGCACACTTTCTATATTGTTTACCAATAACAATATACAAAGCATTTATTAGTATTTTCAGCATTAAACATTCTTTGATTCTGTATTTCCGCTACTTAATCATTGACTCAATCATCATATTCGATCCTAGTTGAGTCACATCAACTAGGATTAACATCTCGGACCCAGTCAATTGGTGTCAGAGCCTAGGCTCTTGAATTTGTCTCAGAATCAGAACAGACTCTGAACAAAAATCGATTGAACTATTGATTGGGTTGTTTATTAGCACGTTTTAGACTTCTAATAAACATTGTTACTAAAAATACTTGGAGCTTCATCAACCGTCGATGTTCTTTTGATAGACAAACTCTAGAACACTGTTTGATTATTGATTCTCAAAAAAATTAGACAAAAACCACTCATAATCAATAAATATTGACCAAAATTCAACCTAAAAACAACTTTACTGCTGCTGCTGTCACCGAATCTAGACAAGAAACTCTTGACATTGGACTGTTTGAACATTCTAAACATATAAATTAACTTAATCAATATTCAAACCACATAAAATCAAGTTTATTCTAATGGATTCAGTTAACTTTTCTGAACTTGGTCATGCATCTAAACCTCCAATGCTTAAACACAAGTTTAAGTTTAAGCAATGGAAAATAAGGTTTAGAAACTACAATACAGGTGTGGATCCTGACTACTAGATATCGATTTGCAAAGGACCCTACATTCCTATGTCTCTCAATGCTGATTAAGCTGCATAGTACAGAACTGCTAGAATTCCTATTGAGGATCCTAATCTAAATTGATGATGAGGAATACAAGAAAATCAAGATAGATCTCAAAGCATACTCCATTCTAACTCAAGCTTTGAAAATGGATGTACTCAAAAGACTAGAAAAGTATAAAACAGCCAAAGGTGTTTGTGATGCACTGCAGATTATGTGTAAAGGAAGTAGTAAGGTGACAGAAATAAACAAAGACAAACTGGTGAACCAATATAAAACATTTCATCATACCAAGGGTGAATCAATCTCCAAGGAGCTACATCATTTTGTACATTTGGTGAATGATCTGGAAATCATGGGGTTAACATATAAAGAGAAGGAGATGAACAAGAAGATGTTGCACAATCTGCCAAAAAACTGGAAGAAGAATGTTACAATGCTGAAGAACACTCTTGACTTGGAGAGCACCAGCTTAGACATTATGATTGCTAAGATTGAAGCTCTTGAGTTAGATGAGAGGAGAAGAAATCTTAGTGGACCTCAAGTCATTAAGGCATATAAGTTTCCATCAGAAACTCATTCTATTGAAAATGCCTTGGTAACAGAAGAAGACGATTTCCTATCTTCCAAAAATCAAGCAAGAACAATTGGACTCATTGCTGCTTCACAACAAAACAAGCAATCATCTTCAACTCCATCTACTGCAACACCCACATGCATGCCTAGTGATCAAAGATCTGAAGAGCAAAAGGCAACTTACAATGCCTTTGTTGCTAGTTTTGAGGCATATCTGGGAGGAAGACTTACTTCAACACATCTGATTTAGGAAGATCTGGAAGAAATGGATCCAGATGATGTTGAAGAAATGGACTTGCAATGGCTAATGGCCATGATTGCAATGAGTGCCAAGAAATTCTTCCAAAAATGAAAGAAGCATAGTGTAAATGAGAACACAAAATATGGATATGACAAATCCAAGGTCAAGTGTTTTAATTGTGGTGTGACTGGCCATTTCTTTAGGGAATGCAATGCTCCCAGAAGAAATAGCAACAATTACCAAAGAACTTCACATGGCCAGCCATTATCTCAATCCAATTCAAGCTTTCAATCAAGCAATCAACATCAAAATCAACACCAACAAACTCATCACAGTCAACCCCAACTGACTCATCAAGCATAGGGAAGCAACCAACCAACCTCTAATGCACATGTCATCAGAAAAGATGGAGTTTGTGACTGGAGCCTATATGCAGAGGAAGTCAAGCCTTAATTTCACAATCATGCTCTCATGGCTCACATTAATGATGGTCCAACTCCAATGCTAACTGAGGTAAAATCCAATCTCTGTAGTGATAAATGCATTCAAGAAGTACTAGAATACAAAGAACATAATAACAAGTTTGCTCTTAAAATTAAAGAAGAAAAAGTCAAATCTGAAATGTTAAAACAAGAGATGAAAAGTTTTGAAATTAAAATCAAATCACTTCTTTCAGATATTGAAAAGCTGCATGGTGAAAAGTACACTCTAACAGCTGAGAATGAGAAGTTAACTGAATTGTTAACAAAAACCAAAGCTGAGCAATCAGCTACGGAAGTGAAACTTGAAAAGTTTTAATTCTCTTCTACTAAGCTGCAAGAGCTACTTGACTCACGAAAAGAGCCAAAGGATATGACTGGGATAGGATACAATTCTTGTCCACCTCCATACAATGATAACTATACAGTTTTGCCTAAGGCACTCACTCATTCTGATTCAACTGAACCTATAGTTATTGAAACTAAAACAATGGTTTCATAAAATCAAACCGAGTGTTTATATTGAAACCAATGAGGATAAAATCAAGTTGGGTCACCCAATCAAAATCAAAGAATGCTCATACAAACCTGTAATTGTCAAGAAACCAAAAAGCCCAGTCAAAGCCATTATGCCATTTGTGAAATTTATTCCTGAATCTCTTACGGTAGTGAAGAATACTAAATTATTTGTGAAATTCTCTTCTTAAAGCATATCTGATTATGAGATTAAATCTCCAAAAAATTCAAGCAAATCAGAAAAGGTTTCACTAAAATCCAAAGGTAAAGCAACAGCTTTTCCATCATCCAAAGGGAAATCATTCAAGATTCAAAAATCAAATGTAAAAACTGAGTTTGAATCATCATTAAAGTACAAACAAGGGGTAGGTTTTGACATTTTTAACAAAGAGGATGTAGACCAACTTGAAATGGAGTCAAGTAAGGGTAAAAAGAAGCAAAAGCAGTCTCCAAAGATTAAACTAAGTAGAAATGTGAAACAATCTACTGAGACTAAGAAGACTGAAATGGCTTCTTTATTGAACACAAAATCTAAGGCTAATCTAAAATCTGTTCAATCAAATGAATCCTCCACATCAAAATCAAAAGACAAACAAATGTACTATGATATTTGTGACATGTCTAATCACAACACAGATGAGTGTTATTTTAATCAATATTGCTCTATCTGTGACATGAACAATCATTCTACTAAAAACTATTATTTCAACAAGTATTGTTCTATATATGATATGACAAATCACAATACATCTGATTCTTTCTTTAAACAGAAAGGCTTGAGAATCCCATAAAACAAGCCTATTTCACCAATTTCAACTGAAAAGGTCAAACACAAAAGTCAATCACACATTAAACAAACACGGGTTTCAACTTCTGATGATGACTTTTATGATCAATGGCAGTCAAAAAATCTCAATCATAATATGAAACAATCACTTGGTTCTCAACCAAAAATCAAAACAAAAGTGATTTCTGAAAATCAAAAACGTGCCTAATTTCTACATAGAAACAGGGATGAAAGATTTGACTACTCTTCAGATAGCTCAGTTGAAATGGAACAAATAAAATTGAAAAGAACTCCACAAAAATTCTTCAAAGCATCAACCTCTAAATCACAAACTAGTGGCAAGTATCAAAAGGTTACAGTAATGGATAGAAACGGACAACCCAAAACCATCATGGCTTGGGTTCCACATTCTAACTAGTTCTTTTATGCTTGTAGGGTTGTCCATATAGGTCCAACAACTTATGGTATATGGATAGTGGATGCTCCCGACACATGACTGGAGATAGTTCCCTCCTTCATGACTTCAAGCATATACAAGGAACTACTATCATGTTTGGTGGAAATTCACAAGGTGGCAAAATTACTAGGGAAGTGTCTGTAACAAATTGACTGCTAAGCTTTGACAAAGTGAACTACTACGAGCAACTGAATGTAAATCTCCTTAGCGTGTATCATATCTGTGATAAGAAATATTCCATTCATTTCACAGACACTCATTACAACATTTTGAAACCAAGATTTCAAATTCCTGAAGCATGGGTTGTCTTGAAGACTTCGAGAAAGAATAATACCTATGTCTTGAACCTTAATTCTGCACAACCAATAGAAGAAACATGTCTTTTGTCTAAAGCATCATTTGATGAGTCATAACTTTGGCATAGATGTTTGGGACACATAAATTTCAAAAACATGAACAAATTGGTTAAAGGAAATCATGTGATTGGTTTACCTTAAAAGGAATTTCATTTTATTGACCACTGTTATGCATGTCACAAAGGTAAACAACATAAATCTTCCCATAAGCCAAAGCTTGTGAAAACAATCAATACTCCATTGAAGTTACTTCATATGGATCTCTTTAGACCAACTCATGTCATGAGTATTGGTAACAAACAGTATTGTTTGATGATCATTGATGACTTTTCACGATTCATACGGGTCTTCTTCCTACTTTATAAAAATGAAACGTCCCATATAATACAAGACTTTATCACTAAAATTGAAAATCAACTCAATCAAAAGGTAAAATCAATCAGAAGTGATAACAGGACAATGTTTCAAAATGAAAATCTAAGTTCATTTTGCACACAAAAAAGGCATTGTTCATCAATTTAGTGCAGCTAGAACTCCTCAACAAAATAGGGTAGCTGAAAGGAGAAATAGAACACTGATTAAAGCAGCAAGAACAATGCAAGCAGATGCTAAGCTACCAATTACCTTTTGGGTTGAAGCTGTCAACACATCGTGTTTTGTGCAAAATCAAAATTTGATTATTAAAGAAAACAACAGAACACCTTATGAACTTCTTTTTCATTGAAAACCATTCATTGGACTTTTCAAGTCATTTGGTTGTTCTGTCTCAATATTAAATACCCGAGATCATTTAGGAAGGTTTGCTCCTAAGTCTAATGAGGGATTCTTTATAGGTTATTCCTCTGTCTCAAAGGCTTTTAGAGTGTTTAATCCTAGATTAAACATTATTGATGAATCAACAAATGTTCAATTCATTAAGCACTCCTTTCCTAAGTCAATTAATGGTCCCGACTGGTTGTTTGATATTGACTATTTTACAAGATCTTTTGGTTAATTTCACTTGTCAAATGTAGGTAACCTACAATTAGCTGGATCTTCTGGAACAATAGAAAGAATGGATGACTTTCCAATGATCCCTCCATCTTCTGCAAAATCAATCTGTTAATCAACCTAAAGAAGAAGTTCCATTGCAAGCTGATCCTGTTAGACAAGAAGTACAAAATCAGAGTGTCTCAACTGAGGCTGGTCCTAGTTCACTGCCCACTCCTTCAGCAAAACCGTCTACTGAAGATAGAAATCCAGAACTAGCTACTGTGCCGGTTGAAACTGATATGGATGCAAATGATGAAAGTCTTCAAAGTTCTACTAATTCTGAAGCTGAAGCTAGTGAAGCATTTGATTACTTTCATAATTCTCTTACATCACCACCTGAAGGTGCCTCTCACCAAGATGATCTGAATTTCTCCAACCTTGATGTATCAATTGCTGGCGACTCAATTCCAACCAACAGGATACATAAGAACCATCTAGTGTCAAGCATCATTGGTGAATTAGATGAGCGGGTGACAAGAAGCAAGTCAAGTATTGCAAGCATTTGTTTATTTTCATGCTTCCTATGTCAAACTGTACCCAAGAATATAAATGAGGCTCTACAAGACAACAGCTGGATCGAGGCAATGTTGGAAGAATTGCTCCAGTTCAAGAAAAAAGAAGTATGGTAGCTGCTAGACCTTCCTGATGGACAATACCCTATCAGTACCAGATGGCTATACAAAAACAAGACTGATGACAGGGTCATTGTTATCAGAAACAAGGCAAGACTGATTGCACAAGGATATCCCTTTTTTACGCAAGTTGTTATGTTTTGGGGCTATTATGCATACTAAAAGGTTTGTAAATGCGTGTTTATGCTTGTGATGATGTTGTTATGATGTTAAGCATGTAGAACAGCCCTTAGACGTGATAAGCTGTGACTGGGCGGGATAAACTCGTAGTTTTCACATGAGCAATTAAGATGTACTTTATGGAATTTGAATCTGCGAAGTTCTCGCACGAAAGGGGATAGTTCTCGCTTGACAGGTAGTTCTCACACGATAGGAAGTTCTCACGCGATATGTATGTTTTCGCGCGACATGATGTTTTCGCGCGACATGTAGTTCTCGCGTGACAGTGATGATTTGATGGTTAGGATTCGAATGTGGTAAGGTTCTCGTGCGAAAGGCTAGTTCTCGCGTGAGTTGTTGATGATGTATGCTTAAGTTTTCGCATGGTATGCTGTGATGTGTGATGTGTTATCTTTTCACGTTAAATGGTTTTCAAAACATTATGTGTTTTATGTGACTTTACTTGATATGTACGTATATGTAAGTAAAGTATTATATAATGAAAATGAAAGATAATGATGATGAAAAGTGGAACATAATGAATGAATGAAAGTCTTGCAAGCAAAATGATGGAGGTTCACAACTCAATGAGGTAGTTGTTTGCTAAACTATGTGCGGTTTAGCTAACCCTTGATGATGCGCATAGGGGTCTAATCCTTGAGATTGACCAAGATGTGATGGGATCCTTGTCGGGTATCCTAGTACTGTGTCAGCTTCAGCATGACGTGGGGGTTTACTTATAAACCCTGGCACAGTACCAACTTTGGCATGACGTGGGGGTATTGCATTTGGCATGATCTATATATAAAGAAGAATGATGTTAACGAATGAAACGAATGATGATGAAAGTTAATAAATAATTATTATCAAGATGTATGTATGATGTATGATCGTGTACGAAGTAAAGGAAATGTTTTGATGTAAAGTAAGTATTTTATTATAAAACTAGAACTCACTCAGTGTCGCTGACTTTTGTATGCATAATAGTTGGCAGGTAATTGTTGATGCTGAGGAGTTGCAGGCATGGATGCATAAGCTACTAGGGAAGTTTTGAGTCTGGCATCCATATTTTTGGGAATGAGTATTGTATTAATACAATTTTTGTGATGTAAATGAATGATAAGATGTATTAGCACGTTTTTAATTATAAATGAAAACTTTAAATTCTGC
This sequence comes from Flaveria sonorensis, assembly GCA_025506505.1. Taxonomy (NCBI): domain Eukaryota; kingdom Viridiplantae; phylum Streptophyta; class Magnoliopsida; order Asterales; family Asteraceae; genus Flaveria; species Flaveria sonorensis. The sequence continues at coordinate 9,876,237 of CM046437.1, forward strand.
TACAAAATGACGTGCTTTAATGTTTTATGCGATGATTGTCAAACTATAAGCTATCTGGGGACGGGGCCTTACAAGTTGGTATCAGAGCCAAAGTTTAAGAGAATTGGGTAAAATATTTTCAAAACCTAAAACTTAAACTGAGAATGGGATGAAAAGAGAAGGGATGCCAGTCCTAGTAGCTACATGCCTACAGGTAAAGATTTTACATAAAGTTTATGTACGTTGATGGAAAAAAAGAAATTATATGCGCGTGTTATATGATTTATGTGCTTTTAGTAGATTTGGATACTGATGTAGTTAGGATAGGGAAAGCTTGGAGAGTGAAGAGTAAAGTGAGTGGCTAATAACAACTTGCCACTATAATTAGGGACTTACTATACTTGATATAATATGAGTTGTTACCTTGAATGACCGTGTTGGTGTTTGAATCTTATAGCGGTTTTAGATGACTGGTGGTAGATCCTCAAAGGCTTCCCGAGGAGGAATACATGGGGGACGTGGTGCTGGGCAACGCATCACGAGGAACAGGGCTAGGACTGCAGAAATGGCTCCTGAAGAGCCCTAACTTCATCACCATGAGGGTGGGGATGAGAGTACTAACCTGAGGGCCTCAGTGAAGGAATCAGTAGTGGAGGAAGTTCATCACGTCATGCAGACAATTCTGCCATCTGTGGTGACCAAAGTTATTAGAGCTGTGATGGAGGATGAAAGGAAGGAGAAGGAGGAGAGGAGGAGAACTGCTAGGCGAGGGGGCGAAAAAGGAGGTTCAAGGGAAGGGGAGCAACCAGAGACAGAGATAGTTATCTCTAGTGATGATGATGAGGAGGAGGCAGTGCAAGAAACTATGAGGGGGTGCAACTATAGGGCATTCCAAAGATGCAAACCCCCGACGTTTGATTGGAACGGGAGTGTTGCGGCTGCTCACCGATGGGTGAGGGAGATGGAGGCGGTACTCGATATCAGCGAGTGTCGAGAGGTTCAAAAGGTGAAGTTTGCTACTTACTCATTAGTGTATTCGGCCTTGTGCTGGTGGGATAATATCGTCCAAGTCAAGGGTAGTAGAGCGATTGGGAGGATGAGGTGAAGTGAGCTGAAGAAGTTGGTGATTGAGGAGTTTTGTCCTCATAGGGAACTCGATAAGGTCGAGAGGGAGTTCCTGCAATTGGAGGCGGGAACCATGACATACCAACATGGCTGGTACCAGATCAGGTGATGCTTGTGTCAAGAAAGATTAATAGGTACATCCAGGGTCTACAGGCGGATATCCGCAGACACATGATCGCCACCCGGCCGAGTACTTTTAGATCGGTGGTTGACCTGGAGGGGAGGTTATATGGTGAGAGGGAGGTCACGGTAGTGGTGTATGTGAAGAAGAAGTGGAATGGGAATGGAAAGCGGCCTAACAGTGGTGGTTTTGTGGCCGGTGGTAAAAAGATGAAGGTTGACGATCGAAAGGCGTTAACTGGGGGAGAGAAAGCATGCAGAAAGTGTGGGAAGGAGCATGCAGGGGAATGTAAGTGGGGATCAAATCTCTACTTTCAGTGTGGGAAGAAGGGCCACATGGCAAGGGATTGTCACGTGATTAGATGTTACAACTGTGGCGAGACGAGGCACACGAGTAGAGACTGCAAGAAGTCAAGGGCCAAGAGCTCCAGGGCAAAGAAGGGGATTGAGAAGGAGGGGCAGAGGGTGAAAGCCAGGGCATTTACTATGACTCGCGAAGAGGCTAGGGTGGACCCCGATGTTGTTTCAGGTATATTCCTAGTAAACCAGACTTGTGCCTCTGTACTTTTTGATTCTGGTGCTCATAGGAGTTTTATTTTTGCTGCCTTCTGTGATAAGCTACCTGCTAGGAGTAGAAAGATTGATGAGCCCTTTGTTGTAGAAACTGCCGTTGGTAAGTCCACCAGGATTTCTGATGTGGTAGAAGACTATGACATAGAGTTGGAAGGCCGTAGGTTCTTTGCTAGATTGTTCATGATGCCTTTAGGAGGATTTGATGTAGTCTTAGGGATGGATTGGCTAGCAGCCTATAAGGCAAGTACTGTGTGTCGCAAGAAGATGATTTGATTGACTGCGCCAGATGGGAGTTTGGTGACGATCTATGGAGATAGAGTTAGTACGTTTTCGAAGCTAATTTCGATGGTGGTGGCAGAGAAGTGCATGAGGCGTGGATGTGGTGCCAATCTAGCCTATGTGAAGGATGTCAATGCGTCGGTACCACGATTGTCAGATGTACTGGTCATGCGTGACTTCCCTGACGTATTCCCGGAAGATTTATCAGGTGTGCCACCCGACTATGAGATCGAGTTCCAGATCAATCTGATACCTGGTGCCCAACCTGTTGCTAAGGCGTTGTATCATCTAGCTCCCTCTGAGATGAAGGAGTTGATGACTCAGCTGCAAGAGCTGTTGGACAAGGGATTCAATCGATCGAGTGCCTCTCCATGGGGTGCTCCGGTCTTATTTGTGAAGAAGAATGATAGTAGCATGAGGATGTGCATCGACTACCGTGAGCTGAACAAGTTGACTTTGAAGAACCGGTATCCGTTATCGAGAATCGACAACTTGTTTGATCAGCTTCAGGGTGCCAGTTGGTTCTCGAGGATAGACCTCTGATCCAGTTACCATTAACTGAAGGTGAAGGAGCAGGATATTCCTAAAACAGCTTTTGGGATGCGCTATGGACACTATGAGTTTCTCGTTATGTCTTTTCGTTTAACCAACCCGCCAGCTGCTTTTATGGACTTGATGAATCGAGTGTGTCGGCCGATGCTAGATAAATCAGTGATTGTGTTTATCGATGATATCCTGATTTATTCGTAGAGCGAAGAAGAGCATGCTGGTCATATTCGGGAGGCGCTGGAGATGCTTAGAAAGGAGAAGCTGTATGCCAAGTTCTCTAAATGTGCATTCTGGTTACGCGAAGTTCAGTTTCTGGGTCATGTGGTCAACCCGGAAAGGATTATGGTAGACCCGACAAAGGTTGAGGCAGTGATGCAATGGAAGTCTCCAAAGACGCCATTCGAGATTTGTAGTTTCCTGGGTTTGGCGGGCTACTACAGAAGATTCATCCAAGACTTCTCCAAGATAGCTTCACCATTGACTAAGTTGACCCGAAAGGATGTGAAGGATGTATGGGGTCTAGAGCAGGAGAAGGCTTTCAAAGAACTAAAGACTAGATTGACTCAAGCTCCTATCTTGACATTACTCGAAGGGAGTAAAGACTTGGTGGTCTATTCAGATGCTTCCTACTCAGGATTGGGTTGCGTGTTAATGCAACAGTGGAGAGTTATTGCCTATGAATCCCGACAGTTGAAAATCCATGAGGCTAACTACCCCACTCACGATTGGAGCTAGCGGCTGTGGTCTTCACGCTAAACATTTGAAGTCACTGTTTGTACGGGATAAAGTGCACTATCTTCACGATCACAAGAGCTTGAAGTACTACTTCAAGCTGAAGGATCTCCACATGAGGTAAAGGAGGTAGTTAGAGTTGATCAAGGACTATGATTGTGAGATCCACTACCATCCGGGCAAGGCCAACGTGGTAGCGGATGTCGTTAGCCGAAAAGAGAGACCCGAGCCAATTCGGGTGAAGGCTTACCAGTTGGTTATGACCTTTGATGTGATAGAGCATGTTAAAGAATTTCAGGATGAAGCACTGAAAGAAGATCGGATTAACTCTTAGCAGATGAAGGGTCTAGTCGCAGAGTTGCGTGAGAACACTCTCTGTGTTAGAACCCGATTTGGGCCGATGTAGATTCCTCATTGCGGGGATCTACGAGGAAAGATCATGGATGAGGCTCATAAGACTCAATACTCGATTCACCCTAGTGCCACAAAGATGTATTAGGATATGAAGAATGATTACTGGTGGCTGGGAATGAAGCACGACATAGCGGAGTACGTGAGTAAGTGCCTTACTTGTCTGCAAGTGAAGGAGGAGCATCAGAAGCCATACGGGAAAAATCCAACCTTTGGATATACCCAAGTGGAAATGGGAGCACATCACCATGGACTTCATTACGAAGTTACCGCGTACGGCAAGGGGGTAAGATGCTATATGGGTGATAGTAGACCATCTCACGAAGAGTGCTCATTTTCTGCCGATTCGGGAGATGTATTCATTTAAACGGCTGGCGGATCTATTCATTAAGGAGATTGTAACCCGTCATGGTGTAGCGGTGTCTATCGTGTCTGACCGTGATGCCCGGTTCACATCCAAGTTTTGGAAGAGATTTCACGACGCCATGGGGAAGAGGCTACATATCAGTACAGCTTATCATCCCCAAACAGATGGTCAGTTGGAAAGGACGATTCAGACGCTAGAGTGCTGAATCAATATTTCAGATTCGTTGAGCTTGGATCTTAGGATTCATGTATTTTCAGATCTGAGAATTCAAAATTAAAGACAGGTGGAAGTGTGAGAATCAAATAACAAGGATGTGTGTATAATGTATAATGTTATGATTTCATTGATATTGAATAAAAATTTACAATGAAGAAATATATACAGATATGGATGAACATCAAACCCACCCAAAGGAGAGAATTTCTCCTTGGGTGGTGATTTACTCCATGAAAAACACACACTTTACAAATGACCACAACACACTTTGCAATAACCACACATTACAAGTGGCACTAGTTGCTCTATTTATAATGTTATTACATCATGACCTAATTTTGACTTTTCTTGTGGTCTTGATGTTGACTTTGTCATGTTGACTTTGTCTTGTGTTTGTTTTCTTCAGTTTATCAACTTGGTCTCTGAACTTGTACAATGAGATCTTCAGTTGGCTTTGATTGTGGTTTGGAAAGCTTCAGTTTATCAATTGTTGAACCCAACAAAGAGGATATGCTACGGGCATGCGTCATTGATTTAGGAGGAAGTTGGGATGAACACTTAGCGTTAGCTGAGTTCTCATACAACAACAGTTATCATGCCAGCATTGGCATGCCTCCTCATGAGATGCTATACGGTATGAAGTGTAGGACGCCGGTATGTTGGGGCGATATCGGGCAGAAGGATTTGGGGAGCATTCAGGTGATCGAGGCTATGACTGAAAAGTTAGAGAAGATCAAGGCCTTTATGAAGGCAGCAAAGGATAGACAGAAGTCGTACGCCGATAAGAGACGTAGACCGATCGAATTCAAGGTAGGGGAGAGAGTCATGTTGAAGGTCTCACCTTGGAAAGGGATCATTCGGTTTAGGAAGTGAGGAAAGCTAAGCCCGAGGTATATAGGGCCTTTGCGAATCATTGCTCGAGTAGGAGAGGTGGCTTATCGGTTGGAGCTACCCGATGAGTTAAGTGGAATTCACCCGACGTTCCACGTATCTCACCTGAGAAAGTGCTTGGCTAATGATGGTATGATTGTGCCACTGGAGGATATCGAGGTGGATGAACAGCTCAATTATGTCGAGAAACCGGTGGCCATCATTGATAGAAAGGAAAAGAGATTAAGGAATAAAGTGGTTCCACTGGTGCGAGTACAGTGGAGACACAGAAAGGGGTCCGAGTCTACATGGGAGACCGAGGAGAAGATGAGACAGCATTACCCACAGCTGTTTGAGAGCTGAGAGGTTTCAAGGACAAAACCTAAATAGGGGGGGTGGACTTGTAACGCCTGAAAAATTTCGTAGAAAAGAAGCCAGAATGAAGTTCTCGCGCGAAGGAAAGATTTCGCGCGAGAACCTCATGCGAGAAGTCTGAGTGAAAAGTTGAGTTGGGTATAAATAGCTGAGAACACCCAGCCAGACTCTAGTTTCACACGAGAAGTACTGCTCCTAGAGAGAGAAAGCGGTTGCGTAGAGAGAGAAAGTGAAGAAACGAAGTGTTTAAGGTATGTAACTCGTGTAGTAACTTGTGTTATGTACTAAGAAATGATCATTGATGAATGTAATGCATGTTTTTGTAGTTTTCGCTCGGTAAAGGCTTCGAGAAGGTTGTATTTCTGTTAGAACTTCAAGTGGTGAGTTTCTAGTCCCCTTTTTACACAAGTTTTATGTTTTAGGGCTATTATGCATACTAAAACATTTGTAAATGCATGTTTATGCTTGTGATGATGTTGTTATGATGTTAAGCATGTAGATTATCCCTTAGATGTGATAAGTTGTGACTGGGTGGGATAAGCCCGTAGTTTTTGCATGAGCTGTTAAGTTGTACTTTATGGAATTTGAATCTGCGAAGTTCTCGCGTGAAAGGGGATAGTTCTCGAGTGACAGGTAGTTCTCACGTGATAGGAAGTTCTCGCGCGATACGTATGTTTCTGCGCAACATGATGGTTTCGTGCGACAGTGACGATTTGATGGTTAGGATTCAAATATGGTAAGGTTCTCGCGCGAAAGGCTAGTTCTCGCGCGAGTTGTTGATGATGTATGCTTAAGTTTTCACATGGTATGTTGTGATGTGTGATGTGTTATCTTTTGATGTTAAACGGTTTTCAAAAATTTATGTTTTTTATGTGACTTTACTTGATATGTATGTATATGTAAGTAAAGTATTATGTAATGAAAGTAAGTTTCTAGTCCCCTTTTTACGCAAGTTTTATGTTTTAGGGCTATTATGCATAGTAAAACATTTGTAAATGCATCTTTATGCTTATGATGATGTTGTTTTGATGTTAAGCATGTAGATTAGCCCTTAGACATGATAAGTTGTGACTGGGTGGAATAAGCCCGTAGTTTTTGAGCGAGCTGTTAAGTTGTACTTTATGGAATTTGAATCTGCGAAGTTCTTGCTTGAAATAGGATAGTTCTCGCGTGACAGGTAGTTCTCACATGATAGGAAGCTCTCGCGCGATACGTATGTTTTCGAGCGACATGATGGTTTCGCGCGACAGTGATGATTTGATGGTTAGGATTCAAATATGGTAAGGTTCTCACGCGAAAGGCTAGTTCTCGCGCGAGTTGTTGATGATGTATGCTTAAGTTTTCGCATGGTATGTTGTGATGTGTGATGTGTTATCTTTTGACGTTAAATGGTTTTCAAAAAGTTATGTTTTTTATCTGACTTTACTTGATATGTACGTATATGTTACTAAAGTATTATGTAATGAAAGTGAAAGATAACGATGATGAAAAGTGGAATGTAATGAATAAATGAAAGTCTTGCAAGCAAAATGATGGAGGTTCACAACTCAATGAGGTAGTTGTTTGCTCAACTGTGTGCGGTTTAGCAAACCCTTGATGATGCGCACAGGGGTCCAATCCTTGAGATTGACCAAGATGTGATGGGATTCTTGTCGCGTACACTATGTCAGCTTTGGCATGACGTGGGGGTTTATTTATAAACCCCGCACAGTAGCAGCTTCGGCAAGACGTGGGGGTATTACATGTGGCAGGATCTATATATAAAGATGAATGATGTTAACAAATGAAATGAATGATGAATGATGACGAATGATGATGAACAATGATTAAAGATAATAAATAATTATTATCAAGATGTATGTATGATGTATGTTCGCGTACGAAGTAAAGGAAATGTTTTGACGTAAAGTAAAGTATTTTATTATAAAACTAGAACTCACTCAGCGTCACTGACTTTTGTATGCATAATAGTTGGCAGGTAATTGTTGATGCTGAGGAGTTGCAAGCATGGATGCATAAGCTACTGGGAAAGTTTTGAGTCTGGCATCCATATTTTTGGGAATGAGTATTGTATTAATACAATTTTTGTGATGTAAATGAATGATATGATGTATTAGCATGCTTTTAATTATAAATGAAAAGTTTAAATTCTGCTGCAAAATGACGTGTTTTAATGTTTTATGCAATGATTGTCTAACTGTAAGCGTCCCGGGGACGGGGCCTTACACTACCAGTTCATCAGATAAATCCGAATCATCTTCAGATAAGGAGGATCCTCATTCAGGTTTTCAAATGCCTGTGAGACAAGTACACTTAGAGGGCCTTCCTTCAGAAAGCTTTTCAGAATCAGAAGTCAACCGACCTGATGCTAAGGATGAAATGATCTCTAAGCTATTACTGAAACTATCCAGAATGAAGAAACTTTTGGATAGAAGATCTGGCATCATAAGAGATAGACTCTTTGAACTTGATGAAATGGAGAAAGAATTAAAAGAACTAAAAGCCAAATATCAATCTGATAAAGAAGAAAAAGGATAAAGAGATTGATAGACTTAAAACAGCCTTAGAACAAACCAAACAAGAAATTAGTGGACATTTAGATGCTGCAAACATATAAACTCTTGCCATGGAAGAACAAGAGGATTCTTGATGTCCAAACTGATATAATCTTTGATCTCTACAAACAGATTGAAGCTCTAACAAAGAGAGTGTCTGAACTTGAGATGTTGATTAAGATAAAAAGGAGAATTGGCAAAAGAAAAGGATGAGAAGGGAGACGATGAGAATGATAAAGACAAAGATGATGAGCCAGAAAAAGAAAGAGAATCAAAAGATGAAGATAAAGATGTCTCTGGTGAGAGCAGTGATGATGATGATGGCTCTACACCTTCAAAGAGACAAAAGATGATAGAAATTGTTCAGCTATCATAACGAAGTAAGGTTAGGGAGAAAGAAGAAAAATTAGCTATGGTTGTCTATTCTGATCCATCTTCTGAAGAAAGAATTATGGATGGATCTGAGATGAAAGAGCTTATCAAAGACTTAGACATGTATTCTTCTAGAGAGTTTATTATTGATAAAGACTTTTGGGATTTTATCCGGGAACTTAGAGCTCCAGTTGAACCAATAGTTGTGATTCCCCCTAACCATATGCCATTAGAAGAAGAATTAAGCCTACAGCTTGTTCCAGCAGAAGGAACAGAAGGAACTTGTATTGAAGCTGCGTGAAGAGCATAAAGAAAAAGAAACTGCTGAAAAACAAAGGGAAGAAACAGAAAAAATTAAAAGAGAAAGGAAGGAATAGGAAGCCAAAGCCTCTATACCCTCTTCTTCTGGTCCATGTTTACATACATACTGAAGGAAGAGAAAGTATTTATCTGAGAAGGCCAAAGGCAAATTGCCAATAGTAGAAGAGGAACTGGCTCTTAAAAGACAAAAGGATGATCCAAGAAGCCTTGTTGCTATTGCTTAGTTTCTAGAGGAGCATGAGAAGGTTGAGAAACAATTGAAGAATGAACATGATGTGATTGTCCTAGAAGAAGGAGATATAGAGGGAGGATATGATGAAGGCATCCTTGATACCCTTTGATCAGGGACAATCCCATAAAGGTGGAGTCATCTGTTGAGGATATGGTTAAGATGGCACAAACCAATGATCTGATGGTTAAAGCCATGTTCTTGATTAATCACGGTTATGATGCTGATGAAGTGTTTGGAATGACATATGAGGGAATGGTAGAAGAAGTGAACAAAATGGACAAACTTCTAGATCCTACCTTTGTGACTGAGTATGAAAAGAAGAGAAATGAGAAAGAATCAAAGCTGAAAAAGCATGATGAAATAGTTAGATCCCCAATCCATTTCACCCCAACACAACCTCAAAAGACCAAGTGCCTCAACCCTAATATCCCGATCCCTATAGCATGACAGATAGGCAAATGTAGGACTATCTATCTGATCAAGAATTCACAAAAAGAAAACTAGGTAATATGAAGACTAATTCCCTCCAGGCTGCAATCCTCAAAATACTCAAGGAAAAGAAAGAAAGACTGAAGACTATAAAAGAAGATGTTGTAGGGAGGAAGCCCAGAAAAAGAATTTCAGCTCAAGATATCCAATTCACTACCATAGACCATGATGTCTTGGTACTCATGCTACACGAAAAACCCTGAATGGTTAATTGTACCCTCTCAAGTGGAGTTACATGAAGGGTTAACCACTTCAGAAATGATTAGGGTTGTGTCTGCTCTAGAAGGCAAGGTGGATGTGAATATAAATTCTTGGAAGTATGAAAGTGACTGGAATATGTTCATGGTAAAAACGATCTCAGGGCTAGTTCAATTCTTCACCAAGTATACTGCTCTAGTGAACTCCGTGCAGATACATGATCTAAAAGAATTAGCTGAGCTGGAATTAATCAATCATAATGCTATGTACAAAGGATATGAGTTTGAAGATATATTGAAGATGTTTAAGAAAACAAACAACTTCAAGTCTCTGAAGGCACTATGCATAAGAAAAGACAAATCTTTTAACAATCCTCTGGAAAAGAAGAAGAAGAAAGGAACTAAAGAATTGGTATTTCCAGAGTTGAATGTAAAACCAACTAAATCTCTAAAAAGAAAGATGGTTTCTGGAACCCACTAGTCCAAACCAATCTCCAATGTATTCTATGATGAGAAGACATATGAGTTGGTAATTGAAAGAAAATAGGGAGGAAAAAAAAGTTCTAAGAACAGACTATTTAGTGGATATGAGGTGAGACTGCTAGATGAATCCTATATCCATTATATATTCACAAGACACTTTAGAGAAATAGATAATAAGTTGGGAGAAGCTGATATGTATTTCTTTTTGAAATGCATCAAGATACTGAAGATAACCTATGACAGAATCAGTAGAAAGAAAGAACAAAGAAAAAGAAAAAGAGTTCCTCTTCAGTTGGGAAACATTGTTAAGGTGGAAGTAGATGCTAATGGTTCATTGCTGATTCGTAGAGATGGGTTGTTCATCGTATCTGTATGGGAAGCCATATCACTTAGACAGATGCCTATTGAGGCAATTCACACCACGAGTCAAATAAAGATCCATGTTCTTAGCAGAGACAAGATGAAGGATGCCAAAGACTTATCTAATATGATCTAAGAAATACTAGATCCTTTATTAGCCAAACCACAATAGTCTTTTGAGCCTGAACCAGCACCGGCTCTATCAACAGTCCAAGTTCCTGTGAAGCAAGCACCTACAATAGAAGAAACTCCAGAATCTTCACAACCTCCACCACCCTCAAACCCTTGAAGTACATAGGCTGTATAATCCTTAGGGGGAATATTGTTGGACCCTAAAAGGATAATACATGCCAATTCAAGAGGTGGTAGAAGGATGTTCTGGTTGGTAGAATCTGTACAAGTCCAAGAAGTTATATGGGTAAAGACATAGAATAAAAAGACCAAGTGTCGGCTGTCTGCATTAGTTAATGCGGATGAGCAAAGACCAAATACGGCCAAGTATTTGTTCATCTGCATTTACTAATGCGGATAAGCAGAACCAAATTCGATTAAGTTTTTGGTCATCCGCATTAATCAATGCGGATGACATACTTAATGCTGATACTGAAGAAATGCTGATGAAGATTATCACATCAGCATTAACTAATACTGGTGTTCATTACAAATGCTAATCAACATTTTGTACTTAGGCAAGTATTCTGATGTCTAGTTATCAGGGGAGTTTATTCATTTTGTACATGCATTGTATCAGCCTCTAAATTGAATAGTATACACTTTATTAAGGGTCGATTGTAAGAATCTATTTTGTGTTGCAAACCCTAGTACACTTTGTATCTTGTTTACCAATATCAATATATAAAGCATTTATTAGTATTTTCTGTATTAAATGTTCTTTGATTCTGTATTTCCACTACTTAATCATTGACTCTATCATCATATTCGGATCCTAGTTAAGTCACATCAACTGAGATTCACATCTCGGACCCGATCAATAATGATCTGTTAAGCTGGTTGCGGATAGCCATGGTCGAGCTTAACGGTCTACGAGCAACATTCTTATAGCATATACAAATATTCTATTTAAAAGATATGAATATTGCTTTTTAAGATAGTGGCGAACCTCCAAGGAATGGGTCGTGGTCCATGAAGGAGTCAAGTTCGGCAGAGCAGATATAAAAGCCAAGCAATCGAATTTTCTTCATTTTTTTAACTCCTCTCTTGGTCTACTCTCTCTATAGTCAATCCCAACTCTCTCTCTATAACATCAATGCATTTAAAGGCTCGTGCGAACGATCCAAGCTTGTGGTTGTGTTCCTTAATGTTAATTTTGCTAGGGATATACATTTTGAGGATCGTTTTCATTGGTAAGTATCGAAGTGTTGTAAATATGAGTATGGTTATATATGTACGGTAGTATGATATGTGAAAACCCATTTTAGTGATAGATCACGTAATGGTGGGTTGTGGTCGTTAGAGGTTGGCTAAGAACCTTGATCATAAGTCATTTAGGTAAATAGGGTTTTAGAAAGAACTAAACCAGTAGATAGTGATTATGATGCATGTGGTTGTTATGGTCTAGGAATGACCATGTTTTGATAAGACGAATTTATTAGGGGACAAAATTCGGTAAAAATGAAAAATGGGTAATACATGCTAGTGTCTTAATCTTGTGGTTGACATGGAAAATAAACTCATAAAGGATTTTAGAAAGTGATAAAATAAATCCATCTAGGTACTATGGGGTGTATACGTGAACCCTTGCTCTTTAATGCATGTTCGTCATGAGAAGTGATGGGAAATTATAACATAGGGTTATGGAAAACCCTAGCCTGAGGTCATTGACATGAGTAGATCCGATCAAATAAGATCAACTTAGATGGGGAATCCCAAGGGTTTGCACATGAAAATAATATCAACCTGACATGTGTGTCTGTATGATACAGGATTGTAAATACTCGCTAGCCATTATGTAAGGACACGCTTGGGAGGCTCATTACTACGCGTCTAACCACTCCCCTTTTGTAAATGATTCGATATAAATGTTTTGAAAGTGTGTGGAGAAGTACAACAATCTGGAGACTTGGGTAGCCATGGTTTCAGGTACGTCCAGATCGATAGTGAGCACCAAGCATGGGAAAATCATTAAAGAAAGAGAGGGTTACTAAAATGTAACTCTTGGCTCAAAACTTAAGGCATATGTGCACTTAGTTGGATCTAATTAGGTAGGGAAGCCAAACTCTATGGTGAATACTTAATCCGAGACTACAATAGAGACTGTGGATAAAATTAGACTAGTTTTAGGCTATAGCGGAGACTATGGATAGGTCTAAGGGATAATACTAGTTTGAGGCCATAACCAAGATCTATATATAGGACTAGGGCTAGCTTGAGGCCACAACAGTGACTTTCAATAAGGTGGAACGGTTTTGATGATGAGAGATCTGGTTGGCTAGTGTGCTTTTAACCTATTGGCAAATATGTGGCCAAACTAATGCTCATTGTGGCAACTTCGGTATAGACTTGACTTGTTGCTATTACTGGCACACTATGTCATAAATGTCTAACTTCTTTAGAGTCATTAGTTATGACTCACCAAAAATGTTGTTGTTTATGTGTTTTAGCTCGTGATGCTGGAGCAGGGAATGGTGGGAAGAAATAAGCTAGGTCGAGGAGACTTAGTAGAATAAGTTCTATAAAATCCTTATCTAGAAGATAATGACTTGATTTAACCTACCTAGGGCAGTGTATATGTATTTATGTTTGTGATTGTAAATGTGATAGATGCGTGGATTTATGTCAGCACTATTAAGGTTTAAATTCAGTATAGTTTTGTAGTCTTTAATATTAAGACTTCCATTGTGTTATGTTGTGGGAATGATAAAACAAATCACACTCATGGATTGGGGTGTGACACTATTCTCATCAAGAAGTATACGAGATCGTTGAACGATAATTCAAACCGAAAGCAAAACTGTCTCTCAAAGATCCATTGGTTTTAGAACTTAAAGAACTCCAATCTTATATCAAATATGCTTTTCTTGAAAACACATCTTAACTTTCTATCATTATCTCATCCACATTTTAAAATAATGAAAAGATCAAGCTGCTCATTATGCTCAAGGCACATAAACAAGCAATAGCTTGGAAAATTATGGGCATCAAGGGAATCAACCCATCCTTTTGAACTCACAAAATTTTGACGGAAGAGAAATTCAAATCTCTCATTCAACCTCAAAGACATTTAAATCCGAGTATGTTAGAGGTTGTTAAGAAAGAGGTGATCAAACTGCTTGATGCTGGTTTTATTTATTCCATTTTTTATTCACCTTGGGTCAGTCCTGTCCAAGTTGTTCATAAGAAAGGAGAAATGACTGTCATAACCAACAAGAAGAATGAGTTAATTCCTACTCGCATAGTTATGGGATGGAGACATTCCATCGACTATCGTAAACTCAATGACGCCATAGAGAAGGCTCACTTCCCTCTGCTATTCAGTTATCAAATGCTTGAAAGATTAGCAAGAAAAATGTACAATTGTTTCCTCGATGGTTTCTCAGGTTATTTCTAAATTCCAATTGCTTCTAAACATTAGGAGAAAACAATATTCACTTGTCCATATGGCATATTTGGTTAACAGTGTATGCCCTTTGGATTATTCAATGCTCCTGCTACATTTCAAAGATGTTTGATAGCAATCTTTCATGACCCAATCGAACATTCCATGGAAGTTTTCATGGATGAATTTTCCATCTTTGGAAATTCATTCAAATATTGTTAGAAACCTAGAAAAGATATTGGTAAGATACAAAGATTCCAACCTTATCTTGAATTAAGAAAAGTGCTATTTCATGGTGACGTAAGGAATAGTGTTAGTACACATTATCTCTCAAGCAGAACTCGAGGTTGATCAAGCAAAAGTCCTTAATAGATGAACATCCCTAGTTTGCTGATTTTGGAAATTACTTATCAAGCAATATTCTCCTTAAGGGTGTGACCTATTCGCAAAAGAAGAAGTACTTTTCTGATATAAACACTACTATTAGAAAGATTTATATTTTTTCAGAATCGATGTAGACCAGCTTATCCAAAGATGCATGTACAAAAGTGAAGCACAACATATATTAAGGCACTATTATGAAGGACCCACAAGAGGACACCATGGAGGAAGTCTAACGGTAAAGAAAGTCTTTGACTCAGGATCCTACTAGCCCATGATCATCAAGGATGCTCATAACATAGTAAGCTCCTATGATGCTTGTAAGAGGGCAACCAATGTCTTAACTAGGGATGATATGCCTCAAAAATCTATTTAAATATGTGAGGTATATGACTTATTAAGGATTGATTTCATGGGGCATTTTGGTGTCTTTTGGCAATTGTTACATCTTGGTAGCAATCAATTATATGCCAAGAATGTTTTGAACTTTTGATTAATGTATGATGTAGAAGAATGTTTTTGTGTAGTTTTATGCTGGAAATGTATGATTTGAAGCTAATGAACAGTAGAGATCATTGTATTGATTAAGAGGATCGCAAAACAATGTATGATTTGAGCCAAAAGCTCTGATACCATATGATGGAATAAGCTTTGTTGTATGAACAAAAGTTGAATCCCCCAAGGAACTTTTCAATCTCTCAAACAACAAGAGTGTGTAGATCAATACTCAAACAATCATGGTGTGGAAACCCATGATGATTGATATGATCTCTATTGTGTGTGTATGATTATGTGATTATGTGTTTGTATGAGTGAATGCTAAGATGAATATGAAATGCTTGTTTGATTGATAATCTGTTCAAAAGCTTACAAAGGATTAGGGTATACGGCTATTTCTAGCCTATGTACATACTATGTACAATTACAAAAATACCCTTATGTAAAAACAAATTACATAAAATCCTAAGTCTATAAGCTGTCCGCTGTGGATGATGACTTGTCCGTTATGGATGATTGGCTGTCCGCTGTGAATGTTAAATGATGTGTCCCATGTGAACATAATATGTACAATGTGAGCACTTTGGTTGACCACTGTGAACACTTGGATGTTTGCTTGTTGTTGTCAGCTATGGGGTGTTCATCCGTTGTGGATATTGAACATCCATAATGGACTTGTTCATCATATGTATTGATTGTTTATCTGTTGTGCATGTGCTCATCCACTGTCTACATTTAGACTTCTTCATTCTTCATCCGCTACTGACAGCTGGTCGTTCGTTGTGGGCAATCCTTCGTTTGTTGTGGGCAATCGTTCATTCGTTGTGGACACTTGCAAAATTTTCTTTATCTACAAAATCTGAAAAAGAAATTTAAATAATAATTAGTGTTTGATATGAGGAAGAATAATGATTATATGTTAGTAAATGATAGTTTGGATGTTAGAACATATTTGATTGATTATGGCAGGCATTATCCTTCAATGAACTTGTTGAGTCCAACATATAACAACCTACTTGAAAGAGCAATGGCCCGTTATGGCTTTCACCATCACCCTGAAACTTTATATCATCGATAATCGAATGGGCAATTTAAGGTCATTAACTAAGGCATCAAACAAAAACTCAAGAAAACCTAAGGTCAACACCGCAAGGATTTGTCAATCAAGTTAGATGATGCGTTATGGGCTTTTAAAATAGCATAAAAGACTCATATAGGCACTACACCGTTCAAATTGGTATATGGGAAGTCATGTCATCTACCTATGGAACTGGAGCATAAAGCCTATTAGGCACTCAAAGCAACAAATGTTGATCGACACATTGTAAGTCAAAATAGGTTTTTGCATTTCCATGAACTCGAGAAACTAAGAGATATAACAGATGAAAGCTCAAGGGTTTACAAAGAAAAGACAAGAAAATTCCATGATTCCCGTCTCAAGGGCACAAAAATATTTTGCATGAGAGAACTTGCATTAATGTATAACTCTCATTCATACTTGTTTCTCGAAAAGTTAAAATCATAATGGTCTGGACCTTATATGGTTAAAGACGTTAATCTAGATGGTGCTATCAAGATTGAAAACAATAAGGGATTAAGTTTTAAGCTTAATTGTCATCGGTTAAAATCATACACCGATGAACAAACCAAAATTTTCTTGAAGGAACTTCACCTCCACCCCAATAAAGACTAAGTGTAGGGAAGGGTCTAGTCAAGGAACCAAAACAAAAACATAACATATGTATGTAGATTTTCTTCAGTGGACTGATACAAATTAACTAGGATAAGCCTGTAACATGTAACGAAAGACAACAAACTGAAAATCAGCACTATATAATAGGGCATGCCCCCCTACCTGACAAAAATTAACACCATTATCAACCTTTTTAGCCCTCTTGTCGCATCCACTGCATTCATGATGCTTTATGTTTGGTTCCTTGACCATAATATCTTGAACTCATCCTATTTCTTCATAGTTTTCAAATTTTCTTTCATGTTTCTTCAAGTTTATTTCCACTTTCTTTCAAGATTATCATCAAGAAGGTTAGTGCTAATCACTCTCACTAGGTGATTACGTCTCTAAATAACTGAAACCCTAGCATTTGTACGTAATTAATGTTGTTAAGCTTCATGTTTATGTATGTATTATATTATTATTAGTGTTTTAATGCTAGTTGTTAGTTTAATATTTTCATCATGATGACAATCTTTATAACCCGTGGTTAAACTCTTGTTAATTATATTCATGTTACAAGAACTTCATTGTTAAACAAAAAGTTTTAAAACCCTAATTACAAGTGTTCAAGAATTATTAACAAAGTTTTAATATTAACTAAATAATCTTTGATTAATTAACCAAGAAATTGCTAAAACCACAATTAATGTATGATCTCATTATGTGAAAGAAATCATTATATGAAAGAAATCATTACCAACCTTCTCTGTCTGCTTTCATCTTGAGCTCATGATGCTGTATGTTCATGTATTATCTCATTATTTGAAAGAAATCAGCACCATTTTGTTTGTTTGTATGATTCACCATCCTTAACTACATTAGATCAAACCTGTCTTCATATGAAAGTGATCCCAATTAGGATATGAATGATAAGTATTAAACAAGGCCAGATACTCTCTTGATTAGAATTGCATCCTACACCTCATTATATTTCTAGGCAACTATCTTTCTTTCATTTACTGAAGTTGTTAGAGTGATTCTATCATAGAGCTTCACAAAATTAGTGTTCTTATTTATTATCTCACTGACTTCATTGCCTTCTGGCCACAGTCTGTGTGGCATAAACTGTCCGGGCTGTTCAATCGGATGAAGCTCTTGAGGAGCTTGATGATAAGTAGATAGTGAAGATGTTGGATGTGGTTTGATGATTTGAGGCTTTAGAGCATTTATGAGCAAGTTTTTGTAGATACCTCTTGCAAGACCTTTCATTTGAGATAAGGATCTACTAGCATATGGACCTATAAGGCATCATGGTATGACTCAAACAAGTTTTGACCTGGGAGTATGTCATCTTATCCATCTGAGGATCCTTAGGTAAATTCTTTTGAAACTCTTGCTAGTCTTTAATTTCCTTATACCTTCTGTATGTTTGTTCATTTTCATTCTTCATTACTTCTTGAAAGTCTTTAAGTAAATCTTTTTTCCTTAGACAAGTTTAGATGAATGAAGGAGTCATAAGGAAAGCCTCTTTGATCGGTTCAAAAGGATCGAATCTGTGATGATTTCATGTTGTAATGTTCAATTCAAACGCAAGTAATCAAACACACGCAATTATATCAAAAAATTCATAGATTCATTGATAGTGAATGCACGGATACAATGTGTAGGGTTACAATTCGTTCAGCTGATTCTAACTGTTCTATTCTTTTCTAGTATGTGTAGTCTGCCTGCACATACATAAAATATCCTATATATTCTATCAAGAACTAAGAAACATATATTTACAAATAAGTCCCTATACTATGACAAAAAACATATAAGGACAAAATGTTAATCTTCTAAGAGTCTAACAATACTCCCCCTAAGATTACATTTGTCTTCTGTCTTCAAAATCTTCAGTCTTCATGATCTTCAATCTTCAATCTTCAATCTTCAATTTTCAATTCTTCAATCTTCAATCTTCAAACTCCAAAATAATCTTCTGGCTCTTCTTTAACTTTGAACATCGGCTTCTCTTTGTAAAGCTCGAGTTCCTTTAACGCTTTAGCTATCGCAGACTTGAATTTACCTGCAAGAATACCTTGCTCAGGCTTTGAAGCATTAGTCTTGATTTCCATCTTGTTCATCTTCTCCAGTGTCTCCTTGGATAAACCTGCAATGTCAATGTTTGCATAGAATTCCAAAGGTTTTGGATAATCTTGAGAATGATCTTCTAGCACTCCTTTACTTGATATCCTCATAAACTCAATTGACTTAATATCTTTCCTTACAATGGTTGCATACGCTAATGCTTTGCATAATGCAATTCGTTCCATTGTAGCATCCATAACTTTGATGATTGTCATAAAGTACTTCTGGTCGTTTTCAGTAACTTCCAAAGAAACACGTTCAAACTTTTGTGTAGACAAAAATGATATGTAACTTGGATGTAGCAATTTAAGTTCAAACACTCCAAAAAGTGAGATCATGTCTTTATCCCAATCATCGAGATTTCAAACAAGTTTTAACTCAAAAGTATCAACATTATAAAACCATATTAAAATTGGCTTTGTAGTTTGAGTTCCATCAATCACTTTAAGTCCTGGAATAGTTACTTTTTCAAAGTATTTATCACTATATGCTTCTTCAGCTGTATCAACATCTTTTCTTCTGCTCTTCAATGAATTAAAATATTCTTTGTCTTCTTGATCACAACGAGTCTTCAAAAATGAACTCATTCTAGATATACCTCGATTTAGTAACTGTACAAAGTTTTCACCGCGACTTGCTTTGGTTGGGTTAATCAAAGGCAATCTGTTTAATTCTTTCAAGTCTTGAACCGGAAGTTCAATGATGCTCGAGTAAAAGTGATAGACATCACATATAGCATTTACTCGTTTAATCAAAAATGCATCAACGATCTCGTCATACTTCCAAGCGACATTCTTCACTTCTTTAGTTGTATCAGGAACAATCATTGCGTTAAGCAATTCAAAAATCAATTGTCCTTTTTTGTAAAACATTTCGAACCAAATCACCTGCAGTTCGAGCTTTATTCCAAAGTTGTTTTTGTTCAACTGACACCTGATAAGCTTGTTTTTCATTTTTAGGAAACATCTTCATTAATTCCTTTCTTCTTTCGTGACCACTCCTTATCAATTCCATATTCTTAATCTCCTGAGACTTCAAAATCCTTGTTCTTTTAGTAATCTCAAGGTATTATGGATTATCCATGTCAAGCACAATCATTCTGGTACTCTGCTTTTCAGTTTCTTGAAAACTTCTCACTAAATTTCTTAGTGATTCTGCTTGAAGTCTGTTTAGCTTTTTTCATGGATAATACCTAGATTGCAACCATAATCTCATTGCAATAACATTCATATTTTCTGGATCTGGGTGATGTAATTCTGACGATGACAGTTCTTCAACATTTATACTTTCGCTGATCGGGTTCCATTCATCGTGTTCTACAACAATCTCATTTGGATCCACTGGTGCAATGGATTCAACAGTTATGCACTTTGCATATTCTTCATTGATTTGGGATACAGTCAACCCATCCAAAAAAACTCTGTTATATTTCATGTTAACCAAGTAGTTATATTTGTCCTCAACATCAATAGGAATATCATCTGTTATAGCCACAACAGGAGAATAATTGACTTCTATTATATCTTCATCTTTTAACACTTCATTATACCATGCATCTTCAAATTCTGAATCTAAATCCTCAAGAGCTTCAATCTTCTCTTGTGCTTCAAACTCTTGACTTTCTTGCATTTCAGCTTCAGATACAATCTTTTGTGCTTTTGATGAAGATTCAGCATGAGCTGATACATCAACTTCATTAATCTTTCTCTTCCCTTTATTTACTTCAGCAATCTTTTCAACATCAATAGGAGTGATTTCAGATACAATCATAACATCAGAAGATGGAGATTTCAAGCTTTCCTTTATCTTTTCAAATTCTTCTTTCAATGCATCATGACTTTCTTTTAACTCTTTGAACCTTTCTTCCATTAGGTCATAATCTTTCATCATTACATCAAAATTTTGTATATTCTCTTAATTTTCTCTTTCCAAGTTAGCAATCGTATCATCTTTCTTTAATAGTTCTTCTTTTAACTTCTCATTTTATTCTTTTAGATTCTCAATGATCTTATCTTTGTTTGAGTTTTCTTCTTTCAAGGACTCTATCAACATTTGATCATCTTTCTCTTGTTCCTCATCCACATGCACAACAGGTTCAATAACCTCTGTGTTTTGAACATCCAAATCTAAATACTGATTAATGTCATCATTAGAATTATCAACATTTAGAATTTCTTCATGTTGTTCATCTACATGCTCAACTTCTTCCATAACTACTTCAATTACTTCATTAATGATTTCATTAATTTCATTTCCACCATCATTACCATCATCATCATTATCAGATGTGGAACTAGAGCTATCATCATCAATATTGTCATCATTATCATCATCTTCATCTTCATCAAATAACTCTAGAGGATCTACTTCAATCAGGTCGTTTGGATCAACTGGTTCATCCTCAAGTAAATGAAAATGATCTTCATTTATGTTCACCTCATCTTGAGCCATAGCCCTAATATAGTCAAACATTGGTACAATAAGAGCACCGGTAATCATTGCTAGTCGTTTGTATGAACTTTCTGTCATATGCTCAAGAATCAATCTTTCACCACCAACTCCATAAGCATGATAATCAGGATTGGCTTCATTTATGATCATCTGCAAGAATCTAGGATACATCAGATACTTATTTCTGATTCCTTTCTCCAAGTTAAAGACAAATCCATTCATAATCCAACGAGCCATGTTGAATCTTCCATTTGTTGCAATGGCAACAATTGGAGATGCTATATCTACAGGAAAAGAGTTCCAACCCGCACTTCGTTTGGACATACCGTGTTGGAATATATAACATAATAATTTCCAGTTATTATAGACTCTTGCTCGGAAAAATTGTTTCCTAGGAAAGTTATCCGGGTGACCCATGGCAATAAAAGTTTCTCTACACTCATCAAAAGATAATTCAGCCAAATCTTATGGGTCATTTATTCCCAACCTTAGAGCTTCTCGAATGGCTTGTTCAGATACTTCTACCATCCTTTCATTAGTAATAAAACCTTCAACAACTTTTCTACCTTCCTCATCTATCTCCACATTAGTAGTGTTCCAAAACTTCTTAATCAGTCTAGGATAGATGACTGGTTGGTAACACATGGCATAAACATACTTCTTCCTTAACAAAAATTTGATCTTTTCTTCATAACCAATGGCATCTCAAACATCTTTGCTAAGAAAAGCAGCTACATTATGCTTTGGTTCAAACTTAAGCTCATCCATCTGTATGCATAAAATAAAGAAATTTAGTCATATTTGAATTTGCAAAACCTAAAAACAAATTGTGATTTATCAATTTTGAACCAAAACACTTAAAAATTTTCTAAGTGTTTATATATATCTCATTACATGAATAAGAGTATATTGCTTACAACTTTGATTTACACAATTCATAACAATCAAGTAATGCATTAAGTGTCTTGAACTTTGATTAGATTTTAATTGAATTAGAATTTTTAAACTTTCAGACTTAACTTTAAAAAATTTCTAAGTGTTTAACATACTCTGTCAAGAGCAGATTGCATTCAAGTTAATGTTTGAATGATTTAAACACACCAAATCATTGAAATTTTTCTCAAAATCAGATTAATGAATGAATTTTTGTGATTAATTTGACATTTTATTAACAATTTCATGAATTTGACTGTTCATATTCAAAACCCGACTGATGAACATAGTCATCAAGAACACAATTTGATGAAATACTGATTTAATCACACCAATATGCTTGAAAACATGTGTATATCATCATTCAATGTCCAATTTCAGTTGATTTTCATATTATTTTCACAAATTTCAATTTTTCATCCGACTAGGGTTCATACGCCTACACAGAACTAAAACGCCCAGTTAAATTCGAAATGTAAACTTGAAATCTGATGAATATGATCTGAAATGAAGTTTAGATTTAGTGTATCTACGTATGAATCACAAGTATTTACACCAAACAATCAGAAATGATGAACTGAGTGAATCGGGTGAATGAGAGTCGAGAGTGGTTATCAGAGAATATGAGTGAATGAATGAAAAAATCACAAGTGTTGAATATATATATAAGTGAAAATTTAGGTGCATGAGCACTGTTTATACGCATGAGGTCAGGCGCATTAGCACTATTCAGTCGCATGAGACTAAATTTCACTAAGTTTTTCAGGTGCATGAGCACTGTTTGTGCGCATAAGGTATAGACGCATGGGCACTGTTCAGGCGTATAAGCACTGTTTAGGCGCTTTGGCACTGTTCAGGCGCATGTGACTAGATGAAACGCCCAACACTTGGTAATTTTTCACTTCAAACGTCTGACCCTTGGAATCCTGGTACTGTTCTGGCGCATGAGTATAAGGGGATGTTTGATGTGGTCAGTAGTGAAGACTGGGTCAGAGGTCTAAAAAAAACTGACTGAGTTAGAGGGTAAAACAAGGGTGGGTCAGAAGGGCTGACTCGGTCAAAACCTATTTTTTGCAAATCAAACGTGTTGACTAGTTGACCAAGTCAGCAGTCAGCAGTCAGAGGAACAGTCAGATGCAATCAAACAGCCCCTAAGATGATATGCCCAACACTTTCAGACATATGACAACTGTTTAGGCGCATGAGCTTGTCTGAAACGCCCTACACTTGTGCAAATTTCTGAAACATCACCATACTCCTGAATTGGACTTAAGATAACTGTTTAGACGCATGGGATCCTTCCACGAGTCTTGACACTTGAACTCTTCTCATCATTTATCTGAACACTATACAAACTCATTAGCACTATTCACACTCAATTTTCAACACTTAGTCAAAATTGTTTCACTAATACTCAAATTTTCATTAATGACCCTCAATTTTAACATTTTTGACATTCAAAATTTTTATTTTTTGTTTTTGACCATTATTTTTATTTCAAATTTTAAAAATAAAAATTAATTTCCCCCGTCAATTTAGTCTCTATTTAATTTTTACAAAAACAAATGATCTCACTTTGTTTACAAGAAGCTTTTCCACTAAATTTGAATTCTTTTTTAGGTTTATTTTTACATCATATCAAACACACATATGCTTGAAATTGCAGCTTCATCCTTTCATCCAAAACACTTTATTTTTTATTTTTCACTTTTTGAAAATCAGTTATTTTCTCTTTTTCATTTTTACTCCCCCTATACTTTTAAATTTTACAAACTTAGAAGTTTATTTGATTTTGTAAGAAGAGAAAACTAATCATTATCGACATGCCTGCACACATAAAATCATGCAAAAAATCAAAAATAAAGCAGAATAAAAATCTACTATATACAATTGAATCACATGCCTGCAGTGAGATCATATCAGTTAAGATCAGCACATTAAAATAAAATAAAATCATGGATAGTCATAGACAGTGATTAAATCATGATCAAGTGTGTTCCAGGTCAGCATTTCTGCAGCAAAGGAGACACAAGATATAAGGACAGAAAATGAGTGCTTTTGGCAAGATACTCAGCACAC
Organism: Flaveria sonorensis; assembly: GCA_025506505.1. NCBI lineage: Eukaryota > Viridiplantae > Streptophyta > Magnoliopsida > Asterales > Asteraceae > Flaveria > Flaveria sonorensis. The sequence continues at coordinate 9,900,545 of CM046437.1, forward strand.
TTACTTTTCAATTCTTGGATTGATTAAGGTATGATTAGATATGACATTATGTAAGTCACACTTAGACTTAGAGAGATCAACCCTCATAAAGATCTGCAAGAAATCACCTTTCTCAACTTGTTAACCTGACATATACTTATAACCAGATCTCGTATTGAGATAGTGCACATTGGCATATTTTTGCATCAAGTGAGAATATCCAGGTCTGTAATTACTTACAACAAAGGATATCTCGTCACTTCAGGTCTATGATGACTCATAACAAAGAAGTGATTAGATGCTTTAATTAATTAGAGCTCAATGGTTATTCATATCACCACCAGGTGTGAGATTATGACTTAACAAGCAATCAATTTGAGAAGTCAACGCTACTCATTGGTACTAAAATGGACAAACATGAATGCATGAGTGATTTAGTTTGATCACAAGAATTTACTTTTTCAGCATAATTGTATGAGCTTACCTGCACATCATATCTGATCACGTCAGACTTTAAAAGCGAGTGAAGTATGCAACTGATCATAACTAATGTATCTATCATTTCTCACAAATTACAAAGACATATTCAGTCCTAAACACTTAATGTAAGATCATCTGAAGATTATGAGGCTGATGCAACCAACAAGCCAGAACAACCAAGTCTTCCATGCATTCACTAAGGAACAAAGATGAACTAGCTTTGGAAGTCTTACACTCTCAAATATGTCTAAGTGTAAGATATTTCGAAGCTAATAGTTCAGAAGGAGTTACTTTAGAAGTTTCACACTCAAACAGAAAAAAAAATTATTCTAAGTGTGAGATCTTTCGAAGCCAAAGACCAGCATCTTTCGAAGCCAAAGATGAAATCTTCCGAAGCTTCAGAGAAAAAGTCTTTCGAAGTTGTGAAGACTGATTTCTTCATAGGACAGAGAAAATATGCTTTCTCTGAATCAACTTTTGTTAAAGCTGACACACTTTCCGCTGCCTGCTCCGGTGGTTCACCTACTTTACACAAGTTGGTGAAACTTCCATGCTTTATCAAAAAGTAGGAATGGTCTTTGTCTATAACTTACCTTACTTGTTCATGTAGACTTTTTATATTAGGAAAAGTTAGTGAGCTATGGCATGTCATAGTCACTTGTCAAAAGGCAATCTGCCTTTTGACTTTAGATTGACCTTGTTGTCTAGATTAGTCAAATCCCAATTGTCTTTACATGTAAGTGACGGTTGTAGGTTGTAGTATAAAAGTGTCTCGGGTCCTTGTAATTTCTTTATGCTTTGTAAGACTTGTAAAAGAACTTGAGATCAATATACAACATCCTTGAAAACCAATTTTGTGTTGTTCTTAGTTTTGTCTCTTTAATTTACTTGTGTTCTTAGTAGCATCTATTTTAAGTTACCAGTTCCCTATTTGAATTGTTAAGTGATCTAAGATCTCTCCTCAGTGTGAAACTAAGTGTTAAGTACCCTTACTCGGTCCTGTAATTGGAATCAGAGCATTCCAGGCTCTTGATTGTAAGATCTCACCATCTTTAATCCTCTTAGCTTCACACTTCACTTAACTCTTCAAATGGCAGCTATCTCTAAGGCTGATAAGGATACTAGAACTATGAAAAAGTCCCCACTGATCACTCCTGAGGATTTTGACACTTGGTGCCAAAGAATAGAAGGCTTCATCAAGTCTCAGGATTCCAGGATGTGGGAGTCTATTGTCAATGGACCTTATGTACCATGCACCTCTTCAGCTGCTGGTGGTGGTGGCATGATACCGAAGGAGAGCGCTGACTTTTCCGATGAAGACTGGAAAATGATTGATATTGATTAGAAAGCCATGATAGCCCTCTAAACTACTCTTCCAAACTCCATCTACAGAGGTTTCAAGAAGTGCAAGACCTCTAAACAGCTATGGGATACACTGAAATTGAAGTATGAGGGGTCCAATGAAGCCAAGGAGAACAAGAAGGACCTCCTGAAGCAGCAGTTTGAAAACTTCACCTTCAAGACAGGTGAAACCATGAATCAACAGTATTTCAGGTATGTTGAGATTGTAGATACTCTGGCTGATATTGGAGTAACTATTGAGAATAGGGATATTATTAGGAAGTTCATGTCCTCTCTTCCCAGATAATGGACACACTACTATGTGGTCATTAAGAGGACTGAAAACCTCAAGACCCTTACTCTCACTGAGTTGTATGGGATACTCAGTGGATACCAGATGGAGATGAACATGTGAAATTCATCTAGTAACTCTAATACTCACCAGAGTTCAGCCCTTAATATGGGTGAAAGGGACAGTTGAGAACCACAGCATCATCTTATCTGCTACCCTGAAATTTCACAAAAGGGTCCTTTCATCACCTTCCCAGAGACACCCAAAGAGAGCTACATCTAAGGAAGTCCCTTTCAAGAGACAAGCACCTCTCAAGCCTTTGTCTCTACTGATGAAAGTTCAGGCAACTTTCTTTTCACTCTTGAAGACCTGGATTGTATCCATCCAGATGATCTGGAATACATGGAGATAGTCCAGCAGATGGCTCTTCTCACTCACAGAGCCCAGAAATTCTACTAAAGGACAGGGAGAAGGTTTCCCAGCAATGCTGCCAGTGGCAAGTTTGGACTGGACAAGAGCAAAGTGAAGTGTTACAACTATAATAAAATGGGTCACTTTGCTAGAGAATGCAAGGCACCTAAGTCAAATGGTAGCCAAGCATCATCCAGACCAAACTACACTAAGGGAGGGCACCAGAATGAGAAGCCAAGACAGCAATCTATTGTTGCTGTTGAAGAAGGAGGCTTTGACTGGAGCTTTTAGGCAGAAGATGCTTCACCAAATCAAGCACTCATGGCTGACCATGATAAGGCTAAGGTACTAGATCATCTATGCTCTCCTGAATGTATTGCTAAAGTGAATAGATACAGGTCCTACAACTTGGAATGAGATCTGATATTGAGTCCTTGAATATCCTAAAAGCTGATTATAAAAGAGTTGAAAATGACTATAAACTTAAGATAGAAGATCTAGAGAAAACAGTTTCAACTCTTAAACATGAGCAAACAAATTACAGGACTCAAATTAAAGTTCTCATTACTAAGTTGACTGAATCCTAAGCTGAGCCTGTGATCAGCAAAGCCCGGCTGAAAAATATGTTCTTGAAGAAGAGACCTTCAAGAACATCATATCCTCATCTCTGCATGCAAAAGTCTGTTATCAGAATAAGCAGGGAGTGGGATCTACTGAGATAGCTCCTCCACACACTCTATTTTCTGTAAGATCTCCAAGGTGTGGAACTGGTGAAGATGAGCTTCCCCTCATAGACCCTAGTGTTGAAGAGGATGAAGAGTAGATGGTGACTGATGACTCTAAAATGAGTGAAGAGAGTCAGTCCAAAAAGGGTCACCATGCTCCTGAGGAGAGTAAGAAGGCTGGTATGACAAAGACAAAGAGGAAGAATTTGATCAGAAGAGCAAAGAGAAGATCAAAGAAGGCTTAAGAGATCAAGGCCACTTTTGAGTCCAAGCAGAAACAAATGTTTATATCTATAGGGTTTAAAGTAGTAAAGGCTGAGGAATCAACTACAAACTCTAGTACTAGAAGTTTTAGTATAGTTCCAACTCATTCCAGCAAAAGAAGGCTGAATTGCTATGTACCACTGCTACACAGTCTGAACCATCCTCCTCCAAGAGCAAGTCTCTCCCTAAGAAAATTGCTGCATCATCTGTAAAGAAGAAGCTAGAGAAAGAAAGTGTTCAATTTCATTCTTGCTCTCAGAAAAAGACTCCTAGAAGGAAGCAAATGGAATGCATCATGTGTGGTAGTACTTCCCATCTGGCTAAAGATTGTATCTACAATCCCAAAAGCACTATCCACATGTTAAAAGAGAAAGCTTCTAGGAAGATGAAGGAAAAGCTAGCTTCGGAAGGAAAATCTGTTTCCTTCGGAAGCTCCAAAATGAAGAAGAGGGCAAGTGAAAAATTGCCTTCGGAAGAAAATTTGGTGTCGGAAGAAAGGAATACTTCCGAAGTACTGAAGCTTGCTGCAGTGAAAGCAAGATCTTCTGAAGGTCTAGTCTCCAAATCTTCTGAAGCTGCAAAAGCTTCCAAAGCTTTGAAAGTCAAGCCAAATTTTCCAAAGGTGGTGTGGAAGATGAAGGAAGACCGTATGACTGAAGATTCTTCATCAGCAACAGCAAATGATCCACAGAGCCTGAAAATAGGATCACTTACTGTTTCATTGCCTTCAACTTATTTTAACAAGCCCAAGACCAATGAGGCTTGGGTTTCCAAATGTAACTAAATCATCTCTTTTTGTGCAGGGACAGCCAAAGGCAAACAGAAATATGTGGATCATTGATAGTGGCTGCTCCAGGCACATGACAGGCAATGAGTCCTTACTTTAAAACTTTGAAAAGTTTGATGGAGGGCCAATTGCTTTTGGAGGAGATGCAGGAGGTTATATCACTGGCAGGGGCATGGTCTTAAATGGTAAGCTCAGCATTGAAAAGGTAAACTTTGTCCAGGAGCTTGGATACAATCTTTTGAGTGTGTCCTAATTTTGTGATAAAAGACATCACATGCTCTTCACTAAGCATGAGTGCATTGTTCTCAAGCCTAGGGTGGTTATTCCTCAGGAGTACATCCTGCTTAGAGCCCCCAGGAAGAGAAACATGTACAAGATGGATCTGTGAGAAACAACTTTCTCCGGAGAAATGTCTTGCTTTCTATCTAAAGCAAATAATGATGAGTCTTTCCTCTGGCATAAAAGAATGTGCCATGCAAACTTCAAAAACATGAATAAATTGATTAAAAATGATTTGGTAATTGGAATGCCAAAGAAAGAGTTTACAAGTGATGACCATAGTGTTACATGCCTGAAAGGGAGGCAACACAAAGTGTCTCACAAGCCAAAGGAAACCAATTCCATCACTAATCCCCTACACTTGTTACATATGGATCTATTTGGCCCCACCAGTTTAATGAGTCTAGGAAGGACCTCTTATTGTTTAGTGATCACAGATGACTTCACAAGTGTCAAACCCCAGCCTTAATGGCGGAAACGTCGAGGTGTGAGGGTTAAGATTGTTCATGCCACACAACGCTAATTTAAAATGACAATATTATTAAATATCAATATTCATGACATACATTTAAGAAATAACATAAGTTCCAACAATCAACAAACATAAGAATTCCAACATCGAAAGATAATAATTGACTTTTTATTTTAATCTAGGTCAAATCCTAGATTGTAACAAGTCTTCAAAGCAAGCTAAGCAGTATCATTTCCTGAAACATGTTAAAAATAATGTCAACAATACGTTGGTGAGTTTTCATTGATTTTCATACATAGATAAATATCAAAGTTGGCAATTCATGTCATAGGTTATTGAATAAAGTAAATAAAGATGGATGAACAAATGTAACAATCAAACCTTGACAAATATGGCCATTACAAGATTACAAGATTAAACGATTAGCTAAGTGTATTTGGTTCCCATAGTGCTCAAGAATACGACACTAGGAGCCGGCAATCACCTAGGCTTTAGCACCAAATAGGCTTGTCAGGCCCATAGATCTATGACGTCGCCAGGCTAGCAATAGTAAATGATTGATCATACAAGAGTATCACATATAATTAAAAGTGTTCAAATAACCTTGACAATTAAATGAATTGCACAAGTGATTACAAGATTCAAAACGAGTACAAGTGTGTTTATAATACGTTAACATGTTTCACCCCAAAAGTGTGAAATAGTATAAAAAAGGGTATGAAAACTCACATGGCTAATAAGGATGACAAATAAGAAAATCTTGTATATAATGCCGAGGATACGACAACGATCAACCTAAATAATTCATCGTATTAAATTAATAGCGATTATTATAATGTTAACGATTCATGGGTATTCACGGTTTAAATTGGTGTATTTGGATGACAATTCTAATGATATTATTTGTAAATCATTTAACCATGATTTTAAATTATAAGATAGATACCATTTATAATTGATGTAATATTTAAATGTTTAAATAAGAATTTTAGTGAGTAATACCATTTATAACAGTTAAACTTTCTTTATCAAAGGTTTATTATTTACTATTTAAAATAGTAAATTTGTAGATTTAAATGTTCAAAATACTTCTTTTAAACCCAAAAGATGTACACTTTAAACATGTACATATATATTTATCTTCTTTAAATATATAATTAAATTGTAAATATATTTTATAAAAATGAAAGATTTATTAAATATAAATCCTCGGAAGTTAAGGGAGATTTATTACAACTTACAATTACTAATAATTTGTATTCTGTAAAAATTTTCATATACATATATATTTTTAAAAATAAAAGAATAGAAATTTATTAATTGGATTTCTAGAAAAATTTTAAAAGAAAATAATGTTATTTAGTTTTTGATTAAAATGGTTTTTATGTGAAAAATATTTAGATGTTTTCTGCTTTTTTTTTAAAAGACAAAAACACATTTTAAAAAGAGTTGCAGGGGCTCGGGTTCGAACTTGGGTCCCCTGCACAACCTCACCAAGTCCTAACCACCGAGCCAAGCCCTGTTTTGTTCTATAAAACAGAAATCAAATCTTAAAACCATTTACCCAGAAAACCCCCAAATTACATATGAACCCTAGAATCAAACCGATCAAATTGAACACTAATTCCATTTTGATAATGAAATTAACCAGGGGGCTTTTGTTCCCCATGTAAAACCGAACATAAACCCTAATGTAATTACCTGATTGATGTTCTTCGTGATGATTTTTAGTTTTGAACGAGCCGCGAATGTTCTTGATTGGGCTTTCAATTTTTTGTGTGTATTTCAGTTGAAATTGATCTTACAGCCGGATTAGGAACCCAAGTAGAGTGTTTTACCTCGTTTATATAGTTCCAATTTGACCGTTTGAACACCCAACGAGTTCGAGTTGTTCTCGGTTGTTTCAGGTTGAAATTTAAATGTGATTAAGTCTGTTACAGGTGAAATTGATGTCACTAATAACTTCGAAATGATTACACGAACGTTTATGTTCGTTTAATTTCAATAATATAACATTTTAATGTGAAAACGGGCCGAAGCCTTGATTGAGTTTGGTTTCAACTTGATTGCTTAGTAAAACTGTGGTTAAATTCGAATTAAACACACACCCGAGTTCGAAACATGTTCTCGAATCGGTTATGTGCATTCTTTGGTGTTTACAATGGGATTTTAGTGAGTTTAGGGGGTTGCCGGAGTGTTTGGCCGGAGTTGGCTGGGAATTCGGGGTGGGGTTGGGGTTTGATTTGAGTTGTTACATTTTGGTCCCTGCGGTTATAATTTTGACACTTTTAACCCAAAGTTTAATTTAAGAGACATTTACAGTTTAGACCCTGGAGTTTTATTTCTTTTATTTTATGCACATTTTTACAAGTTTTAAATTAATTAAAATTATTTGTTTTTATTTATTTCCAAGATTTAGCAGTTATTACGTTTATTATTATTATGATTATTATTTGTTTATTATTGTTTTCATTATTAACTTAATTATTTAATAATAAAACAATTTATAAAAATTTTAAATACCAACAAAGATTAAAATAAGAGGAAAATTACAAATAAGCCCTCGCATTTGCATTAATAACAAAACAACCCCTTAAAAGAGATAACGACGTTTAACAAACGTTAAATAAAAAATACGAGAGGTCACAGTCTCCCCGACTTTATGGAATTTCGTCCCGAAATTAAGGGCAAGGCTAAACAAAAAGATAGAGATATTTCTTCCTCATGTGATCCTCGCGTTCCCAAGTGAGCTCAGCTCCACGTTTTTTTCCCAACGAACTTTGACGATCGATGTGGTAGTTGTTCGAGTCTTCTTCAGCATTCGGTCCATTATCTCGACGGGCTTCTCGACGAAATGTAATGACTCGTCAATTTGGATTTCCTCCAAAGGAACATGCAAATTTTCATCGGCCAGACATTTCCTCAAGTTTGAGACATGAAAGACAGGATAAACCCCGCTAAGCTCGGAAGGTAGCTCCAGTTTATAAGCCACTTTCCCAATTCTTTTCAGAATGTTGAAAGGTCCTACAAAACGTGGGACTAACTTGCCCTTCTTCATAAAGTGAACCACACCCTTCCATGGAGAAACCTTAAGAAGAACCATGTCGTCGACTTGGAATTCCAACGGTTTGCGCCTTTTTATCGGCATAACTCTTTTGACGACTTCTAGCCACCTCAAGGTTATTTTGGATTTTGGAGACTTTGTCGGTCGTTTCTTGAATAAGTTCAGGACCAGTAATGAAGTTCTCACCAATGTCAGTCCAACAGATTGGAGAACGACATTTACGACCATATAAATCCTCAAATGGTGCCATCTTGATGCTTGAGTGATAACTATTGTTATACAAAAATTCTGCTAATGGCAGATGCGTATCCCAGTCACCACTAAAGTCAAGGACACAAAGACGTAGCAAATCCTCAAGAGTTTGAATTGCTCGCTCGGTTTGACCTTCCGTTTGAGGATGGTAAGCGTGCTCAAATCCAATTGAGTACCCAAGAGTTCTTGCATAGAAGACCAGAAATGTGAAGTAAAACGAGCATCACGATCGGAGATAATATGCAACGGCACGCCATGACGACTCACAATTTCATCGATGTAGATACGAGCCAATCTTGAAACCTTGTAAGTGTCTCGTATTGGTATGAAATGTGCCATTTTGGTCAAACTATCAACAATCACCCATATGCTATCATGGCCATGAGAGGTATGAGGTAACTTGGTTACGAAATCCATGGCTATATGTTCCCATTTCCACATAGGAATTTTGGGTTGTTCAAGTAAACCACTAGGCCGTTGATGCTCAGCTTTGACCCTTGCACACGTGAGGCACTTAGAAACATAAGACGTGATATCTTTCTTCATTCCTGGCCACCAATATTGGCCACGCAGATCCATGTACATCTTGTCGGACCCGGGATGAATAGAATATCGTGTTTGATGAGCTTCGTTCATGATGAAGTGACGGAGATTATCGCGATTCGTGATCCAAATTCGATTCAAGAAGTACCACATGCCATTCGGTTTTGTCTCCAGTTGTGACCGGACGTTAAACGCCAAATCTTCATCTTTCCATTCCTCAGTTAACGCCGCTTGTTGTGCCTCGCGGATGCGAAACTCGAGATCACTATCAATCCTTATGTTTTGAAGCATGATAGTGGTCTCGTTAACATCCACATGAATTTCGATGTCAAATTCTCCTAACGTGTCAAACCATTGTCTTCGATCTCGGATTTCTTGAAGCGAGAAAGTCTTGTTGTGGATCTTATGACTCAGCGCGTCGGCTACAACATTCGCCTTTCCAGGATGATAGTGAATGTCGCAGTCGTAGTCGCTAATCAGTTTAACCCAACATCTTTGTCTCATGTTGAGATCCTTTTGATTGAACACATCTTGGAGACTCTTGTGGTCGGTGTAGACTATGCATTGCGTCCCATAGAGATAATGCTGCCAAATCTTCAAAGAAAATACTATGGCACCAAGTTCGAGATCATGAATTGTGTAGTTCACCTCATGAACCTTCAATTGCCTTGACGCGTAAGCTATGACCTTGCCTCGTTGCATGAGAACACAACCAAGGCCTTAACTAGACACGTCGCAGTACACAGTGAAGTCATCATTTCCATCGGGAAGAGTTAGGATAGGAGCGTTACACAGTTTGTGTTTTAAAGTCTCAAAAGCATCTTCTTGTTCGAGTCCCCACTCGAAAATTCTATTCTTTTGGGTCAGCGCCGTAAGCGGTTTAGCAATCTTCGAAAAGTTTGCAATGAACCTATGGTAGTAACTCGCTAAACTAAGGAAAGAACGAACTTCAGTTGGGGTCGTGGGAACACACCAATTCTTCACGGCTTCTAGTTTTGCAGGGTCGACGTGAATTCCTTGGCTATTCACCACATGTCCTAGGAATTGAACTTCCTCGAGCCAGAATTCGCACTTTGAGAATTTGGCATATAGTTGTTCCTTCTTCAAAAGATCGAGGACTTGACATAAATGCGACTCGTGATCGGTCTTTGTCTTGGAATAGATGAGAATATCATCAATAAACACGATCATGAATTTATCCAAATACGGTTTACATACCTGATTCATGAGATCCATGAAGACAGCAGGTGCATTAGTCAAGCCAAAAGGCATAACCATGAACTCATAATGTCCATATCGAGTACGAAACGCGGTCTTTGGAATGTCGTTGTCGTGAACACGTAGTTGATGATACCCAAAACGTAGATCGATCTTTGAGAATTGTGTAGCTCCTTGAAGTTGATCGAAGAGGTCATCGATTCTAGGAAGAGGGTATCGGTTCTTGATAGTGAGTTTGTTGAGTTCCCGATAGTCGATGCACATACGGAATGAACCATCTTTCTTCTTTACGAATAGCACGGGTGCACCCCATGGTGAAGAGCTAGGTTGAATAAAACCCTTATCGGTCAACTCTTGTAGTTGACTAGCAAGTTCTTGCATTTCAGACGGTGCGAGACGATAAGGCGACTTAGCCACGGGGTTCGCACCAGGAATCAAATCAATTTTCAACTCAACTTCTCGAACGGGAGGTAACCCACTAAGATCCTCGGGAAACACCTCGGGGAAATCTCGTACAACAGGAATATCCTTTAATTCCTTACCCTTGGCTTTCGTCTTGACTACGTAAGCCATGAAAGCTACGTAATTTTTACTTAGGTACTTTCGGGCCTTGATACAAGACATAAGTTTAAGTCTTTGGGATGATCTCTCCCCAAATACTTTTAAGATATCACCTGATGGTAAAGGGATTCGAATGCACTTCACGAAGCATATAATTTCCGCGTGTTGCTTGGCTAACCAATCCATGCCAATAATAATGTCGAATCTCCCCACTTGCATAGGAATAAGGTTGATGATAAACTCGTGCTCGTTAAGACTCAAGGTACAATCGCGTATCACGACGTCGACTTCAATAGATTTGCCATCGGCTACTTCAACCGTAAAGGATCTTTCTAAGTTTGAACGCGGCTTAGAAAGAATAGGCTCGAACTATAAAGACATGAAACTCTTATCCGCACCCGAATCAAAAAGTACAGAAGCATATATACTATTTACAAGATACATACCTGCTCAGGTAATAAACTATCATTGGCACATGGAAAACAGGCATGGATTTTACAAGATAAAAGAATGATTATAGGAAAATAGTGACGTACCATTCACCACGTCATTGTTGGCTTGAGCTTGGTTGGCATTGATATTCAAAGCCCTTCCTCTAGCCTGTGGCACATTTCCCGCATTGCGAGGACATTGTGGACGGAAATGTCTAGGTTCGCCACAGTTGTAGCAGACTCGATTGGCAATCAACGCAGCATTATTTGGGGCACGATGGCAAGTTGGCACTAAATGACCATACTTCCCACACAACGAGCAAATTCGGCAAGGAGTATTCCTCGTATGATGGTACTTGCAGGTGTTGCACATCGGGTATGGACCAGTATAAGCCCTTGCCACGGGGGCTTGATTTGCAATGACAGCTTGCCTTTGAGGGGCATTTGGTGCTGTCACGGCATAGTTACGGGCCGGTGTGAATTTGCGCTTCTTGCCCTTAAAAGACGACTCGGTCTTCACCTCCTTTGTTGCCTCGGGAGTCACCTTCACCGTAGACTTAGCACCCTTCACCGTCAAGGTACCTGCCTTAATATGGTTTTCAGTAAGCTGGGCAGTGATATTGATCGCTTCCTCTAAAGTTGTGGGCCTACTTCGCACCACAGCATCTTGAATTTGAGGTGTTACCCCCTTGATAAATTTCTCAATGTTACGGGGTACAGTATCCACCATATGTGGTAGAAGCATGCTCAATTCATGATGCCGGGTGGAATAAGCCAAATGATTCCCGCTATCTTGTTTGAGGTTCCAAAATTCCTCCTCCAACTTTTGTAATTCACTCCTTGGGCAGAACTTTTGGATCATGATATTCTTGAACTCCTCCCAAGTGAGTGCCAATGCAACCTCAGTACCATGGTTTCGCTTCTCACTATTCCACCAAGTGAGTGCCCATTGTTGAAGGACACTCGTGGCATATCGAACCTTGAGCTCTTCAGGACACTCGCTATTGATGAAGGTATTCTCTATACTTTCGAACCACTCGAGAAGTCCAGTGGCTTTTTCTTTACTACTAAAGTTAGTGGGCTTGCACGAGTTGAAGTGCTTGAAAGTGCAGGTGCGGTTGTTCCCACCTTGGTTGTTGCTATTCTCCCCATGACCATTTTTGCCATCACCACCATTGATTTCATTGGGTTTGATGCTGTTATTGGCCATTAAGGTGCTACTAAGTTCAGCAACCATAGTCAGGAGTACAGCAGCCATTTGACGGGCGATCATTGCAGCAAGTTTGCGGTCGGAGGTATCACGCTTTCCATGATGACGAGACATTCTATAAGATGGAAATAAAGAAAATATTAGTATTCGAAACTAAACCAGTTCAGGAAATCAAATTTTTTTGATATTTTAAATATAACCAGGATGGTTCCATTTGGTACCACATAGCCAATAGGAACATGGACACGTCGAGGTGCCTTAATCCTAATTACCCTGGAGAAGATGTGTATGTTGACCATAATTTAGCACTCATTCCAGAAATCCCCAGGTAAGCATAACAGGTCTCGCAATGAGATTTATACGAAATGCTTGCCTTAGCCTGAGGGCCTTTTGCCAGGAAATCCAGAATACAGGTGTTTATGTGTCACACACTTCCCTATAGGCTACTAGAATTAAAACCTCGATGAGATTTTCAAGATTTAAACATATCGTCTAAGGTATTTTCTCCACTCGATAAGATGCGTAAAAAAATTCCACACGTAGTCGAGAATAAGATTTAGAAAAGATTAGACGTGGTAGAACTTAAAAGCATAAGAAGAAGATTAGGGAGTTGGGGTAGACAAAGTTCAAGGCATAATCCTAAGGCACTATTTTCTAAATAATAACAAATAGCACATAAGGAATTGATCATGCAACATGTGATAGGCATATAAGCATACTTACAAGATCATAGAAATTGACAAGTAAAGCGTCCCTAGTTTAACCATAGTCTAGACCACCATTTCTAATAACCTAAATCCCTATATTTATGGGCTCTGATACGAATCTGTCACACCCCAACCTTAATGGCGGAAACGTCGAGGTGTGAGGGTTAAGATTGTTCATGCCACACAACGCTATTTAAAATGACAATATTATTAAATATCAATATTCATGACATACATTTAAGAAATAACATAAGTTCCAACAATCAACAAACATAAGAATTCCAACATCGAAAGATAATAATTGACTTTTTATTTTAATCTAGGTCAATTCCTAGATTGTAACAAGTCTTCAAAGCAAGCTAAGCAGTATCATTTCCTGAAACATGTTAAAAATAATGTCAACAATACGTTGGTGAGTTTTCATAGATTTTCATACATAGATAAATATCAAAGTTGGCAATTCATGTCATAGGTTATTGAATAAAGTAAATAAAGATGGATGAACAAATGTAACAATCAAACCTTGACAAATATGGCCATTACAAGATTACAAGATTAAACGATTAGCTAATTGTATTTAGTTCCCATAGTGCTCAAGAATACGACACTAGGAGCCGGCAATCACCTAGGCTTTAGCACCAAATAGGCTTGTCAGGCCCATAGATCTATGACGTTGCCAGGCTAGCAATAATCAATGATTGTATCATACAAGAGTCATCACATGATAATTAAAAGTGTTCAAATAACCTTGAAAATTAAATGAATTGCACAAGTGATTACAAGATTCAAAACGAGTTTACAAGTGTGTTTATAATACGTTAACATGTTTCACCCCAAAAGTGTGAAATAGTATAAAAAAGGGTATGAAAACTCACATGGCTAATAAGGATGACAGATAAGAAAATCTTCTATATAATGCTGAGGATACGATAACGATCAACCTAAATAATTCGTCGTATTAAATTAATAGCGATTATTATAATGTTAACGGTTCATGGGTATTCATGGTTTAAATTGGTGTATTTGGATGACAATTGTAATTATATTATTTGTAAATCATTTAACCATGATTTTAAATTATAAGATAGATACCATTTATAATTGATGTAATATTTAAATGTTTAAATAAGAATTTTAGCGAGTAATACCATTTATAAAAGTTAAACTTTCTTTATCAAAGGTTTATTATTTACTATTTAAAATAGTAAATTTGTAGATTTAAATGTTCAAAATACTTCTTTTAAACCCAAAAGATGTATATTTTAAACATGTACATATATATTTATCTTCTTTAAATATATAATTAAATTGTAAATATATTTTATAAAAATGAATGATTTATTAAATATAAATCCTCGGAAGTTCAGGGAGATTTATTACAACTTACAATTACTAATAATTTGTATTCTGTAAAATTTTCATACACATATATATTTTTAAAAATAAAAGAATAGAAAATTATTAATTGGATTTCTAGAAAAATTTTAAAAGAAAATAATGTTATTTAGTTTTTGATTAAAATGGTTTTTATGTGAAAAATATTTAGATGTTTTCTGCTTTTTTTTTAAAAGACAAAAACACATTTTAAAAAGAGTTGCAGGGGCTCGGGTTCGAACCCGGGTCCCCTGCACAACCTCACCAAGTCCTAACCACCGAGCCAAGCCCTGTTTGTTCTATAAAACAGAAATCAAATCTTAAAACCATTTACCCAGAAAACCCCCAAATTACATATGAACCCTAGAATCAAACCGATCAAATTGAACACTAATTCCATTTTGATAATGAAATTAACCAGGGGGCTTTTGTTCCCCTTGTAAAACCGAACATAAACCCTAATGTAATTACCTGATTGATGTTCTTCTTGATGATTTTTAGTTTTAAACAAGCCGCGAATGTTGTTGATTGGGATTTTAATTTTTTGTGTGTATTTCAGTTGAAATTGATCTTACATCCGGATTAGGAACCCAAGTAGAGTGTTTTACCTCGTTTATATAGTTCCAATTTGACCGTTTGGACACCCAACGAGTTCGAGTTGTTCTCGGTTGTTTCAGGTTGAAATTTAAATGCGATTAAGTTTGTTACAGGTGAAATTGATGTCACCAATAACTTCGAAATGATTACACGAACGTTTATGTTCGTTTAATTTCAATAATATAACATTTTAATGTGAAAACGGACCGAAGCCTTGATTGAGTTCGGTTTCGACTTGATTGCTTAGTAAAACTGTGGTTAAATTCGAATTAAACACACACCCGAGTTTGAAACATGTTCTCGAATCGGTTATGTGCGTTCTTTGGTGTTTAAAATGGGATTTTAGTGAGTTTAGGGGGTTGCCGGAGTGTTTGGCTGGAGTTGGCCGGAGTTGGTCGGGAATTCGGGGTGGGGTTTGGGTTTGATTTGAGTTGTTACATTTTGGTCCCTGTGGTTATAATGTTGACACTTTTAACCCAAAGTTTAATTTAAGAGATATTTATAGTTTAGTCCCTGGAGTTTTATTTCTTTTATTTTATGCATATTTTTACAAGTTTTAAATTAATTAAAATTATTTGTTTTTATTTATTTCCAAGATTTAGCAGTTATTACGTTTATTATTATTATGATTATTATTTGTTTATTATTGTTTTCATTATTAAGTTAATTATTTAATAATAAAACAATTTATAATAATTTTAAATACCAACAAAGATTAAATAAGTGGAAAATTACAAATAAGCCCTCGCATTTGCATTAATAACAAAACAACCCCTTACAAGACATAACGACGTTTAACAAAGTTAAATAAAAAATATAAGAGGTCACAACAAGATTCACTTGGGTCTTCTTCCTTAGAACTAAGGATTAGAATCCTGAGATCTTGAAGAACTTCATTCTGAAAATTGAAAATCAATGTGATCACCAGGTCAAAACCATAAGATATGATCAGGGAACAGAATTTAAAAACCAAATGCTTGATACATTTTGTGATAAAAAGGGTATTTTAAGACAATATAGTGCTCCCAGGACTCCTCAACAAAATGGTGTTGCTGAGAGGAGAAACAGGACACTTATTGAGGCTGCTAGAACCATGTTGTTTGACTCTAAACTACCTATCACTTTCTGGGCAGAGGCTGTCAACAAAGCCTGCTATGTGCAGAACAGAGTTTTAGTAGTTAAGACTCATGTTAAGATACCTTATGAACTGTGGCATAAAAGGAGACCATTCATTGGTTTTCTCGGAACATTTTGATGTCCTTGCACCATCTTGAATACCAAAGATCAAATAGCCAAGTTTCCTAAGAAATCAGATGATGGACACTTTGTTGGATACTCTTCTCAAGCTAAGGCTTATAGAGTATACAATCTTAGAACTAGAATCATTGAGGAGTCAGCCAATGTGACTTTCAATGAACACACACCCTGTGTGAAAGGTTCTGGTCCGGATTGGCTGTTTGATCTTGATTTAGTTAACAACTGTTTTAACAAGTCTTGTGAGAACATTTTAGGATCTATAGATAACAGATCAACAGAAGATCCTGATCTATGATTTGAGCTGAGAAGACCAACCAAGAAGACTACTTCAGCTCCAGTGGTGACTAACCTTGTAATTGAGGCTCCTATCAGCACAAGCATGACAAATACTACTGATTCAACTGAATTACCTTCAAATTCTAGCTCAGAGGCTCAGAATTCAGGAGAAGGAACTTCTAATTCAGGAGGAACTGGAGGTGGTGACAGTGAACAAGAATTTCTTGATGCTCATAACCACTCCATTGAAGACAACATGAATGATGTCATACACTCATTGGATCAAGTTTCTTTTAATAAGTGTGCTGATGTGGTGGGAGACACCTCATTGCCAGATCAAAATTTCTCTAATTTAGATCTGTCCAACCAACTTGCTATGATCCCTCAACTACGGATCCACAAGTCACATCCCACCACAAACATCATTGGAAATGTTGACTCAGGGGTAAGAACAAGAGGACAAACTCATGACTGCCATGTTAGTCTACATTATTGTTTCTTATCCCAGATAGAGCTGAACAAAGTTGATGAGGCTTTGAAGGATGGAAGCTGGATTGAAGCTATACAAGATGAGCTACTTCAAATCAGAAGACTGAAGGTGTGGAACTTATGCCCTCTTTCTCAAGGGAAAAGTGTCATAGGAACCAAATAGGTATTCAGGAACAAGAAGGATGATAGAGGGATTATCATCAAGAACAAGGGTAGACTGGTTCTCCAAGGATACACTTAAGAAGAAGGGATTGATTACACTGATGTCTTTGCTCTAGTTGCAAGAATTGAAGCTGTAAGAATATTCCTGACTTATGCTGTATCCAAGGATTTCAAGGTCTACCAGCTTGATGTGAAATGTGCTTTTCTCTATGGGGTGATTGATGAAGAAGTTTATATCAAACAACCACCTAGCTTTGCAGACCCAGATCATCCTGATTATGTCTGCAAGCTTGATAAAGCTCTATATGGACTACATCAAGCTCCAAGAAAGTGGTATGACACACTATCAACATACCTCTATCAACACGAATACAAAAGAGGTACTATTGATAGGACTCTCTTCATCAAAGAAACAGGAAATGACACACTGCTAGTTCAAATATATATAGATGACATCATCTTTGGTTCAACTAATCCAAAGCTCTGCAAAGACTTTGAGATGCTGATGAAGCATAGATTTGAAATGAGTGCCATGGGGGAACTCAGTTTCTTTCTAGGAATTCAGGTGAAGCAGGTTGAAGATGGCATCTTCATTAGTTAGTCAAAGTATGTATAGGACATACTTACAAGATTTAAGATGACTGACTGTAAGGTTGCAAAGACACCCATAGCCAGAAACTACTCCCTTGGTCATGATCTTGAGGGGGAATGTGTTGATGAAAATCTCTATAGGGCTATGATTGGGTCACTTATGTACCCTACTACTTGCGGGCCTGATATTATGTTTGCCACATGTATATGTGCAAGATATCAAGCCAACCCCAAGATGTCACACCTAATCACCGTTAAAAGGATTCTCAGATACCTCAAAAGTGCTCCAAATCTAGGCCTTTGGTATCCAAAGAATTCAGACTTTAATCTATATGCTTATACAGATAGTTACTATGGTTGCTGCAACATGACTACAAAGTCTACATCTGGGGGATGTCAATTCCTTGGTGGAAGGATAGTCTCTTGGCAATGCAAGAAGCAATCCTGTATGTCTGCATCAACTGTTGAAGCTGAATACATTGTTGCTGCAAGCTGCTGTGCTCAAGTGCTTTGGATTAAGAATCAGATGCTAGATTATGGGTTCAACTCCCATCAACATAGACAACAACAGTGCCATCTCTATTACAGAGAATCCTATGCAGCACTCAAGGACCAAACATATCAACATCAGGTATCATCTAATTAGGGATAATTTTGAAAAGGGATTGATCAAACTAATCAAAGTTAACACAAATGAACATTATGATGATCTATTAACAAAGGCATTTGATGAACAAAGATTTAAATATCTTGTATCAGCTATTGGGATGATTTACTTTGAATAGATTTTCTTTAGTAACTTAATCAACTTTATTTCCTAAAATTGTGTGTCCTAAGTTGTCTATTAGATCACCTCATAAGCCCAGTTCTCTTTGGAAGAAAACTAACTTTTAACTGATATTCCTTAGATTTGTGAAAATTTACCTTCGGAAGAACTCAAATTGCCTTCGGAAGAAATTTATGTCTTTAAATCATTTAACAGCTTATCTAAGATTTACCTTCGAAAGAAATTCTTGGAGTATCTTCCGAAGCTTAAATTTGTATATAAGCACTTAAATGCATTCAAAGAACAAATATCTTCCGAAAGCAACTAAGTCTCGGACGACTAATTCACTTCTTCCGAAGCCAAAATTTCAAAATTCTTTGAAATATCTTCACAAGCAAAAACTGCCTTCGGAAGCTTTGCTACAAAGCTTCCGAAGCCAAAATTGTCTTCGGAAGTTTTTCAACTTCCAAGAAAACTAACTTTTTGGGCGCACTTTTTCAAAAGTAGGACCCACTTGCAGATTTCAAAGTTTATCTTTTTGTCATAACTTTGTCTCAAATCCAAAGTATATATCTTCCAAACGGTTCTATTTTGTCTCTCTACTCTCACTGATCCTTACCCTAAATTTACCTCTAAATTTCATCTTCTTCTTCCTTTCTTCACTGAAAAGCTTCCTTAAATGGCCAACATTGATCGTCGCAATGACCCTGATTTTTCCATGTGCCTACACAGGCAACACTTTTTCAACTTCCAAGAAAACTAACTTTTTGGGCGCACTTTTGCAAAAGTAGGACCCACTTGCAAATTTCAAAGTTTATCTTTTTGTCATAACTTTGTCTCAAATCCACAGTATATATCTTCCAAACGGTTCTATTTCGTCTCTCTACTCTCACTGATCCTTACCCTAAATTTACCTCTAAATTTCATCTTCTTCTTCCTTTCTTCACTGAAAAGCTTCCTCAAATGGCCAACATTGATCGTCGCAATGACCCTGATTTTTCCATGTGCCTACACACGCAACACAATCAAGTTGCCCTGTTACACTCTGAGAAGGATCCAAGCTTCTCAGATGTATGTACGCACCTTTCTTCGTCTCACTACTTCACCTCCCTTACAATTGATCCTCCTCTCTATGAGGATCAGTTGCTTGAGTTTTGGAGGACCTGTCAAGAGGTCACCATGGACGGGGAGAAGGCACTATCTGCTACAGTGCAGGGGAGGATAGTTTTCATCACTCCTGCCATCATAAACACCCATTTGCAGCTGGATGATGAAGCAGGTGAGCTGTCCTTTCCTAAATCTGCTGTCAACCACTCCTTTCAGCAGATGGGATATGAAGGTGACTTCTCATTCAAAACCTTTAGGAAGGGGAAGGTCTCATCTCAATGGAAATACCTCCTCCATGTTGTCATTCACAGCCTTTCTAACAAACATGGAGGATGGGATCAAGTTCCAAAAGACCTCTCCTTTATAGTCCATGGGATAGTACAAGGTGTCAAGTTCAGGTACTCTCAGTTTGTATATACTAATTTACTTGCAAACTTGGACTCCTTAGAGTATTACATGTTCCCTAGGTATGTTCAACACATTCTCA
This sequence comes from Flaveria sonorensis, assembly GCA_025506505.1. Lineage (NCBI taxonomy): Eukaryota > Viridiplantae > Streptophyta > Magnoliopsida > Asterales > Asteraceae > Flaveria > Flaveria sonorensis. The sequence continues at coordinate 9,920,667 of CM046437.1, forward strand.
ACTGTGAGTTGGGACCACAGTTGAGGGGAACATGTAATATTCTTAAAATAGGACAAATGAGGCTCGGCATCTTCAAAATATTAAAGAAGCCAACTGTTGGCTTCTCTGGGGTAGAAACAGCCCTTGTCCCAAAAATGTTTGAGTTCATTGCTCAGGGTGAAAACCTAGTAGCACCAGCTAGTGTTAAACCAACACCCTCTACCTCTCACCCACCTCAAACACAGCCTACCATCACCATCACCTATAAAAGAAAGTCCCAACGAACCCCTGCACTTGCTACTGAGTATCTGCAGGCTCCCATTTCAAAACCCATATAGGAGGAAGTGGAATCTCGAGCTCCCACTTCCCCTGAGGAGCAGACCACTCCCATCTTTCCACAACTCAGTGCTGAGGTTCCTCATGCTCAGCCTGATGAGCTCACAACCCCACAAACAGCCTTAAGCCATCACTCTGAGTCTCAATACTCTAGTGATCAACCTTTTGGGGAAAGCTACCATCCCCAACCTCTTGATCTAAACCGCCTCATTCCCAGCCTTGACTTCTATTCTGATGAAGATTTGTGCTTTAGTGAGTACCATGAGTCTCTCCTCTCTTCCTATACTCAAGGAGAGATGAGTACTCCTGCTTCCCCCATCTCTAGCCCACATCAGCAACCCCCTACTGAGGTGGATTGTTCTGAACTTATTCAGGAAATCCATATGGCAGAGGCTATCACTTTTGCAAGTGATAACATCACTAGGATCTCTACCATTAATGAGCTCAAAATGGATCGATCTGTGATGATATAAGAAAGCAATTCAATCTAATACATAGAAGTATTCAATTCAACACATGAAATCAACAAAAATTCATAGAAGTTTTCATTGATTAGTAGAGAAGAATACAAAGTGTAAGTAACAAAAACAAAGCGTCTAAACTGAAAGTCTAATCTCTCGATGTCTCTAGATGTCTCTAGATGTCTTTAGATGTCTACCTACATAATACATATTCAGCCTATTTATACTAATCAAGAAAACAAAGGAACATATTTACAATAAAAGTCCCTATACTATGAAAAAAATGTAAAAGACATACAAAGACAAATGTTAATCTTTAAAGAAGCATCTACAATACTCCCCCTAAGATTTACATGTCTTTAGTCTTCAAAATCTTCGGTCTTCAGATCTTCAATCTTTAATCTCCAATCTGGTCTTCATCCTTTAATCTTCAGTCAAGTCTTCAGTCTCCAGCTTGATATTCAGTCTTCAAACATCAAAGAAGTCTTCAGGTTCTTCCTTGACTTTGAATACTGGTTTCTCCTTGTAAGTCTCTTGCTCCTTTATAGCCTTTGCAATTGCAGCTTTAAATTTCTCAGCAAGCACACCTTGTTCAGGCTTCTTCTCATTTGTTTTTATCTCCATAGACTTCATCACTTCCAAAGTTTTCTTAGATAATCCGACTATATCCACATTTGCATAGCGCTCTGTTGGATTTGGATTATCTTTGCAATAAATTTCCAGTACCCTTTACTTGATATTCTCATAAAGTCAATGTCTTTGAGATCTTTCTTTACTATATTTGCATACGCCATTGTTTTCCTCAAAGATATTCTTTCCATTGCTGCATTCATAACTTTGATGATGGATAGAAAATATTTCTTATCATTTTCTGCATTCTCATGAAATACCTTCTCAAACTTCTGAATGGACAAAAATGAAATATAACTCGGATGAAGTAATTTGAGTTCAAATACTCCAAACAAAGTGATCATCTCATTGTCCCAATCATTCAAGTCTTGAACTAACTTCATCTCAAAAGTATCAGCATTATAAAACCATCTCAGGATTGGTTTGGACTGCTGTGATCCTTCAATTACTTTAAGTCCTGGATTAGTGATTTTTTCAAAAAATGCATCACTATACGCATCAAGGAACTTTTCTTCACTCACATCCTTTTCTAATCCTTTTTTCTTTTTCTTTAACTTTTGGAAATATTCTTTATCCTCTTGATCACAACGTGTTTGCAAGAAGGATGTCATTCTGTTTATTCCTCGGTGAAGAAGCTCTACAAACATCTCTCCACGCTTAGCTTTAGAATGGTTTATCAAAGGCAATTTTGCTAATTCTTTCAGATCTTGTACTGGGAGCTTAATAATGCTTGAGAAAAAATAATACACGTCACATATAGCATTAACTCACTTAATTACAAATGCATCAAACACTTCATCATATTTCCAAGCTACGATCTTGACCTCTTTGTTGTGTCAGGAACAACCATAGCATTTAATAACTCTGAGATAGATTGTCCTTTTTGTAAAACATTTCGTACAAGGTCACCCGCAGATCGAGCTTTGTTCCATAATTGCTTTTGTTCCAAAGGAACTTCATATCCTTGTCTTTCTGTTTGTGGAAACATTTTTATTAGCTCTTTCTTCTCTATCTTCTTTCATATTTGAAAATCTTGTTCTTTTAGTTATTTCTAGATACTGAGGATTGTCAGTATCTAGAATGATCATCTTGTTTGTTTGTTTCTCAGTCTCTTGAAAGCTTTTCACTAAGTTTCTCAAGGATTCAACTTGTAATCTTTTCAAGTTCTTCCAAGGATAGTTCCTTGATTGCAACCACCTCCTTAACATGGTTATGTTCATGACGCCTGGATTCGGATGGTGCAATTCTGATGTTGGAATATCCTCAACATTTATACTTTCACTTAGTGGATTCCATTTACCATGCTCAACCACAATCTCATTAGGATCAATCGGTGCACTTGATTCAGCTGCTATGCACTTTTCAAATTCTTCATTGATCTCTGAGATAGTTAATCCATCTAAGAATACTCTGTTGTATTTCATTTTCACCAGATAATTATATCTATCTTCAATATTAACAGGTATGTCATCATGGCTTAATCCACTTGGAGAAAAATGTTCTTCAACATTAGCCTCATGAATGTCTTCATCATCAAGTACTTCATTATACCAATCATCATCAAATTCAGACTCTATATCATCTAGAGCTCCGATCGTCTCTTGAATGTCAGCTTCGCCTTCTTCAACATTCACCTTTTGTATTTTAGAAGATGATTCAGGTAAAACTAAAACATCAATCTCATCCACTTTCCTTTTCCCTTTATCTACAGATTGAATCTTTTCAACCTCAACTGGAGCAATCTCAAACATAATTATTTCCTCAGGAGATGGACACTTTTGAGTTTCTTTCAACTTGTTTAGTTCACCTTTCAACATATTATTCTCGTCACTCATCTTCTTTAACTTTTCTTCCATCAAATCATAATCAGCCATCATAACTTCAAAAGTTTTCAAATTTTCTTCTTTACTTTTCCTCAACTCATCAATCAATTTTTCTTTCTCTTTCATCTCTTTAATTAACTTTTTATTAGCATCTTTTAGCTCTACAATTCTCTTAACTTGATTCTCATTATCCTTTTTAAGTTCATCAATTTGTTTTTGTAACTCTTCTTCCTTATTCACATTTTCTTCATGAATAGACTCTTGTACAAACTCACGTAATACAATCTGTTCTTCACCACCAACCATTTCCTCTATCATTTCCGCTATTTCTTCAACTGATTGGCTTTCATCAACTAGCTCTTCAGTCATTTGATCAACTTATTGGATGTTTTCTTCTATATTTTCATCCATTTCCTCAGTATCACCATCTATTTCTTCTGCAGCATCATGACTTTCTTCATATGCCTCTTCAACAACATGCTCAAATTCTTGTATTTGCTCATGGATCACTTCCATAGCTTCAACATTATCATCACCTTCATTACCATCATCTCCATTATCATCATCTGATGAACTGGAACTTTCATCATCAGCTTCATCATGTTCATCATCATCATTATCTTCTTCATCATCATCAGCTGGAATTTCTTCAATAAGATCAGCTGGATCTAGTGGTTCTTCTTCAGTTAGATGATAGTGATCTATAGTGATATCAAATTCATCATTTGCCACATTCCTGATGTAATCAAATAGAGGAACATTCTGAGCACCTGTCACCATAGACAATCTTTTGTATGATATCTCTAACATGTGTTCAAGAATCAATGTTTCTCCACTAAAACCATTTACCCTTATGTCAGGATATTCTTCATTAATGATCATTTGAAGGAATCGTGGATACATTAGATACTTATTCCTTATGCCCTTTTTCTAAATCAAAAATAAACCCATTCATGATCCACTTGGACATATTAAATCTCCTGTTTGTTTCCAGTGCTACAATCGGAGAAGCAATGTCAACATGAAAAGAATTCCATCCTGCACTCCTCTTAGACATACAATGTTGGAATATATAGCATAGAAGTTTCCAGTGGTTGAATACACAGGCTCTAAAGAACTGTTTCTTTGGAAATTGATTAGGATGACCCATTTACATAAATGTTTGACTACATTCATCAAATGTCAATTCAGATAAATCTTCAGCATCATTTTGACCTAATCTCAAAGCATATCTTATAGAATCTTCTAATACTTCAATCATCCTCATGTTGGTTATAAACCCTCTAACTACTTTCCTTCCATTATCATCAGCATCAATATATGCAGTGCTCTAGAACTTTCGAATCGGACGAGCATATATAACAGGCTGGTAACACATAGCATATACATATTTGGTTCTCAGCAGAAATCTGATAATCTCTTCGTATCCAATGGCATCTTTAACTTCTTCATTGAGAAGAGCAGCCACATTTTTTTTTTTGGGCTCAAACTTTAAATCTGCCATCTGCAAAGAAACAGAGAAATTTAGATTTTGAAAGATATATTTTCACTCAATTTAAAATTTTTGACTTTAACACTTTAATGCTTGAATTTGCTGAGATTTTGATATTCTGATGAATTATACACATTCAAACAATTTTATTTACCATTTTACATTTTGACTTTTATTCAAAACAATTTTCAATATAGATTTTGATTTATTTTCCATTTTATTTTATTTTTATTATTATTATTATTTTTTAATTTTCTCTTGACTGTTCATCTTCAAGTCGACTGCTTGATTATCATCAAATATTCAACTTTGATGAACAGCCGATTTGAATGCACAAACAGGCTCGCAATCCAGTTCATTTCATCATATGATCATCAATTTTCATTCAATATCCTTTGTTAAATCACATTTTAACAGATTCAATCATTAGGGTTCGAACGCCTAAACAGGTTCGAAACGCCCAAATCAATCAACTTATTAATCTGAAATTTGTGTAATTTTGAGTTTGAACTTACATTTAGAATCGATTTCTATCACTTTCGTGTGCAACAACAACACAAAAATCAATCAGAATGAGGATTTAGGGTTTATCGAAATGTATGGGTTTTGAGAAACTAAGTGTTCAGGGGAGATTTGAGAATGAAATCTGAGAAACACAAAGTGTTGTTTATATACTAAGTGAAAAAATTTAGGCGCATGAGCACTGTTTGTGTGCATGGGCTTAGACGCATGAGAACTGTTCAGATGCATAAGCACTGTTTGTGCGCATGAGCTTAGGCGCATGAGCACTGTTCAGTCGCTTTTGCACTGTTCAGACGCATGAACTAAGCAGAAACGTCCAATACTTAGTTTCTACACAGACACATTAGAACTATTTAGGCGCATGGGATTGTAAAACGCCCAACACTTAGCAATATTTTCAGACTCATGACAACTGTTTAGGCGCATGACAACTGTTTGTCCGCATGAAGTAGTCAAAAACGTCTACACTTGCACAAATTCTGAACAAATCATCATGCTCCTACATTTGGACTTTTGACCACTGTTTAGGCGCATGAGATTACTTCCGTGTGTCTAACACTTGTAGATTTTCATAATCTTCCACCTGCACACTGTTTAGACATATTAGCACTGTCCACATACTAATATTTAAACAATTTTCAAATTTTAACTTTAATAAGTCAAATTTTGACTTTTATCCAAAATTTTCAAAATTAACCCTTAACTTTGAATTTTTTTTTTTCATCCTTAAATTTTGAAATTTTTATTTTTGACCTTTTTATTTTTATTTTTTGTTTTAATGTTTCAAATTTAGTTTCCCGTCATTTTAGTCTCTAAAATTAACAAAAACTCTCATTTAACTTTTGCAAGAAGCTTTTCCATTTAAAATGTTTTTCAGGTTTATTTTTCATTTTGTTACACACACATGCTTGAACATCTGTAGCATCGTCCTTTCCATACAAAACATTAGATTTTGATTTTTCATTATTTTACATATCTTGAAATTTAACAGTCATTTTTCTTTTAAACTCTTTTTACTCCCCCTAAACTTTTAAGTTTGATAAAACTTATAAGTTTTTTGAATTTGTCACATGAAGAGCACACTAATCATTGTTAAATTGCCTGCACACAAAAAACATGCAAAAAATTAAAATGAAAAAGATTCTAATATTCATAATGAATCATGTTTGCAGTGAGTTCATATTAGCAGTGATCAGCACATTGAAATAAAAAAAAAAGGATGGATAGTCACAGACATTGATTAAATCCTGATCAAGTGTGTTCTAGGTCAGCATTTTTGTAGCAAAGGAGACACTAAATCTAAGGACAGAAAATGAGTGCTTTTGGCAAGGTACTCAGCACACTTACTTTTTCGATTCTTGGATTGTTTAAGGTACAGTTAGATATGACATTATGCAGTCACATTTAGACTTAGAGAGGTTAATTCTCATAAAGATATGCAAGAAGTCACTATTCTCAACTTGTTAACTTGACATATACTATAACCAGATCTTATTTGGTGTTTGTGCACATTGGCATCTTGTTACATCAGTGAGTATATCCAAGTCTGTAATCACTTACAACAAAGGATATCTCATCACTTCAGGTCTATGATGACTCATAACAGAGAAGTGTTAGATGTATTAAATAATTAGAGCTCAATGGTTATTCATATCGCCATCAGGTGTGAGATTATGTCTTAACAAGCAATCAATTTGAGAAATCAACACTACTCATCAGTGCTAAGATAGACATACATGAATGCATGAGTGATTTAGTTTAATCACAAGAATTTACTTTTTTAGTATAATTGCATGAGCTTACCTGCACATCACATCTGATCATGTCAGACTGTAGTCGTAAGCAAAGTATGTAACTGATCATACTAATGTACTATCATTTCTCACGTATTGCAAAACAAAATTCATTCCTATATAATTAATAAAGAAAGACACTATTTTTGAGATTTTTGGTTTTGTACTTTTATCTTTTGTTTTTCAATTTTCTATTTTTGTATTTGGCTTTTGCTTTTTTAAAAAAAACCATGCACACATAAAAATAAATTCAGGCAATTAACTTTGACAAGTTCTTTGACTGTGTCCTATTCATATAAGGGAGGGTTCTGATCTTATTTAGACTCAATTTACTAAAATTCTCAAAAATCAATTTTAAGTGTGATTAATAAGACCAATTGACTCAACCAAATACTCAAATCGTCCTGGTAAGAAGGCTTTAGTAAAAAGGTCGGCCAATTGTTTTTCAGTAGCAATTTGATTCAGAATGATTAAACCTTTTTCTGAGTTATCTCTGAGAAAATGATATCGAATTTTGATATGTTTTGTTTTAGAATGTTCGATTGGATTAGCTGTAATGAACATAGCAGCGGTGTTATCAATGTAGATAGGTGTTTTAAATCAAGCAGTTGGTTTTGTAACCAAAGTATTTGAGAACATCATGTTGATGCAGCAATGTACTCAGCTTCTGCAGTAGAAACAGAGACATTTGTTTGTTTTTTGCATTGCCACGAGACTAATCTGGGTCCTAAAAATTAACACCCACCCGTTGTTGATTTTCTATCTTGACAACATCCGCCATAATCACTATCAGTATACCCATGTAACTCAAAATTTCCTTCGTAAGGATATCACAGCCCTAAAGCCGGTTTACCTTTGAGATACTTGAATATTCTTTTGACAGCAATTAAGTGGTATTCTTTCAGGTCTGATTGATACCTTGCACAGACATAAACTGCATACATAATGTCTGGTCTAGATGCAGTGAGATACATCAAAGAACCAATCATCGATCTGTATAGTGTTTGATCTACTAATTTTCCTTTCGGATCAGGCTCAATCTTGGTGTTCACATCAGTTGGAGTTCTAATTGACTGACAATCTTGCAGCTTAAACTTCTTCAAGAGTTTTTCGATGAACTTATCTTGGTTGATAAAAATACCATCTGCAGATTGCTTAACTTGAAGTCCAAGAAAGAAATTTATCTCTCCCATAGAACTCATCTGAAATCAAGATTTCATGATTTCTTCAATTTCATTGCACATTTTTGGACTGTAGAACCAAATATGATATCATTAACATACACTTGTACACATAAGAGATCATCAGCATCCTTTCTGATAAACAGAGTCAGATCGATTTTCCCTCGCGTGTATCCATGTTGGATTAAGTGTTGCGACAATGTCTCATACCAGATTCTAGGGGCTTGATGTAGTCCATATAAAGCTTTGCTCAACTTGTACACACGATGTGGATATGTAGCATCTTCAAAACCTGGAGGTTGCTTCACGTACACATCATCGGTGATAGAACCATACAAAAATGCACCATTTACGTCCATTTGATACACTTTAAATTTCATGAATGATGCATAAGCCAGGAAGACACGAATAGATTCAAGTCTTGCAACTGAAGCAAATACTTCATCATAATCAATACCTTCTTCTTGAGTGTATCCTTGTGCAACAAATCTCGCTTTATTTCGGATAACAATTCCTCGATCATCAGTTTTATTTTTGAATAACCATTTTGTGCCAATAGCATTTTCTCCTTCAGGTAAATCCACCAGATTCCACACTTCTTGTTTGCGGAACTGTAATAATTCTTCTTGCATAGCCTCGATCCAATCATTGTCCTTTAACGCTTTGGTAACATTTTTAGGAACAATTTGAGAAAGAAAGCAAGAGTATAAGCAGACGTTTGCTTGTTCTGATTTACTTCTCGTCGTTTTCTCACTCAAAGGACCAATAATCTGAGATGTTGGATGGTTCTTGTGAATACGAGATGTCAGAATCTCATCTCCTTGAACTTGAACATCTAGATTAGTTTGATTCAAGTTGGAAAGCTGATGCAATAGGCTTGAAGAATGTGGATTGAAATTAGGAACTTGAGTCGGTGCGTTGATAAAGAAATCAAAATTACTAGAATCAACTGCATCACCAGAGATAGATGATGTCCCAGACTCAGGTTGTACAACTTCTGTAGCATCATTAGGAATTGGTTGTGACACATCTTGGTCTTCTGAAACTGAATGAGAATTATCTTAATGATTTTCATTATTAGACTGAATAACAGAATCTCTAACAAAAGAAAAGAAGGGATAGTTTGAGCTTGAATCATCTGCATCGTCAGAGTCCAAATCATCACTGAATGAACCGAGATCTCCTTGAATTTTCTTTTCACCTGTAGAATCAAACAAGTTAGATTGATTAAACAAGTTTGATTGAAAAGAGTTTGACAATGAATCTAAATCAAATAACCATGCAGGACCATTTGACACTGATGGAAAAGAATTTTCAAGAAATTTAACATTGAATGTTTCAACTATAACATTAGTCCTAGAGTTATAAACTCGATAGGCCTTTGAAACAGATGAATATCCAATGAAAAATCCATCATCAGATTTTGATTCAAATTTTCCTAAATGATCACTTTAATTCAGAATCATAACCGGACAACCAAAAGATTTAAGAAAATCTATGTTTGGTTTCCTTCCAAACATTAACTCATATGGAGTTTTCAGTTTGTCTTTAACAATTAATGAACGGTTCTGAACAAAACATGCAGTTGATATTGGTTCATCCCAGAATGTGATCGGAATTTTAGCATCGGCTAACATGGATCGTGCTGCTTCAATCAATGTTCGGTTCTTCATTTCAGCAACTCCATTTTGTTGAGGAGTTATGGGAGCACTGAACTGATGAGCTATTCCTTTCTATGCAAAAAACATGTTATGATGAATTCTTTTATTAATTCAGCAGTTTCAGATTTTGCATTTAGAAAGAAAACCCATGAAAATCTTGTATAGTCATCAATGATAACTAAACAGTAAGATTTTCTTCCAATACTCTTCACGTTGGTTGGTCCAAAAAGGTCCATATGCAACAACTGAAGGGGTTTGGAATTTGAGTTTATTAGCTTGGACTTATAAGACGCTCTGTGCTATTTTCCTTTTAAACATGCTGAGCATAAATCAGTTGTGGCAAACTTCTTTGATGGAAGGCCAATAACATGATTTCCTGCTACAAGCTTGTTCATGTTTTTGAAATTTGAATGCCTGAGACATCTATGCCATAGCTGGCTTTCATCATTTGATGCTTTAGCAAAGAGACAAGTTGTTTCTGTAGAAGAGTCCACTTGAGACATATCCAGTTTGTATACATCTCGGTCTCTGACAGCTTTAACAACCATGCTATCCTTGCTTATCTGAAATCCTTGTTTCAAGATATAACAGAAAGAATCATCAAAAAGTACAGAGTAGGATTTATCACAAATTTAGGATACATTAGGCAAATTAAAGTTCAACTGTGAACAGAAGTTGACTTTATCAAAGCTTATAATCCCGTTGGATACTGTTCCTTCTCCGGTTATTTTTCCTCCCGCATCACCACCAAAGGCGACATGCGTTCCATCTTTTAACTTAAATTCTTGTAATAAGGCCTGATTTCCTGTCATATGCCGGCTACACCCGCTATCCACATACCAAGTGTTGATAGGTCTTCTCGAGTGAACCTGCAAAACAAAACAATTTAAGTTGAATTATCTACCCAAGCCGAAATGGTCTTGGGTTTTCCAAACTTGTCAACAATAGTAAATTGTTTAAAGTGAAGTTTGTTGACATTAGGTTTATTCTTTATGAATTTACCAATTCTGTTATTTGTAACAAAATTATGCTTGTTTGGAAAAATCAAGCTTTTTGACTGACCATTGTTTGAAAATTTTTTGTTTTCAAAACTTTTGTTATTAATTCTCACTGACCTTGGAATGAAATTATCATTGAAGTAATGTTTAGGTCTCACTGGATTATTTCTTTTGAAAGAGTTCAAACCTAAGGAGGTTTTGTGTGTTAATCTTTGAAAATCGACATTTTGGTTTCTTTTATATTGTGGATTAACATAACCTTTGCTTACTATTGAGGTGGCAAATTCTCTCCTTTGTGAATTCTTTCTAAAATAACAATCTTTAGTGTTGTGAGTTTGCTCATCAAAGTAAGTACAGTATTTGTTAAAATAACACTCTGAAGTTGAGTGATTTCTCATATCGCAAATGTGACAGTATTTGTTAAAAAAACATTCAGCAGTGTTGTGATTGTACATGTCACATATTTCGCAGTACCTCTGTGGAGTCTTGAATAATTGCTTATTAACCTTTAACGTTGATGCAACATTAGAAACTTGGTTACTTTTAGGTGTCAAAGTGTTAATTTGTTGTTTTTGATTTGAAGAATTGTGCTTTTGATTTGAAATGTTTTTCTTTTGCACAATTTGTTTTTTTTTTTGAACATGAACTTCATTCTTGTTTTCCTTAGATATAAATCTTTTTCCTTCAGCGGAAGTCTTAGAATCTGAACCCGTTTCAGATCAGAGGTAGATTTGTTTTTAGGATTTTATTTAACATTTTGAATAGAGTTCACATTCAACAAACCAGCCGATACAAATTTAATCGGCTTTAATTTTGTTTTCTAATTTATTTCTTTTGCCTGATTTTCTTTAATTTTCAATTGATCATTTTTGGCTTTATTTATCTTTCTTCTTCGTCTCTGATTCTTTGATTTTGAACCAGTTGTTTGTTTAGATTGAACATCTTCAGTTGAAGATTCTTTTTCACATTCTTTCTTTTTCTGGTCTTTTTGCCATTTTATGAATTCTGGGTTATTTAGACCAAATGAATTTGAATCTTCTGATGTTTCTTTATCATTTCTAGTTTTTTTTTCTGTTATCGTACTCATTTCTTCCAAAACTGATTCTTTAGGAACATAAATTTTCTTGTTCTTTGGTCTTGGTTCATAAGATTTAACTTTAACCGGATGACCATTTTTAATTTTCTCAATTATCATTTTCTTCAAAAATTTCTACGTTTGTTTTCTCTTCTTCATTTTCAGACATCTTGGTCTTGTTCTGAAATGCTTTGAGTTTTGCTTTGTTTTCTGGAGAGTGATCGTGAGTGTTAAAGTTTTCTGGTAAAGTATTCGTTATTGATTCAGGCATTGGTTCATGAGTGAAACCCAATCCTGCCTTTTGTTTATCTTTACGTTCATTTACCAGCTTTTCCACAATGGTTTTAGAACTTTTAACTTTAGCTAGATCAACTTGATTAGCTGCATGAGCTATCTTCTCCAGTTCAAGATTTTTCGTCATCTCTTCGAGTTGTTTTGATACAATTTCAAGTTCTCTTAGAGTTTTGTTCCATGAATTTTGAAGAGAGATATTCTTGTCATCAGATGTTTTATGATCCTTTTTCAGCTTGTTATGCATTTGTTCTTCTTGCTTAAGTTTTTCACATATCTTATAAGAATAATTTATGTAGTATTCGACATGTTCGAAGCAAGACTTTGTGCATTACTTTTCTCTGACCTCTTATGGAATTTTAGAATATTTAGGAGGAGACGTTTTAGAGTTAGAGCTTTCAACCTTTGGCTGATCAGATTTTGCCATCAAAGCAACTTCCTCTGAATCTTCCTTGGGATCAGACTTATCACTCAAGTCATAATCCTCTTCCTCGTTCTCAGAGTTTCCATCAGCTTTTGGATCATTAACTTCAGACCAATCTTCCTTTTGTATTTTTGCAACAAGAGATAAATTGGAAGTTAGATCAGCAGTAAATTGTTCAGCGTAAGCACTCCAATCATAACCATCAGTAATATTGACAACTAAAGCTTTCTTGGGTTCCTCTGTTGCTTTAGAATCATCTTTCAATTCTGGCATTGGTAGGCTTTGATAAGGTTTCTGAAATGTCTTCTGTGACGATTGCTGAAATCTTTGATTGCTTGAGCTTGCTTGACCATTTCCTCCTTTATTCCTTGGAGCTTTGCACTCTTTAGAGAAATGACCATAGCTGTTACAGTTAAAGCATCTTGACTTTGACTTGTCAAAACCTACTGTCTTGTTTGCATTTGGTTTATAGTTTTTGTTGACGTAGGAATGCTTTTGAGTTCTGTATGCTATCATTACCATCTGCCAATTCAAGTCCATTTCCTCAACGTCATCTGGATCCATTTCAAATAAATCCTGTAAAACAAAATCAAGTTGAGTTAAATGGCTACCTTGGTATGCTTGAAAACTTGCCATAAATGCAGTAAAAGCAGTTTTTGACTCTTCATCTTGTAATAAGATGTTTATTACATCGTTAACTTTGCTAGATTTAGCAGAGTTAATAGATGGAGTATCTGCTTGAGAGTTAGAACTTTTAGGCATAGGAGGAGATTGAGGTTTATTCTTATTTGTATAGGCAGGAGCACTTGTGTAAGTAGAATCAGTGAAGAACCCTGCACCAACAAATAAATCACCCTCATCTTCTGGTGAAGTTTCATTTTTAGCCATGAATGCATTCTCCACAGTGTTTGCTGGAGAAGCAACATACTTATATTGTGACATCAAAGCTGCTCTGTCGTTGTTTCTAGAACTTTCATCAATTTCGACAGATTCTATTTTAGCAATCAAGAGATCTCCATTGGAAATTTCTCAGTATGCTTTAACAGAGTGACTGTTTGCTTCCATGAAGATGGAAGAGCATTGAGAAGTCTGTAGTTAAGATCTTTTAAATCATTCTTGATCCCTGCAGTCGACATCTCTGTAGTCAGTTGAACAAATCTATTCATCATCTGATTTATTGTTTCACCAGACAAATATTCAAAAAGTTCTAATTGTCTCTTTAGCTTTTGCTTTTTCAGATCCTGAATCTCTTTTCCACCTTCACATATTATTTTCAAGGCCTTATACATGGTGTATCCAGCCTGATAATCATCAAGCCTTGTAAGAACTTCAAGAGGTAGACCTTTGCACATTATGGAATATGCTTTAATATCATTTTTAACTTTTCTGAGGTCTTCTCCTTGTAGATCATCTTCTGCATAAGGTTTAGTAGAGTCCTTTGTATACACAAATCCTCTATCAGGACCATCAGATGTGATTGGAATGTAAGGACCTTTTCTATTGATTTCCATAAATCAGTATCAATAGAATTCAGATGGTGTTTTAATCTCAATAACCAATTCTTGAAATCTGCTCTATTCTTCAGCTTGGGAACTCGGTTCTCTGAGTCTTCTAATTTTACCATTTTAATTTTTGATTTTTATAAGAGATTTGTTTTTGTTGTTTTTAATGTTTTGAATTAAAACAATAAAATGAAAATATTTTTGGATTTTAAAGTTTCTGGAAAATTTCTAAGTGTGAAAGCTGATGCGTCCAAATAGTAGTGAAACGCCGAAACAGTTGGGGTACACCTTTTGACTTTGACCCTGAAACGTCTAAGGGATTGCCTTAGAAAAATTCCAAAAACGCCCAAGTTGAGATGCGTCTGAACAATTGTGATACGCCCAAACAGTTGTCAGGCGTCTGGGTGTCAAAACGCCCAAACAGCAAATACTCCTCAACAGTTGAAAAACGCCTGGAATTAGTATCTGGAGATACGCCCAAAGTGTCCCAACAGTTGAAATGCGCCCACACAGTGGTAAAACGCCTAACTGAAAAACGCCCGAACAGTTGTAAAGTGCCTAAACAGGTGTTATGCGCCTATCACTTAGACGATTTTCAGCGGTGTTTCTGACCTAATGCGCCACATTCATCATCTTCAACGAACTTAGATTCTTTCAATTTCTTCAAAACTTGATTAATTGATCTAAATTTCACCAATTAGGTCTGAAATTGATCGATTAACAATCCTCTAACATCAATTTCATCAATTAATCAACAAAGATTAATGTTTTGATTCAAAGAATAGTTCAAACAAACTAAGAACAGTTCGAATACTTTTTGCTCAAATTCACAGATTTGAACGAATTGTACAGCTAATTGTGAATCAAATCATGTTTCTGATGATGAAACAGATCTTAATTCAACAATTTTAAGACTGAATTGTTTATCTATCATAGATTCAAGTGATTATGAGTGTTTGACATTTGAAGAACAGCTTCAATCACTGAACCAAAAGCTCTGATACCATTTGATGAGCTCAAAATGGATCGATCTGTGATGGTATAAGAACGTAATTCAATCTAATACACAGAAGTATTTAATTCAACACATGAAATCAACAAAAATTCATAGAAGTTTTCATTGATTAGTAGAGAAGAATACAAAGTGTAAATAACAGAAAAAAGCGTCTAAACTGAAAGTCTAATCTCTCGATGTCTCTAGATGTCTCTAGATGTCTACCTACGCAATACATATTCAGCCTATTTATACTAATCAAGAAAACAAAGGAACATATTTACAATAAAAGTCCCTATACTATGACAAAAATGTAAAAGACATACAAAGACAAATGTTAATCTTTAAAAGAAGCATCTACAACCATGGCAACCCAGCCTCTTGAAACTTCTTTGGAAGTTGTCATTGGGCAAGGGAAATCCAGTAACCAAGAAACCCATGCTGGTGGTGAGGAAGAAGACTTAGGTCCAATTCTCTCATCCCCCAATGATTCTTCATCTGAAGATGAGGGGAGTGTGCAAAAAAAGGTGCACAAACTATCATATCTTTGCACCTATTTTGTTTCAAAGATAGCTCACCTGGAATCTCTGGTGACTATCTTACAGAAGAGGGTCAATGACCAGCAACTTGAGATTACCGATCTCAAGGGCAAGTTAGCTGAGAGACCCATGAGGATAACTCATCCAGGTCCACAAGAACCTGTGGATGTCATGGTCAATCTCCGAGCTCACCTATGCAAGAGAGTGATGCTACCAAAAAGGGGGAGAAAATTCTGACAATCACAGAACCTAGGAGTTCTTCCCAGAGTATGGACATAGAGGAATCACCATCCTCTCTTGTAGATGTTCATACTCAGCAACCTCCTCTAGAGAGTGATCTACATTTGCTCATTCAACAACTGTTTGAGGAGGGAATACCAAGAGCAATGGCTGCCCCTTATGAGAACCCAATCTGGGATTGGGGTATGACAGTAATAGGAGAGCTCTTGTGATCTCTAGAGCTCAACTAAAAGTTCTCAACATTTCACACCTGAGTTTCTATGAGAGCATCAACTTGGTAGATCTGCCACTTGTCAACCCAAGCAATAACAGACAAGCAGCAAGATTGGCAGAAAGAATCCAAGACAGGGTGCTAGAGGAGTTTATATTGAGATCAAATTTATATAGACAGATGCTAGCAGGTGAGATCTTTGGTCAACTGGATGTTGAGTTTGACCCGGAGATTAGCTTCAAAGGGAAAACCTTGACTGAAGGCCCAGAGGTTGAACCTGTGAACCATGAGACAGGATCTCCCTCTACACCCATCACCCTTAGTGAAACACCAGCTGGTGATGGTCTTTCACAAGCTCTCTCTGGCCAGAGCTTGATAGCTGAACCAAGCAATGAAGGCCAAAGCTCTCTCCAGCCTGAGTCCCCAAAGCATGTGGTCAACAAAGGAAAAAGGAAAACGACTCCTGAGGAGATTGAGGAGGAGAAGAGAGAGAGGATGAGGAAGCTGAGGGGAGAGGGTTCAAGTGGTTCCCCAGGGTTGCCCCCAAGCTGCAATCAGGGCTGCCCCCAAGCTAAACACTCAGGAAGATGAGTTAAGGGCAGCCAGGCTAAACTACCTGGGAACCAGAAACTATAATATTGATGAACTCATATCTCTCCCCTTAGATGAGCTGAATGAACTGGCTAACACAGAGCTGTCAAAGGAAAGGAAGGAAGTAGAGGATACAGTACTGCTCCTCAAGCACAAAGAAGAAATGAGGCTGAAAAGACTCTACAAGAACATTCCTGTCCTCTCCCCATTTCAAGAAAGTCCTGAGCCAGAGACTGTGGCCACTGAACAATCTCAGGTAGCAACTGAAGAAGAAAGACTAAAGATGATAAGCTACCTGAGTGCCACAGGTCTCTATCAGGCAGATGCACTTCTTCCCTTACCATCTGAGTACATATTATTTGAATACAATAAGCAGATAGAAGAAAAAGCTAAAAGAGAAAAACAAGCTGAAAAGAAAAGATTAAGGGAAGAAGCTGCAAAGTCAAGGGCCATCATCCTCAAAAGCCAAAAGAAGTCTGCTGACAGAAAAAGGATGATGAGCTTCTTCAAGCTGTATGGATTCTCCAGAAGGAGGCTTGGCCCTATGTCTCTATCCACAATGGATGAGCATATCAGGGTAATCAAGCAGAAGATAAAGAAGGGAGAGCTAGTGGACTTGCATTCTCCACCAAGTCCAGCTCAACCTGAAGTTAAGGTGACGGTTGAACCCACTGAGACAACACAACATGAACCTGTAGCTGCATCTTAGCCAACTTCATCTTCTGATCCACAGCAGGATCCTCCTCTCTCTCCTTCTAAACCTGTGAGAGAGGAGATCCTAACTGAGGGGGACTCAACTAAACAACCTGGTACTCAAGACCAGTCCCCTCAGTTAAAATCATCAGGGAGAAGAAAAAGGATGGCCAGAAGATCATCCTCAAGGAAGAAGAGAAGAAAGGCATCCACCTCCCAACCTCAGGATGAGTCAGAGCATCCTGAGGGCATGCATGAAGAGGTCACTCAACAAACTCCAATCATAGTAGAGCTTCTTGTTGTTGGAAGACAAATTATGTCATGGTCTTATGATGAAGATCAAAATAGATGGTATGTCATAAGAGATCAGGAAGGCAAGCATGTTTATTCCTCAGAAGACATGCTCAATCTTCCTCTGCATGATCTCTTTAACATGAGAAGGTTCTATGTTAGTCTGAAGGATCCAGACCTAATGATGAAGAAAGGTATGCTGAGGATCCTAATGTGGACTATCAAAATCTGAAGAACTTCTCTGTTTTGGTAGCATCAGCCTAGGGGGAGTTTGTAAGATCATCTGAAGATTATGAGGCTGATGCAACCAACAACCCAGAACAACCAAGTCTTCCATGCATGCACTAAGAAACAAAGATGAACTAGCTTTGGAACTCTTACACTCTTAAATGTGTCTAAGTGTAAGATCTTCCGAAGCTAACAGTTCAGAAGGAGTTACTTTGGAAGTTTCACACTCAAATAGAAAAAAAAATATTCTAAGTGTGAGATCTTTCGAAGCCAAAGACCAGCATCTTCCAAAGCCAAAGATGAAATCTTCCGAAGCTTCAGAGACAAAGTCTTCCGAAGCTTTGAAGACTGATTTCTTCAGAGGATAGAGAAAATATGCTTTCTTTATATCAACTTTTGATAAAGCTGACACACTTTCCGCTGCCTGCTTTGGTGGTTCACCTACTTTACACAAGTTGGTGAAACTTCCATGCTTTGTCAAAAAGTAGGAATGGTCTTTGTCTGTAACTTACCTTACTTGTTCATATAGACTTTTTATATTAGGAAAAATCAGTGAGCTATGGCATGTCATAGTCATTAGTCAAAAGGTGATCTGCCTTTTGACTTTAGATTGATCTTGTTGTCTAGATTAGTCAAATCCCAACTGTCTTTACATGTAAGTGAAGGTTGTAGGTTGTAGTATAAAAGTGTCTCAGGTCCTTGTAATTTCTTTATGCTTTATAACACTTGTAAAAGAACTTGAGATCAATATAGAACATCCTTGAAAACCAATCTTGTGTTGTTCTTAGTTCTGTCTCTTTAATTTACTTGTCTTCTTAGTAGCAACTATTTTAAGTTACCAGTTCCCTATTTGAATTGTTAAATGATCTAAGATCTCTCCTCAGTATGAAACTAAGTGTTAAGTACCCTTACTCGGTCATGCACTTAACTAACAAGAAAAACTCTATTTTTGTGTTTTTGTTTTATATTTTTCTATTTGATTTTGCAATTTTCTATTTTTGTATTTGCTTTTTCATTTTCTATTGAACATACACACACAATATATACAATCAGGCAGTTAACTTTGACAGTTTCTCTATATTCAAGATTAAGCTAAGGGAGGGTTCTTATCATTTTTAATGAATCAAACAACTGAATTAAACTCAAAACCAGTTTTTAAACATGATTAATAAGACCAATTGACTCGACCAAATATTCAAATCGACCTGGTAAAAAGGCTTTTGTAAATAGGTCTGCCAACTGTTTTTCAATTGCGATTTGAATCAAAATGATTAAACCTTTTTCAGAGTTATCTCTGAGAAAATGATATCGAATTTTGATATGTTTTGTTTTTGAGTGCTGGACTCGATTAGCTGTAATAAACATAGCAGCAGTGTTACCAATGTAAATAGGGGTTTTAGGAAAATTGAACCCGTAATCCAACAGTTGGTTTTGTAACCAAAGGATTTGAGAAAATCCTGCAGATGCAGCAATGTACTCAGCTTCTGCGGTTGAAACAAAGACATTTGTTTGTTTCTTGCATTGCCATGAGACTAATCTGTGACCTAAAAACTGACAACCACCCGTCATAGATTTACGATCTTGGAAACATCCCCCATAATCACTATCTGTATATCCATGTAACTCGAAGTTTCCTTCATAAGGATACCATAGCCCTAAAGCCGGTTTTCCTTTGAGATACCTAAATATTTGTTTAACAGCAATTAATTGAGATTCCTTCTGGTCAGATTGATACCTGGCACAGACACAAACAACATACATTATATCAGGTCTAGATGAGTAAGATACATCAAAGAACCAATCATAGATCTATATAAAGTTTGGTCAACTGATTTTCCTTTAGAATCAGGTTCAATCTTGGAATTTACGTCAGCTGGAGTTCTGATAGATTGACAATCTTGCAGTTTAAATTTCTTCAAGAGTTTTTCAATGAATTTCTCTTGATTGATAAAAATTCCATCTGCAGATTGCTTCACTTGAAGACCAAGGAAAAAATTTATTTCTCCCATATAACTCATTTGAAAACGAGACTTCATGATTTCTTCAAATTCATTGCATAACTTTGGACTTGTAGAACCAAATATGATATCATCAACATACACTTGAACACATAAGAGATCATCAGCATCCTTCTTAATAAACAAAGTAGGATCGATTTTCCCTCGCGTGTATCCATATTGGATTAAGTGTTGTGATAATGTTTCATACCAGATTCTAGGAGCTTGATGTAGACCATACAAAGCTTTGCTAAGCTTGTACACACGATGAGGATATTCTGAATCTTTGAAACCTGGAGGTTACTTGACATACACATCATCGGTGATTGGTCCATATAAGAAAGCACCTTTAACGTCCATTTGATACACCTTGAATATCATGAATGATGCATTAGCCAGGACGACACGAATTGATTCAAGTCTTGCAACTGGAGCAAATACTTCATCATAATCTATTCCTTCTTCTTGGGTGTAACCTTGTGCAACGAGTCTCTCTTTGTTATGAACAACAATTCCCCAATCGTCTGTTTTGTTTCTAAACAACCATTTTATGCCTATGGCATTTTCTCCTTCAGGTAAATCCACAAGCTTCCATACTTCTTGTTTATGAAATTGCAATAACTCTTCTTGCATTGCTTCAATCCAACTCTTATCCTTTAATGCTTCAGTGATATTTTTAGGAACAATTTGAGATAGAAAACATGAGTATAAGCAGAGATTTGCTTTTTTTGAATGACTTCTCGTTTTTCTTTCATTCAATGGACCGATAATCTGAGATGTAGGATGGTTCCTGTGAACACGAGATGTTGGAATCTCATTCACTTGAACATGAACATCTAGATGAGATTGGTTCAAGTTGGAAAGCTGATGCAATAAGTTCAAAGAATATGGATTGAAATTAGGAACTTGTGTTGATAAAGTAATCAAGATTATCTGTAACAACTACATCATCAGAGATCGATGACGTTCCAGACTCAGGTTGTATAATTTCAGGACCATCATTAGGAATAGGTTGTGAAACATTGGAATTTTCTAAAACGGGATGCTCTTGAGCTTGTTGAGGCTGAAATATAGGATCTCTAGCAAATGAGAAAAATGGATAATCTGGATTTGAGTCATCCATATCATCAGAATCAGAATCAGAATCATCGTTGAAAGAACCGAGATCTCCTGCTCGATTTTTCTTCTCACCTGTAAATTCAAACAAGTTAGAATGAAAAGAGTTTGACAATGAATCTAAATCAAATAACCAAGCTGGACCATTTACAACTGATGGAAAAGAATTTTCAAGAAATTTAAAGTTGAATGTTTCAAGGATAACATTTGTCCTAGAGTTATAAACTCTAAAAGTTTTTGAAACCGATGAATATCCAACGAAAAATCCTTCATCTGATTTTGCATCAAACTTTCCTAGCTGATCACTTGAATTTAAAATCAAAACTGGGCAACCAAAAGATTTAAGAAAATCTATATAAGGTTTCCTGTCAAACATCAATTCATAAGGAGTTTTTTGTTTATCTTTCACAATCAATGAACGATTCTGCACAAAACAAGCTGTGGATATGGCTTCATCCTAGAAAGTGATTGGAATTTTGGCATCTGCTAACATAGACCGTGCTGCTTTAATCAAAGTTCTGTTTTTCCTTTCAATAACTCCATTTTATTGTGGAGTTCTAGGAGCACTGAACTGACGAGCAATACCTTTTTCTGCACAAAATTTATCAATATTAGCATTTTTTAATTCCGTTCCATTATCACTTTTAATTATTTTCACCTTTTGTTCTAACTAATTTTCTACTTTAATGATGAATTATTTTAATAATTCAGCCGTTTCAGATTTAGCATGCAAAAAAAAACCCCAGAAAATCTTGTAAAGTCATCAATGATAACTAAACAATAAGATTTCTTTCCAATACTTTGAACATTTGTTGGTCCGAATAGGTCCATGTGCAACATCTGGAGAGGTTTGGAATTTGAGTTTATCAGCTTGGACTTATAAGACGCCCTGTGTTGCTTTCCTTTTAAACATGCTGAGCAAAGATCAGTTATGGCAAACTTCTTTGTTGGAAGACCTACAACATGATTTCCTGATACAAGCTTGTTCATGTTCTTGAAGTTGGGATGCCTGAGACGTCTAAGTCATAACTGACTTTCATCATTTGATGCTTGAGCAATTAGGCATGTTGTTTTTGTAGAAGGATCAACTTGAGAAATATCTCATTTGTATACATCTCGATCTCGAAAAGCTTTGAGAACTAATCTGAAAACCTGGCTTCAAAATATAACAGAAAGAATCATCAAAAAGAACCGAGTAAGATTTGTCACAAATTTGGAAAACACTTAAAGATTAAAGTTCAACTGTGAACAGTAGTTGACTTTATCAAAGCTAATAATCCCATTGGACACCGTTCCTTCACCTGTAATCTTTCCACCTGCATCACCTCCAAATACAACATGTCTACTATCTTTTAACTTAAATTCTTGAAGCAAGGCATGGTTGCGTGTCATATGCCGGCTACACCCACTATCAACATACCATGTGTTAATAGGTCTTCTCGGGCATACCAGCATTTCAAAAAGAATTAAATTGAGTTATCAATGGCTTGCCAAATTTATCAACAATGGTAAACTATTAAAGTAAAGCTTTTTCAAATCAGGCTTATTGTTAACAAATTTACCAATTCCGTTTCTTACAACTTTTTGATTATCGTTGATTTGTTTTGTCCTTAAAACATTGTAACGTTTTTCAAGATCATAATCAAGATATTTCAAAATATCAGACAAGAAATTTTGTTTACCAAACTTCCCACCATTCATTCTCACAGATCGTGGAATGAATTTTTCTTGATTATACTGCTTTGGTTTTGCAGCATAAGAATCATCATAAACAGAATCATTTCTTTGAAAAGATCTCAAGCCTAAGGAAGGTTGTTTTGTCAATTTTTTAAAACCAAAAACTTGATTTCTTTGAAATTGTGAATTGACATATCCATTCATTAACTGTGGATTAACATATCCATTCCTTGGCGAGTTCTTTCTGAAGTAGCAATTCTCACTTTTGTGAGTTCTTTCATCATAATAGGTATAATATTTATTGAAGTAACAATCAGCTGTTGAATGATTTTTCATATCACAAATATGACAGTACCTGTTAAAGAAACATTCTTCAGTCTTATGATTGTACATATCACATATATCATAGTACCTTTGTTGAAATTTAAACATCTGTTGATTAACTTTTGATGTGGATGCCACATTTGATCCTTGTTTTGATTTAGGAGTTGAAAAGTTAATCTGTTGTTTTTTATTTAAAAGTTTGTCCTTTTGAAATTTGGGTATTGCCTTTTGCTCATTAAAACCATTTCTTGACTCTTTAGATACAAATCTTTTATTAACAGCGGAAGACTTAGGAACTGAACCTGTTTTCAGATCAGAGTTAGATTTGTTCTTTCAGTTAGATTTGATTTCTGGAATTTTGTTCATGTCAAAAGTACCCGCAGATACAAACTTTATTGGTTTAAACTGATTAGTTTGATTTGTTCTTTTAGTTTGATTGTTTTGAGAAGAGTTAGATTTAGCATTTTTCTTTCTTCTTCTTTGATTTCTTGATCTTGATGATTTCTGTTTACTTTGGGATTGAACATATTCAGTTCATGACTCTTTTGCACTTTCTTTATCTTTTTGTTCATTTTGCCATTTAATGAAATCAGGATTGTTTAAGCCGTAGGAAAATGAATCTTTAGATGTTACTTCATCTAGTTTTGCTTTCTCTTTATTCTTTGAGTTTTGTTTGTCATTCTTTACGCTTATTTCTTCAATAACAGACTCTTTTGGAACAAAAAAATTTTTAGTCATTGGTCGCGGTTCATAAGATTTTACTTTTATAGGATGACCAGTTTTAATCTTCTCTGAATCTTGCTCCTCAAATATCTCAATATTCGTTTTCTCTTCATCATTCTCAGAATTCTTTGTCTTATTTTGGAATGCTCTTAGCTTAGCTTTGTTTTCAGGTGAGTGATCATGCTTGTTGAAGTTTTCTGGTAATGTGTTTGTGATGGATTCAGGCATTGGTTCATGTGTGAAAACCTAAACCTGCTTTTTGTTTGTGACAACCCTGATTTTGGGCCCAGAATTCTTTTTACAAACCTTAGTGGGCCACACAATGATCAACGAAGGCCCATGTGATGGGCCCAACATGATCAAACCTTTTGATATACACACACACCTTAATGGGCTAGGCCCATCAAACTTAGGATTGGCCAATAGGCCATGTGATGGATTTGTTCGTGAGCTACCAACACTAGTGGGCCTTGGGCCCAAAGCCCTAGTAATAGTTGTGGCAAAATGTTAATAAACAAGAGTTACAATAATAATAATAATAATAATAATAATAATAATAATAATAATAATAATAATAATAATAATAATAATAATAATAATAATAATAACAATAATAATAATAAATTCTAAGTCTTAAGTCATCCGCATTTGTTGATACGTTCATCCGCATTTGATCCCTTCATCCGCATTTGGTATACTTCATCCGTATTTGTTTTTCTCTTAGGCGCATGAGCACTGTGCAGGCGCATGAGCACTGTACAGGCGCATTAACACTGTGCGGCCACTTTTCCTTCGGAAAAACTAAGGAACACTAGGCGCTTGAGCACTGTACAGGCGCATTGGCACTGTACAGGCGCATTAACAGCGGGCACATGGGCACTGTACAGGCGCATTAGCACTGTGCAGCCCAAAAATTTCTATCTTCCAAAGTCCTTTACACTTAGAAACATTCTGAAAATCTTAAAAACCTTCCAGAAGGTGGTTTTACCAGTCTAATCACCACCCAAACTGCCGAATGCATGGCTTAGCTTTCTAAGCCATGCTAACTTGTTGAAGTATCCTAAATCTTTCTTTAACCAAGATTTCTCTAATCAAGAAAGTGGGCTCCAAACACACTTCTGCCGATTCACATATCAACCTCCACTTTCTCCCTATAAATAAGGAGTTCACCCTCTCTATTTCTGCTCTTTACACACTCTCGACAGAATCACTTATTCAAACTCCATAAGGTAAATTTCTTCTTTCTTTTATTTTACAACTTATAAGTATTTACTTTCTTCCTTTTTTTGCACCTCTAATCCATCTGCGAATATGGATTGAATCTTCATTCCAAGCAGCCTCTTTTGTTCGTCTGCAGCCTCCTGTTTACCCCGTTTCGTAGCTTTATCGAGGTAAACTTCACCACCCGAACACTCTCGGTATTTTGTTATATTCTTTTACTAGTGACATAATCAATTCTGTGTCACTTCTATTGTCTTAGTTTGGAATGCTCTTAGCTTAGCTTTGTTTTCAGGTGAGTGATCATGCGTGTTGTAGTTTTCTGGTAATGTGTTTGTCATGAATTCAGGCATTGGTTCATCTGTAAAAACCTAAACCTGCTTTTTGTTTGTGACAACCCTGATTTTGGGCCCAGAAAATTTTTTTAGAAACCTTAGTGGGCCACACAATGATCAACTAGGGCCCATGTGATGGGCCCAACATGATCAAACCTTTGGATATACACACACACCTTAATGGGCTAGGCCCATCAAACTTGGGATTGGCCAATGGGCTTTGTGATGGATTCGTTCGTGAGCTACCAACACTAATGGGCATTGGGCCCAAAGCCCTAGTAATAGTTGTGGCAAAGTGTTAATAAACAAGAGTTACAAAAATAATAATAATAATAATAATAATAATAATAATAATAATAATAATAATAATAATAATAATAATAATAATTATTATTATTATTATTATTATTATTATTATTATTATTATTATTATTATAATAATAAGAATAATAAATTCTAAGTCTAAAG
Organism: Flaveria sonorensis; assembly: GCA_025506505.1. Lineage (NCBI taxonomy): Eukaryota > Viridiplantae > Streptophyta > Magnoliopsida > Asterales > Asteraceae > Flaveria > Flaveria sonorensis. The sequence continues at coordinate 9,946,480 of CM046437.1, forward strand.
TCATCCGCATTTGTTGATCCGTTCGTCCGCATTTGATCCCTTCATCCGCATTTGGTATACTTCATCCTCATTTGTTTTTCTCTTAGGCGCATGAGCACTGTACAGGCACATGAGCACTGTACAGGTGCATTAACACTGTGCGGCCACTTTTCCTTTGGAAATACTAAGGAACACTAGGCGCATGAGCACTGTACAGGCGCATTAACACTGTGCGGCCACTTTTCCTTCAGAAAAACTAAGGAACACTAGGCGCATGAGCACTGTGCAGGCGCATTGGCACTGTACAGGCGCATGAGCAGCGGGCGTATGGGCAATGTACAGGCGCATTAGCACTGTGCAGCCCAAAAATTTCTATCTTCCGGAGTCCTTTACACTTAGAAACATTCTGAAAATCTTAAAAACCTTCTAGAAGGTGGTTTGACCAGTCTAATCACCACCCAACTTGCCGAATGCATGGCTTAGCTTTCTAAGCCATGCTAACTTGTTGAAGTATCCTAAATATTTCTTTAACCAAGATTTCTCTAATCAAGAAAGTGGTCCCCAAACACATTTCGACCGATTCACATCTCAACCTCCACTTTCTCCCTATAAATAGAGAGTTCATCCTCTCTATTTCTGCTCTTTACACACTCTCGACAGATCACTTTTTCGAACTCCATAAGGTAAATTTCTTCTTTCTTTTATTTTACAACTTTTAAGTATTTACTTTCTTCCTTGTTTTACACCTCTAATCCATCTACGAATATGGATTGAATCTTCATTCCTAGCAGCCTCTTTTGTTCGTCTGCAGCCTCCTGTTTACCCCGTTTCCCAGCTTCATCGAGGTAAATTTCACCACCCGAACACTCTCGGTATTTTGTTATATTCTTTTACTAGTGACACAATCAATTCTATGTCACTTTTATTGTCTTATATATGTAAAATACCATGAATTCCAGTAAACAAAAGAATGTACATTTTACAAAAGAATGATTTTTTATAAATTATTATATATAAAAACTCAAAAATTCTTAAAAATATAATAAACTTAATAATCTAAAATTTATCTATAATAACTCAATCATGTCCTACTCTCAAACCTAAGACCTCAAATTACAAGAATATACCAAATTACACATGTGTAATGAAAACCGCCTACTCGCGTAAGGCAAACCTGAACTAGAAAGATTAGGCCTACCTAACTGATTGAAATGGAACTAACAACTATAAATATGCTCTTTGGAACCTTGGTAGCTCAAACCCACAAACACTCTCATGACAACTAAGTTAAGATGAGTCTCATGACCCCTTTTTTACTTGATAAACTTTTGGGGTGAAATACATACTCTTGGTTATAACTATGTAATGATGCAACACTACCTGCTCTTGTCACTGAACATGAGCACAATCATTAACTCTTGTGAGATCCACTTGATTTGTGGATAGTACTATTTGGGGAATCTCCCGCACACAATGGGCCCTGTGGATAGGGAAAGCCCCCATTGAGATTGAAAATCATTATGTCACAAATTATTGCAGAAATATATGTGCATAGCAGGGCACATCTGAGCCCATAACAATAAGGGGTATGGGTTAGGGGATGGTCTAGCACTCGAGAGGGTCACCCAGGTCCAGGTTTGATTGTCATACTTTTCTTTAGTGCATCATGAACTTTGTAAACTTATTTTATATTTGGAGACTTGTGTCATAAACTCATGAGCTCACCAACATTATGTTGATGTATTTTTGGGTGTGTATATTAGGAGAAGACTGATTGGCATGTGTAAGCTGGCTAGGAGGTTGACTAGAATTGGACATTTGGAGATAGCCACCGCCTCCTAGTTTTAGATGATTTTCTGTCGAGATAATATATAGGATGATGTTTAGAACACTTTAACAAATGTTAGACCTTATTTATCTTGGGGATAACTGTATGACTTTTAAATGAATTGAATCTAGTATTACATGTACCTTTACCCTTCCACTACATTGTGTTGATATTTGGATAGTCATGGCCGGGGAAACACCGTGCCCGGCGGGTCGTGACAAGTTTGGTATCAGAGCCAATGGTTACAGTGAATTAGGATCTTGCCTATAAGATACCTAGGCTTTGACCACACGTTAGGAAATTTAGGAACCTAGGAATAGACGCCTTTAAGCTATGATCTGAGGGTAGTTCCTAGCATCTGCATTCATTCATTTAAATTTTGCGTAAATCTTGCTGTAATTTCTGATTTTGATATGTAAAAATATATATGTATTATTCACTTAATATTTTACTTGTCTTGCTCATTAGATGGCAGGAAACCAGAACCGAGGGAAGACCATATATATCAGTGATTCACCTGATGTCCCACCCCCGCACTATTACCAGACCACCATCCCACCACCCATGTTTGTACCTGATATGGGTGCCAGACCCTCAAGACGCCCCCTGTCGCATGAGATTAGGGAGTATACCCATCTTGGGCCACAGTATGGGGACCCCAGTTGGTACCCAGGGGCCCCCTATGAGCACATGATGCCTAATCCTAGCCAGGATTGGGAGATGGAGGAGTCTGAACCATCAAAGGATACGTCTGCATCATCGGCGACTGTGCGGGTTAGTTCCCTATGACCCGACAAAGATGAAGACGTGGCACCTCGTGTAAGGCAAACCGCATGAATGTCCGTCCGACACGTCCCCACATTCCAGGAGGAATGGGGTAACTTGATTACAGGACTGACCGGGGCACCGCCACAGCCGGTTGTCCCACCATTACCGCCAGCACCAGCTTCACAGCATCTGACTGGACCCTAGGAGCGTGACCCGATGGCAAGTCATAGCTTCTATTTAGCTCCACCGAGGTACTACGCGGACCCTTACGATGAATCGGCACGCTACTCCAGTGCCTCTCACCAGATGTTCGCTGATCCACCCCAGTACTTCTCGGGACCACTGGTTGGAGACTCCACTATGGACGAGGTATGGCGACGACACCAACACTATGATACCTTGAAGGAGGAGAAGGACGAGGCAGTGTCCCTACTGGCCAAGATGAGGAGGAAGTTGTACCGAGCCGCCCACAAGTGTGTGCTCAATCCATGGACCCGTAGGCCGCCATTGACATGTCTCTGATTTATTTATTTCTGCACTCTTGGAGCATTTATTTAAACTTATGTATTCTGTAGGGTATGAGTGAATGTTCACTCATACCACACTCGATTGTAATGTGAACTTAATTTTGAGATTTTAACAATATGGCTATGGTCAAAAACTAATGATGGTTATTTGTTACGATGTGATCCCTTTTATTTATGTGATGCTATTATGACTATTGATCATAAAGCCCTTGAATTTGAAACAAAATATAATGTTTATTTAAGCTATGTCAAGGGGAAGAGGACGAGGCCGTACTCCGAATGCTAGGGTTGGTATCATTACCCGATCAGGAACTCGTACCAACCAACCTAATGAAACCACCACTGACAACACCAATAACACCACCACACCAATGATGGCCTCAACACCAACCACAACATTGACCAAGAAGCTAGGTGGCAACAACTGATAGCCGAAGCTATTGTTAACGCTCTACCCACCATAACCGCTCATGTCAATGCTGAGCAAAGCCGAGAAGTTACCCATGAGAGGGAGGAAAATGTGGATAGGAACAATAATGAAGAGGAATGGGAAGAAGCCCGCGTTCGAACCGGTTGCATCTACAAGGAATTCATGGCCTGTAAACCGAGAGACTACTACCGGAACGAAGGCGCAACTGGAACAATCAGGTGGTTGGAAGAAATGGAAGCCGTCCTAGATATAAACGATTATGCTGAGGAAAACAAGGTGAGATTCGCCACCCACTCCCTTAAAAATGGAGCGTTGAATTAGTGGAACACGTTACTACAAACCCGAGGAAGAAACGCGGTCAACCGCATGAGATGGGAGGAATTGAAGAGTTTAATGGTGGAGCGATACTGCCCGATCAATGAAATTAAGAAAATGGAAGCTGAATTCTTAGGGTTGGATATGAAGGTCACGGCGCACATGGAATACACCAACCGGTTTAACGGGTTGTCATTGCTTGTACCCCATTTGGTAACCTCTGAATCAAAGAAGATTGGCATGTATGTGTGGGGTTTGACCCCAAAGATTAGGGGAATGGTGAAGGCAGCCAAGCCAAGAACATTTTAGGAGACGGTGGAGATATCAGTGACATTGAATGATGAGGTGGTAAGATGCGAGGGTACTAAGGGAGCAGATATGGTGGGAACGAATCAAAATTGGGAGAATTTCCGCTCCATGAGCGGGAGTTCAAGTGAAAGGAATACAACAACCTGACCCTAGGATGGAAAGAAACCTTACCTAGGAAGACAACCCTTTTATGGGAAATATGGACTTCATCACCTAGGGATGTGTAAGGTGAGAGTGGCAGTTAAACCACAGGTCAAGGAGGGCAAGACCGTTGTGTGTTACAAGTGTAACAAACCAAGTCACTTTGCAAGGGAATGCAAATCTGAAGCCACAGGACCTGTGAGATGCCACGAGTGTGGCGAAATTGGGCATACCCGCCCTGACTGCCCCAAGCTTAAAGCCAAGAAACCAGTGGTAGGACGCCCTAAGGGGAGAGCATTCGTGATGAATGCGAAAGTCGCTAGGGAGGAGCCCAAAGTTGTCACTGGTACGTTTCTAGTAAATAATCGTTATGCATATGTACTATTTGACACCGAGGCCAATAAAAGCTTTGTTTCCACAAGTTTTAGACCAAGAATTGAACTAAGTTCCTCTAGGCTAGCCGATGCGTATACCGTAGAACTGGGTAACAGAACGTTAGTTAGAGCCGATGAAACAATCGTTGGGAGCACGATAGAACAAGATGAGCACAAATTCCCCATAGACTTAATACCTATAGAACTAGGAGGATTCAACATATTAGTGGGAATGGATTGGCTGGCGAAGAATAAGGCCGAAATCATATGTGACAAGAAACTAGTAAAAATTCCCCTACCTAAAGGAGAGATTCTCGTGATATATGGTGAGAGACCAAGACGAGACATGAATCTCATTTCGTGCATAAAGGCCAATAAGTGCTTGAGGAAAGGATGCATAGCATACCTAGCCTACGTAGTGACCACTGAAGAGGAAAAACGGATCAAGGACGTCCATATAGTGTTAGAACTCAAGGAGGTTATTCCCGATGAATTACCGGGTCTCCCTCCACACAGGCAGGTTGAGTTTCGCATCGACCTGATACCGAGAGCCGCACCGGTAGCTAAATCACCTTATAGATTAGCCCCGTCGGAGATGCAGGAGTTGATGGCACAACTGCAAGAACTTATGGATAAAGGGTTCATCAGGCCAAGCTTCTCGCCATGGGGAGCTTCGGTCTTATTTGTCAAAAAGAAGGATGGAACCCTAAGGATGTGTATCGACTACCGAGAGCTAAACAAAGTCATAATCAAAAACCGATACCCACTCCTGAGGAATGATGACTTGTTTGATCAGCTCCAAGGATCGTGATATTACTCTAAGATAGACCTGAGGTCAGGGTATCATCAGTTAAGAATCAAGGAGGATGACGTACCAAAAACCGCATTTAGGACTAGGTACGGGCATTATGAATTCTTAGTAATGCCTTTTGGTCTAACCAACGCACCAGCGGTATTCATGGACCTCATGAATAGAGTGTGCAAACCATACATGGACTAGTTCGTGATAGTATTTATCGACGATATTCTAATTTACTCCAAAACCGAGGAGGAGCACCGACAACATTTAAGGGTGATTTTGGAGTTACTACGAACTGAGCAACTATATGCCAAGTTCTCCAAGTATGAGTTCTGGATGCGAGAAGTACAGTTTCTGGGTCACATTGTGAGTGAGAAAGGAATTCAGGTTGATCCCTCCAAGATTAAAGCCATTAAGAAGTGGTAGTCACCTAAGACCCCTACCGAGGTACGAAAATTTCTAGGGTTGGCCGGTTACTACCGGAGATTTATAGAAAACTTCTCGAGAATTGCCAAGCCATTGACGTACCTAACCTAGAAGAGCACTAAATTCAAATGGGAAACAAAGCAACAAGAAGCCTTTGAGACCCTAAAACAGAGACTATGTAGTGCACCGATCCTATCCCTACCCGAAGGAAATGACGATTTCACCTTGTATTGTGATGCCTCACACCACAGATTAGGATGTGTCCTGATGCAAAGAGGAAAGGTGATAGCATATGCATCATGACAATTGAAGGTGCATGAACAAAATTACACCACACACGATTTGGAATTAGGAGCCGTAGTCTTTGCGCTCAAAATCTGGAGACATTACCTGTATGGCACGAAGTGTGTGATCTTTACCGATCACAAGAGCCTACAACACATTTTAGATCAAAATATATTAAATATGCAACAAAGAAGATGGGTGGAATTGTTAAATGACTATGATTGTGAAATCTGATACCTCGGGAAGGCAAACGTGGTGGCCGATGCCTTGAGTAGGAAGGAAAGGCCTAATTCACTTAGAGTTCGGGCCTTGCGAATGGAGGCACGAATTGATTTGAAAGATCTGATACACAGGAATCAAAAGGAAGCTATAAAGGAGGAGAATTGTGAAGGGGAAGGATTAAAGGGGATAAAGGAACAATTAAACACCTCAGAGGATGGTTTAATGAGGTTGAATGGAAGGGCTTGGATCCCAACTTGGGGAGGACTGAGAGAAACCATCTTGGATGAAGCTTATAAGTCCAAATATTCCATTCACCCCGGGAATGAAAAAATGTACCGGGATTTAAGAATAAACTATTGGTGGCCTGGGATGAAAACAAAAATAGCCACCTACGTAGGGAAATGTTTAACGTGTGCCGGAGTAAAGGCAGAATACCAAAAGCCATCCGGGTTACTCCAACAACCAGAAGTACCGGAATGGAAATAGGAAAGGGTTACAATGGATTTCGTCATGAAAGTACCCCGAACTCAGAGAGGGCATAATGCTATATGGGTAATTGTAGACCGATTGACTAAGTCAGCACACTTTCTGGCCATTAGGGAAGATTATGAGATGGAAAAGCTGGCAAGAATATATTTTAATAAAATAGTGTCCCGACATGGAATACCCTTTTCAATTATCTCAGACCGGGATAGTCGATTCACTTCCTGATTTTGGCAAGCATTTCAATGGTCACTAGGAACGCGCATCGATTTAAGCACAGCCTACCACCCTCAAACCGATGGTCAAAGTGAAAGGACGATTCAGACCCTTGAGGACATGTTGAGGGCTTGTGTGTTAGATTTTGGTGGAAATTGGGACACCCACCTTCCACTAGCAGAATTTTCTTACAATAACAGCTACCACAGCAGCATAGGAGCTGCACCCTTTGAAGCACTTTATGGACGTAAGTGGAGATCACCAATTTGCTGGGCTAAGGTAGGAGAAAGTCAGCTAACCGGACCAGGAATAGTACAAGAAACGACTGACAAGATTCACCAAATAAGAGAACGCCTAGTTGCAGCAAGAGATCAGCAAAAGAGCTATGCTGACAACAGGCAAAAACCCTTGGAATTTCAAGTAGGAGACCGTGTGATGCTGAGGGTGTCACCATGGAAAGGGTTAATTAGATTTGGGAAACGTGGGAAATTGAGCCCAAGATACATTGGACCTTTCCAAATCCTTGAGAGAACTAGAACCATTGCCTACAGGTTAGAACTACCTGAGGAACTAAGCGGGATACACAACACACTCCACATCTCAAATCTCAACAAGTGCCTATCCGATGAAAACTTGATAATACCCCACACGAAGATCCAAATCAATGACAAGCTTCAATTCATCGAGGAACCACTGGAAATAGTGGAACGGCACGAAAAGAAACTTCGACGAAGTAAAGTCCCAATTGTAAAGGTCAAATGGAACTCACAAAGAGGTCCTGAGTTCACCTAGGAACCAGAAAAGGAAATTAGAAAGAAGTACCCGCACCTTTTCAACCCTAAAGACCCTAGCAGTAGAACACAAGAAAGATTTTGGGTAAAACCCCCGTCCAGGCATCACACTAAATCTATTTAATATATATGCACCTATTTTAGTAATTGAAGCTTTGCATTAAATAAACCATGATGATTACCTCACCCTACTGCATCTCTAGAATTAGAATAGATTGTTAATCTAGACATAAGCAAATTTCGAGGACGAAATTTTTGTAAGTAGGGGAGGGTGTGACAACCCTGATTTTGGGCCCAGAAAATTTTTTTTAAAAACCTTAATGGGCCACACAATTATCAACCAGGGGCCATGTGATGGGCCCAACATGATCAACCCTTTGGATATACACACACACCTTAATGGGCTAGGCCCATCAAACTTGGGATTGGCCAATAGGCCATGTGATGGATTTGTTCGTGAGCTACCAACACTAGTGGGCCTTAGGCCCAAAGCCCTAGTAATAGTTGTGGCAAAATGTTAATAAACAAGAGTTACAAAAATAATAATAATAATAATAATAATAATAATAATAATAATAATAATAATAATAATAATAATAATAATAATAATAATAATAATAATAATAATAATAATAAATTCAAAGTCTAAAGTCATCCGCATTTGTTGATCCGTTCATCCGCATTTGATCCCTTCATCTGCAGTTGGTATACTTCATCCGCATTTGTTTTTCTATTAGGCGCATGAGCACTGTACAGGCGCATTAACACTATGCGGCCACTTTTCCTTCTGAAAAACTAAGGAACACTAGGCGCATGAGCACTGTATAGGCGCATTCACACTGCGTGGCCACTTTTCCGTCGGAAAAACTAAGGAACACTAGGCGCATGAGCACTGTACAGGTGCATTGGAACTGTACAGGCGCATGAGCAGCGGGCGCATGGGCACTGTACAGTTGCATTAGCACTGTGCAGCCCAAAAATTTCTATCTTCCGAAGTCCTTTACACTTAGAAACATTCTAAAAATCTTAAAAACCTTCTAGAAGGTGGTTTGACCAGTCTAATCATCACCCAAACTGCCGAATGCATGGCTTAGCTTTCTAAGCCATGCTAACTTGTTGAAGTATCCTAAATCTTTCTTTAACCAAGATTTCTCTAATCAAGAAAGTGGGCCCCAAACACACATCGGCAGATTCACGTCTCAACCTCCACTTTCTCCCTATAAATAGAGAGTTCATCCTCTCTATGTTTGCTCTTTACACACTCTTGACAGAATCACTTCTTCGAACTCCATAAGGTAAAGTTTTTCTTTCTTTTATTTTACAACTTATAAGTATTTACTTTCTTCCTTCTTTTGCACCTCTAATCCATTTGCGAATATGGATTGAATCTTCATTCCTAGCAGCCTCTTTTGTTCGTCTGCAGCTTCTTGTTTACCCCGTTTCGCAGCTTCATCTAGGTAAACTTCACCACCTGAACACTCTCAGTATTTTGTTATATTATTTTACTGGTGACACAATCAATTCTATGTCACTTCTATTGTCATATATATGTAAAATACCATGAATTCCAATAAACAAAAGAATGTACATTTTTCAAAAGAATATTTTTTATAAAATTATTATATATAAAAACTCGGAAATTCTTAAAAATATAATAAAATTAATAATCTGAAATTTATCTATAATAACTCAATCATGTCTTACTCTCAAACCTAAGACGTCAAATTACAAGAATATACCAAATTACACATGTGTAATGAAAACCACCTAGTCGCGTAAGGCAAACCTAAACTAGAAAGATTAGGCCTACCTAACTGATTGAAATGGAACTGAAAACTATATATATGAAGTTAGGAACCTTGCCGGCTGGTAGCTCAAACCCATGAACACTCTCGTGATAACTAAGTTAAGATGAGTCTCATGACCCCCTTTTTACTTGATAAACTTTTGGGGTATAATTCATACTCTTGGTTATAACTTTGTAATGATACAAAACTACCTGCTCTTGTCCCCAAATGTAAGTACAATCATTAACTCTTATGAGAGCCGCTTGATTTGTGGATAGTACTATTTGGGGAATGCCCCGCACATAATGGGCCCTGTGGATAGGGAAACCCTCATTGAGATTGAAAATCATTGTGTCACAAATTATTGCAGAAATATATGTGCATAGCAGGGCACATCTGAGCCCATAACAATAAGGGGTATGGGTTAGGGGATGTTCTAGCACTCGGGAGGGTCACCCGGGTCCAGGTTTGATTATGATACTTTTCTTTAGTGCATCATAAACTTTGTAAACTTATTTTATATGTGGAGACTTGTGTCATAAACTCATGAGCTCACCAACATTATGTTGATGTATTTTTGGGTGTGTACTTCAGGAAAAGACTGATTGGCATGAGTAAGCTAGCTAGGAGGTTGACTACAATTGAACATTTGGAGATAGCCACCGCCTCATAGTTTTAGATGATTTTCTATCAAGATAATATATAGGATGATGTTTAGAACACTTTAACAAATGTTAGACTTTATTTATCTTGGGGGTAACTGTATGACTTTTAAATGAATTGAATCTAGTATTACATGTACCTTTACCCTTCCACTGCATTGTGTTGATATTTGGATAGTCACGGCCGGGGAAACACCATGCCCGGAGGGTCGTGACATTGTTTGTCTTTTCTCTCACTTACCAGTTGTTCTACAATTTTTTTTGAACTTTTATGTTTTTCAAGATTAACCTGTGTTGTAGCATGTGCTACTTTCTCTTCTTTAAAATTCTTTGTCATTTCTTCAAGTTGTTTTGTAATAATTTCTAGTTCTTTCAAGGTTTTATTCCATGATGTTTGTAGAGAGAGGATCTTTTCATCAGATATTTTGTGATCGTTTTTAAGTTTGTTATGCATTACTTCCTCTTGTTTGAGCTTGTCACATATTTTATATGAATAAGTTCTGTAGTACTCTACTTGTTCAAAATAGGCTTTAGTGCACATTTTTTCTCTTACTTCAACTGGAATTTCAGGATATTTTGAGAAAGAAGTCTCAGTGTCAGAAGATGAATTTTCAACCTTTGGTTGATCTGACTGTGCCATTAGTGCAACTTTTTCTGAATCCTCTTTAGGATCAGATTTATCACTCCAGTCATACTCTTCTTCTTTATTTTCTGAGTTATCTTCAGCCTTAGGATCACTGTCTTCTGACCAATCTTCATTTTGAATTTCTACAACTAGAGATAAACTAGAGGTTAGATCAGCTGTAAATTATTCAGCATAAGCACTCCAGTCATATCCATCTTTAATGCTAACAACTAGAGCTTTCTTTGGCTCTTCAGATGGTTTTGATTCATCCTTATGTTCTGGCATATGAAGACTATGATAAGGCTTTTGAAATGTCTTTTGAGACTGCTAATGATATCTTTGACTGCTAGAACCTGCTTGACTGTTTCCTCCTTGGTTTCTAGGTGCTTTACATTCACTCGAGAAATGACAATAGCTGTTACAGTTGAAACACCTTGACTTTGATTTGTCGAAGCCAACGGTTTTGTTAGCACTTGGCTTGTAGTTCCTATTAACATAAGAGTGTTTCTGGGTTCTATAAGAAATCATCACTATCTGCCAGTTCAAGTCCATCTCTTTTACATCCTCTAGATCCATCTCAAACAAATCCTACAAAACAAGATCTAATTGTGTTAAATGACTACCTTGATAAGCTTGAAAACTTGCCATAAAAGTAGTAAAAGCAGATTTAGACTCATCATCCTGTAAGAGGATGTTAATAACATCCTTAACTTTGCTAGTTTTAGCAGAATTAGAAGATGGAGTCTCAGTTTGAGGTTTAGGAGTTTGAGTTTTAGGAGGAGACTGAGATTGAGGTTGATTTGCATAAACAGGAACACTTGTGTAAGAAGAATCTGTAAGGAAACCAGCTTCGACAAACAAGTCACCCTCTTCTTTTGGAGATTTATCATCTTTGGCCAAAAAAGCATTATCCACTGTATTAGTTGGAGATGCAACATACTTGTACTGAGACATTGAAGCAGCTCTATCATTGTTTCTTGAGCTCTCATCAATCTCAACTGATTCAATCTTGGCAATCAAAAGATCTAGATCCATAGGAAACTTTTCAGTATGCTTTAACAGTGTAACTGTCTGTTTCCATGAAGATAGAAGAGCATTGAGAAGTCTGTAGCTTAGATCTTTTAGATCATTTTTGATACCAGCAGTTGACATCTTAGTAGTTAGTTGCTTAAATCTGTTCATCATTTGATTTATTGTTTCACCAGAGAGATGCTCAAACAACTCTAACTGCCTCTTAAGTTTCTGCTTTTTAAGATCTTGTGTCTCTTTACCTCCTTCACATATAATTTTCAAAGCTTTGTACATAGTGTACCCAGTTTGATAACCATCAAGTATAGTCAAGACTTCCAATGGTAATCCTTTACACATCAATGAATAAGCTTTGATATCATTCTTCACTTTTCTTAAGTCATCACCTTGCAGATCATCTTCAGGATAAGGTTCTTAAGAGTCTTTTGTGTAAACAAATCCTCTATCAGGACCATCAGATGTAATCGGGATATGAGGTCCTTTCTCTATTGACTTCCACAAGTCAGTGTCAATAGAATTTAGATGATGCTTCAGTCTTAAAGACCAGTTCTTGAAATCAGCTCTGTTCTTTAGCTTTGGAACCCTGTTCTTAAAATCTTCAGACTTAACCATTTTGTATTTTTGAAGAAAAGACTTGTTTTTGTTGTTTTTAAGTTTTGAATTAAAAACTATGAAATGAAAATATTTTTGGATTTTAGTTTCTGAAAAATTTCTAAGTGTATACTGATAAGTCTGAAAGCTGATGCGCCTGAATAGTTGACAAGCTCCTACACAGTAGTGAAACGCCTAAACAGTTCTGAAGCATCTGACTTTGACTTAGAAATGCCTAAGGGAATGCCTTAGTAGAATTCTGAAAAACGCCCAACTTGTGATGCGCCTGAACAGTTGTAAAACGCCCAAATAGTTATCAAGCGCTTGGGGTATAAAATGCCTAAAAAGTTCCAAAGCGCCTAAACAGTTGAAATGCGCCTAGAATTAATTTCTTTCTGCAAAGTCACCAAGTGTCCAAACAGTATCAAAACATCTCAACAGTGGTCAAGCGCCTGATCTGAAACGTCTACACAGTATCAAAACGCCCAAATAGTGGAAATGCGCCTAGACACTTAGACAATTTTCAGCAGTTTTCAACCATAATGTGCCTAATTCATCAGCTTCAACAAACTCAGATCTTATGAAAATCTTCAAAAATTGATTAAATGATTTATAAACTTCCAATTTGGGAGTAGTTAGGTCAATTAACAATCCTTAATCCTCAATTTGCTCAAACAACAACAACAAATCAGTATTCTAATTGAATTTCAATTCGAATGTGAAGAACAAAGTTCGAACACTAATTCGATCAATTTCTCAGATTTGAACGAATTGAACACAAAATTGTGATTCAAATCATGTTTCTATTGATGAAACATAACTAAATCAACAATTAATTGATTAAATTGCAACCAATCATAGATTTCAAGTGATTCAAAGAGCTCAAAATTATTGATAAGCTCTGATCACTAAACTGAAGGCTCTGATACCAATTGATCGGTTCAAAAGGATTGAAGTTGTGATGATTTCATGATGCAATGATCAATTCAAACACAAGTAATCAAACACACGCAATTATATCAAAAAATTCATAGATTCATTGATAGTAAATGCACGGATACAATGTGTAGGGTTACAATTCGTTCAACTGATTCTAACTGTTCTATTCTTTTCTAGTCTATCTAGTCTGCCCTGCACATACATAAAATATCCTATATATACTATCAAGAACTAGGAAAATATATTTACAAATAAGTCCCTATACTATGATAAAAAAACATATAAGGACAAAATGCTAATCTTCTAAGAGTCTAACATGTTGTTAGCTCAATTTCCATAAGTGTTTCAAGATCATTAGGTAATAAGTTTTGGATATCCTTTATCTCTTCTTGCATGTTTTAATCTTCCTCCTCAGAATCAGAAATGATGATAGGATCTTGTGTTTTTCAAGAGTTTGGTCTATCTCTCCTTCTTCTAAATCAACAAACTCAGCTTTCTTTTGTTTGAATTCATCCTTGTTAGATCTAATGAGGCTGGTGCAACCAAAACCACACTTAGATATATTTTGATGTGCTAAACAAATGGTCTTCTGAAGGAACAAGCTGCTCTTCCGAAGTTAAGTCAAAGATCTTTCGAAGCTCAAGTATGAAGAACTTTCGAAGGAAGAACTAAGTCTTCCGAGACTAAGTTCTTATTCTTCTGAAGTATACCACTTAGAAGATCCAAAAGACAAAGTCTTACAACGAATAAAGTCCTGAAGACTTGCAGAGACTCGGAAGAAGTTGATACTTCTAAAGTATAAATGGCCTCAGAAGAATTTATTCTTTCGAAGCCATCTAGCTTTAGAAGAACTAAAAATGAACTAGTGGACATAAGTATGGTCTGTCTGATAGCTCATTGCCACTCTTATAGAATGCATGGCGCTTTCCATGCCTATGTAATTGACCTTACTTTAATCCACTGTTCAACCATTCTTAGCTTAGTATAGTTGCCATTTTTAGTTGGTGACAAAAGGTAAATCATGGACATGTCATGACTACCTAATCTAAGATATTATTATTTTATCTTAGATACCTTACTTCTAAACGATGTAGTATTTGTCTAGTTGTATGTTCCAGCTGGTTTTTCAAGTATAACCGACTATAGATAGTAGTATTTATAGTTTCTCTATGTAATTTAGTAACTATGCTTGTAAGAGTCTTGCAATACTGAGTTGAGAAGTAATATATACAAGTATCTTGAAAAACACTCTTGTGTTTTATGTTTTTGTTTGAACTTATTATCAGACTTGTGAACTTGGTTAAGATTCTGCTTCATCAACTCGAGTGACATTAAGTGAGTTTGTTTGATTATCTTGTGTTGTGAGACAAACACCGATCCTGTAATTGGTATCAGAGCTTTTTAGGCTCTTGATTGTGAGATCTTACCATCCTAAAATCACCCTTGTTTCTTCATACTCACTCACTTCACTCTAATGGCTCTCAACTAGAAGTCCTTTGAGTCTGAGATGGGAACTATGACCAAAGCTCCTACCATCACTCCTGATGATTTTGAGACCTGGTGCATCCGTATTAAAGGATTCATCAATGAACTAGTGGACATAAGCATGGTATGTCGGACATCCCGCTGCCACTCTATAGACTGCATGGCGCTTTCCTACGCCTATGTAATTGACCATACTTTAATCCAATGTTCAACCATTCTCAGCTTAGTATAGTTGCCACTTTTAGTTGGTGATAAAAGGTAAGTCATGGACATGTCATGACTACCTAATCTAAGATATTATTATTTTATCTTAGATACCTTACTTCTAAACGATGTAGTATTTGTCTAGTTGTAAGTTCCAGCTAGTTTTTCAAGTATAACCAACTGTATATAGTTTCTCCATGTAACTTATTAACTATGCTTATAACAGTCTTACAATACTGAGTTAAGAAGTAATATATATACAAGTATCTTGAAAACCACTCTTGTGTATTATGTTTTTTGTTTGAACCTATTATCTGACTTGTAAACTTGGTTAAGATTCTGCTTCATCAACTCGAGTGACATTAAGTGAGTTTGTGTGATTATCTTGTGTTGTGAGACAAACACCGATCCTATAACTGCTATCAAAGCTTTTTAGGCTCTTGATTTTGAGATCTTACCATCCCAAAATCGCCCTTGTTTCTTCATACTCAGTACATCACTCTAATGGCTCTCAACCAGAAGTCCTCTGAGTTTGAGATGGGAACTATGACCAAAGCTCCTACCATCACTCCTGATGATTTTAAAACCTGGTGCATCTGCATTAAAGTCTTCATCAAGTATCAGGATAGTTGAATTTGGACGTTTGTTACCCATGGTCCATATAAGCCAAAGTAGCATCTCTAACAGGAAATGGTTCCATGATTGAGAACGCCATTGAAGACTACTCAGATGAAGACTAGAAGAGAATGGACATTGATTCCAAAGCAATGATTTTTCTGCTTACTGCTATACCAAACTCTATAATGGTAGACTTTAAGCAATGCGAGTCTGCCAAAGAACTCTTTGAGGCTTTGAAACTGATGTACTCTGGTTCTACTGAAACCAAGGAGTCAAAGAAAGATGAATTGAATAGAAGTTTGAGAACTTCACAAATATTGTTGGTAACAATACTTTAGATACATGGACTTGATCACCTCTCTTCAATCTATGGGAGTGATTCTTGAGAAAAGAGACATAGTAAGAAAATTCATAAGGGCACTGCCTCATGAGTGGACTTTCTATTGTGTCTTAATCAAGAGAACTGAAAATCTTAACACTCTCACCATGACTGAACTATATGGAATCCTTGATGGATATCGTATGGAGATAGAATCTTAGAAAAGCCATCAGATGAACAGTATCTCCAATCCTTTAGTCAACAATGCTCAACATGTTGCTGAAGGTTCAAGAACTCCACAGCCTTAGCTGTAACATCTGGAAAATTTTAGAAAAAGAAAAGAAAAGCAAGTAAAGGAGAAAAAAGGGTATTATTTCAAAATAAGGGGTTAAAAGTGTGCAAGGGGCAAACCTGCCCATAATAGGTTCAAAAAAAGTGATATGGCCGCCCATACTCCTCTCTCTCATGCACAATTATCGACTGGAAAGAGAGAAGAAGCTCCCATCTGGTTTTAGAGAGAGAAAGTGGAAAGTTCTTCAAGAAGATATGATTTTAAAGAGTTTTCTTCTCGGTTTCAGTCGGGTTCAAGCTTCTGAACCAATTTATATGTGTTTCTATGTGTTTAGTTGCTTCTTTTTATATGTTTAGATGTTAGAACTCCAGGTTGCTCTCCAGGTTGCTCTCGGGTTTGTTGTGGTTCACTCAAAAGCTGTTTAAGGTGAGTTCTAGATCCCTTCTTTTACATGTTTTCTGCTTGTTTGGGGCTGACATGCATATTAAACTGTTGTTTTCCGAACCAAACTGTGATTTTCCATGAAAAGTACAACTGTATATGATGAATGTTGGTTTTAAATGAGTTCTATGTTGTTGTGTGGATGTTTGTTATGTTCTAAGTGTGTAACTGGTAGATCCATGCTATGATTATGTTTAGAAATGATGTTTGGGACTAGAAACTACCTAAGTTGAATTGCTGGTGAATCATGCTATCCGTTGTGGGCTTAGAATGTCCGCTGTGGACACTTAGAGAATTCTTCATGCCATCCGCTGTGGATATTAGAGTGTCCCCTGTGGACACTTGGACTTTAAAACCGCCCGCTATCGACATTGTACATCTGTTGTGGACACTTAAGGTATTCATGCACGTCTGCTGTGGACATTGTACATCTGCTGTGGACACTTAAAGTACTCATGCACATTCGTTGAGGACGTTGCACATCCGTTTGGACACTTAAGGTATTCATACACATCCGTTGTGGACATTGTACATCCGTTATGGACACTTAAGGTATTCATGCATGTCCGTTGTGGACATAGTACATCCACTATGGACACTTAAGGTATTCATCCGTTGTGGACATTGTACATCCGTTGTGGACACTTAAGGTATTCATGCAAGTCCGCTGTGGACATTGCACATCCGCTGTGGACACTTAAAGTATTCATGCACGTCCGCTGTGGACATTGTACATCAGCTCTGGACACTTAAGGTATTCATGCACATCTGTTGTGGACTTTAGCTATCCGCTGTGGACACTTAGCATTTAAGCGATCCGTTGTATAACTTATTCATGCGCTGTGGACACTTTGAATTATTTTGAAATTTTGGGAATAGAATTTAAGTGTAAAGTACTTATGTATAAGGAATGATTATGCTTGTTAAATGTTTCTAATGTTTGATTCCTTTCTTATGGCCTGCTGTTATGGATAATATTTACTATTTCATGTAATGTGATTATAACGTAATGGATATCTTAAAAGTATTATTCATAATTAAGTGGTCATAAAGGAATAAATGAAGGACAGTGGAACTTAATGAATGTTACCCCCGGGCCCTGATAAAAAGTGAAAAGCCTTGCATGTTTTTCCAATGGAGGTACACGACCTGGGTTGTCGTTTGCTCAAATGATGTGTGGCTGTTTCTGCCCAAAGAAGGCACATCTTAGGTCTAATCCTTCTGATTAACCAATGTATGATGAGTGGGACCCATATTCATGAGCAGGCTTCATGCCTAGTAGTGTGGGTCAACTGTCGATGGGTTAGCTACCATGATAAACGTTTGCCGACAAGGGTTCAGCATCTGTTGCCAACAAACAATGTAGGCTCTTCTTTGTGCAATCCTAGTTAAAGAAAGAGAAAGATAATGAAAGAAAGATAAAGAACCTCTTAACGAATGATTATGTGTAATGATGGATGAACACCTAGTGAAGCTTACAAAATGTATATTTTCCATATTATCAAAACTAGAACTCACTCAGCAATGCTGACTTTTTATATGCATATCAGTTGGTAGGTAATGATGTTGCTGGGGATGGCATGAGGTTGAAGCTACCTGCCAAATAAAGACTGGCATCCATGTCATGCTGAAAAGTTATTTTTATTTTGAAATGCAACTAGATGTTCTTTTTGTAACTAGTAACAACGATGTATTTCTTGGCAAAAGTAATTTTTAATCCATGCAATGGTTTTTGTTAAATTATTCCGCTATGATGTTTTCTTATTTTAATGAATCTAAATGTGTTTTAATATGAATAATGCTATGAATGACCAGCTGTGGGGTTTCCGGGATAGCGACCTTACACCAGCTGTACCTGAACTACCTTCAACAATCATCCACTTCTTCTGGGCCTTATATCACATTCCCTGAGACACCCAAGTCTCAACAGGCTCATCAAAATCCTTTCCAGGATACCTATGCCTTTGGAGATTTTCAATTATGTTTTGATGATCTGGAGTGTTTCTGCCCAGATGATGTAGAATATATGGACATTGTCCAACAGATGGCTCTCTTGACCTATAAAGCAAAGAAGTTCTTCAAAAGAACTAGAAGGAAGTTCCCTTACAACCCAACCAACAACAAATTTGGATTTGACAAAACAAAGGCAAAGCGCTACAATTGCAACCAGCTTGGTCACCTTGCAAGGGAATGCAAAGCTCGTATATTTGATCCTGGATCAACTCAAGCCTCCTAACATCCTTGTTGGTCCTGTTGATCGAGATAGCAGTGCAATTGATTGATAAACACAAACAAAACCCACTGATAACACAAATATCAATGATATTTATGAACAATATAGATCAAACACTATAAAATATAGATGAACAAGATGAACACCTCAAGAACATTCAATAAACCCTTGTTTGATCTGAATTGATTGCAAATGATATTACAAATGTGAAAGTCCCTCAATCAATGGCTCATTCAATCTACCTTGCAATACATGTCACTAATCTATTTATAGTGAAAACATTCACTAATGACATCTTAAGCCCCTATACTTATACAAACTAAATAAATGACATATAAAACATAAAAATGAATTAAATATAAATAAATATATTTGTTGACACAAAATATATATTTATTAACAATAAACTCTTAGTCATTTATATCTTCAACGTCTCGTCTCAGTTCTTCGACTCGAAAGAGTCTGCTTGACTTTTGTGTTGACGTTGACAGTGACGTTGACATTTGTTGATTTTGACTGTGTTGATAATATAGACTATCCTTTTCAGACCCAACAATACTCCCCCTGAGTCTATCATTATCAACACCTTATTTCAGTTTTAGCTCTGATAAGTCAACTATATAATGATCTTCAATCTCCCCCTAGATTAATGATCTGGTACTGAAGATCTTTCATCTAACAGGCTCCCCCTTAGTGTATGCTCCCCCTTTTCATGTGCATCGTGAGAATGATCAGGAACAGCATCTCTAACTCTCTATTCTTGAGTGCTTCAAAAGATGTAGGATCTGCAAACTTGAGGAACATGTTCTCTGGTCTGGTACTTTGCCCAGTTGATGATCAGCCATCAATTGCAGCAAGAATCTGTAACACAATTACAAACACATTCTACACATTTCTCGTTAGATCATTTCAACAATACAAATAAACCCGTGTTTATCTGAAGGTGCAATTTCCCGTGAAATGCATGTGAAAATGATAACATTTTAATAGCATAATATGGAAGACTTGAAAAATGATTTGAAATGAATATTTTATTTTATTTTGTTTTATCATATTACACCAAGAACTAATTTGATCATGAGATCACATCCTCAAGATATACGAAAGCACACAAATGTATTTGAACATCGACAAGTTAGTGAGATCACACTGATATAGAGTCTGGTCACAATTTTAAGTTTTTGAAAGCCTAAAACAGTTCAAAAATGATTGTTGGTATATTTGTCCAATTTAAACCCATGCCTTGTCCTTTTTAGCAAGTGATCTGCAACTGATTTTATCATGTTTTAGATATAATTAGAGAAGCTCAAGTGACTTGGTTCCCATAGACATCCGGCAAAGAACTTATCCCATCATCAGGGCTTATTGAGTAATATGATTAACTCTGCTTTATTTTCTTTTAAGATTTCAACAATGATCTTAATTTAAGAATCAATGTGACTTTATTTGGGGAAACAGATGATGAGAACTCCAGGTCTATACTTACGTATAACAGAGGAGATGATCATCTAAGCTTGCTTATGAGAGCTTCAGGTCTATACTCACGTATAACAGAGAAGATCATCGCTCCAGGTCAATGCTTCCGCATAACAGAGGAGATAAGCATGAAATATACATCTGAAGAGCTACGAGAAGCTACATTCAGGACTTGGGGATAGGGAGATTTTGAAAAAGTCAAAGCAGAGATTTTAAACTCTCAACCTATTTTTGACAGGACATGTAACTTTGTACAGGCCAAGATGTCATGGAAATGATCCTTATCACTGAGTTCTAAAGCTTTAGTTAGGCTACAAAAACACTGTTTACTTCGTTTTCAGGCTGACCTACCAAGCATATCATATAATCAAACTGTCTTTTTTAGATTTTAGAATTTTAAGTGATACAGACATCTACATCAGTTACTATCATTTCTTATAAAGTACAAGTCATGCAAATAAGCATACCAAGAAGACATACTATCATTTCTCAGTAATCCCAAATCAAGTTCTTAGTTCCCGTGAAATTTTTTTATTCTCACCCGAAATTTCTTTTTAACTGCCATGAAACAAAAAAAAGAAATTTCCCCTTTTTTTAAGTATATAATAAATGGAATTGAAAAAAAAAATTACTAAAGAAAGTCTTCCAAATTATACTAGCAAAAACATGAGAAATGAAGTAACAAGAAAAATGCAGTGATTGTGAATGGTAGATAAGAATCCAAAATGTGGATGAGATACCATAACCTATTTGTTCTGCCTCAAATTTGAATTAGGAACAATCCCAGTCAGTAAACCGGATTACTGATAGGCCTCCTGAATTGTTCCTGCACTCATAAACAGATTAGTTAGAGAGGGGAACCCAGGCCATCGTGGTCCTGGGAGTTCCTTTTTCATCAGTGTATGTAACCTGTTTAAGCACACACTCTTTTGAAAAATCATTTATTTCTTTATCCTTTTCTTTTTGTTTTAATTTCCAAATTTGTTTCTGTTCAATTACTTTTGATTTGAAAGAATTGAATTTGGAAATCATTTTCTGTTTAAGATCCGAAGGAAAAGATTTTAATTTTGAAACATTGGTCATTTTCATCTTTGAATCGTGTGAAACCGGCTTTACATGAGAAGGTTTGGATAGATTGTTCTTTATCCAACCATTCAATGATATATGCTTTTTACCTTTTGAACCCGAGAAGCAACCTGTGTTATCTTTACCTCCCGAAGCTTGCCTTTGAACCGGAGGGCACTTCTTTAGCACATGACCTTATTTTCCACATCTAAAGCAAGCCTTGAATGGCTTTTGGTTCTTTGTAGTCCCGTGGATAGTAGGAGAGGGTGGAGCCTGCTTTGAGGTTGTTGCAGCTTGTTGACAACTTTGAAGCTTCTTCTTTTGGATATCTTGAAATTAAACCTTTTGAGGCTTTGTCAATATGAACTGGGCTGTTATTTGATGTGTGATGTTCTAGGAGATGAGATCTGAACATTCTTTTGAGAACCCTTTTAAATGACTGGTGACTTGGCGGACTTGGAGGTAGATTTGTAACAAGCTTGATGGATAGTAGATGATGATAGTGAGTGTTTCTGCTGAGCTTTGGAGGAAGTGTTGATTTGCTTAGCAGTTGGAGATGAGATCCGTATAGGTCTTGATTCAACTTTTGGAAGCATTTGACAGTTGATAACTTCAGGTGACTTGATGATCTTTGGTTCATCATCAGAACTTGTCCAGCCCTGTATACACAAGTCAGCTTTGAATGGATCTTGATTGATGACTCTTGTTGTGCCAGTTTGTGTTGTTGAGTTCTGATTGCTTGACGATTCCACAACTATTCCTTCTTTTACAAACTTGACAGGAATAAATGAAGGGATGTTACCTGTCTTGAATTTTTTAAAGAAGTTACGGGAAACAACTGATACTGGTTTTGAAGCATCAGAGGTGGAATTATCATTTTGCAGATTAGATCCTTGCTTGATGAGCCCCAAACCTGCAGGAAAATCATATTCAACTCGAACCTCTTTGTGATTAATGCTTTTTAAACCTGCATGTAAAGTTTTAGTATCTGCACCTTCAATAAATCATTAGATGGATGAGGTTGAGGCATAGGAGAGTAATAGTAAGTGCTAGGAGGAGGATAAACATATGAAGTTTCACCACATCCCACACCCGTTTTGATTCTAGCTCCCCTTTGATTCATGCAAAGCTCCTTAAGTTTCATCCCAGAAATTGTCCATTTTTCAAGTTTGGTTTTTAATTTGCTTGTTTCAAATTCAGCAAGTGCTACACGTTCAGTTAAAGCATTTATTTCAACGTTTCTTTCTAGAAGATTTCTTTTTAAATGCTCATTTTCATTTAATGCTTCATTTAACTTAACAAAATATTTAGCCTCATTTGTTTTAAGTTCCTTATAATTTGTTTTTAATTCCTTTTCATTATCCAATAACAATCTGTTTTCCTCTCACCTTGAGTATCACAGCTGAATTCTTTGAAAGGATCAAACTCTTCAATAGAATCCTCATCACTGTTTACTACCTCAGCCATCAATGCATGGTTCACTTCTTCTTCAGACTCTATATGATATTAGTACTTGAAGATACACCACCATACATGAATTGATTGTACTCTCTTCTTTTCAAATCCAAGTCAAATGACTTCAACTTGTTGATAACTTCCATGAGTTATAGTCAGCAAAATCCTTTCCTGCTTTAACAATCTAACTTGTGGACTCCACTGTGGAGGAAGAGAGTCTAGAAGTTTTGTGACTTGTTCATGGTTTCCAACTGGTCATCATACTTCTTAAGGTTGCTTGCCACCATCACAAATCGATCAACCAAACAGATATCTTTTCATATTTCATAGTTGCAAAAGAATCAAACCAACTTTGTGCCATTATGGCATTGTCTGATTCGAGATCGTAAGAAAACGACATTTTCATTTAAAATATTAAATTCACTTTCAAGCCCGAAAAATATTTTTCCCAAAAATTGTTGATTAATTCTCCCCCGGGAAAAATACTTCTAATGTCAACTAAATGGTTTCCCAAAAATTAGAAATGATCAGAGGCTAATTTCGCTAACAAATTCGCTGAATTTTCACTAATTTCACTGGCAAATTCGCTAGTAGTTTCGCCAGTAATTACGACAGCAGTTTCGCCCAGCAATGGCACATAGATTCTAGTTTCGCTGGATAGTTTCGCCCGAAACTAGTTGAACTTTCGTTCTGAGAACAATTTGGCAGCAATTTCGCTAGGTTTGGCACACAAACACTATGAACTTTCGTTCAAACATGTACTTTCGCCGGAACGAGAAGAAACCAGATCCAAAAACCAAGAACAGTTTAGTTTCGCAGAAGAACCCCTAGTTTGATCTGAATTGATTGCAAATGATATTACAAATGTGAAAGTCCCTTAATCAATGGCTCATTCAAGTACCTTGCAATACATGTCACTAATCTATTTATAGTGAAAACATTCACTAATGACATCTTAAGCCCCTATACTTAGACAAACTAAATAAATGACATATAAAAAATATAAATGACTAAACATAAATAAATATATTTGTTGACACAAAATATTTATTAACAATAAACTCCTAGTCATTTATATCTTCAACGTCTCGTCTCGGTTCTTCGACTTGAACGCTTCTGCTTGACTTTTGCGTTGACGTTGACAGTGATGTTGACATTTGTTACTTTGACTGTGTTGATAATAGAGACTATTCTTTTCAGACCCAACAATCCTGCTAGCCCTAAAGCTGCAACCAAATCCACTAAGCAACAAACTGTAACTGTTGCTCAAGAAGTTGATTAGAGCTTCATGGTGCAAGATGTCACTCATGCTCAAGCTCTTATGGCTGGATCTGCAGAAACTAAGGTATATGAATAACTCTATACTCCAGCCTATATTCCTAAGGTTAAATTGTATCAGGACTACAATATGGAAATTAAATCTAATATTGACTTTTTAAATATACTAAAATCTGATGGTAAGAGAGCAAAATCTGACTTCAAACTCAAAATAGAAGGGTTAAAGAAAACTGTGTACTCTTTAAAACATGAACATTCAAATTACAGGGCTCAAATAGATTATTTAATCACCAACTTGACTGAGGCTCAAGCCCAGCTAGTGATAGCTAAGGCTTAAGCTAAGAAGTATGCCATTGAAGAGCAGAACTTCAATACCATCATTGCATCATCTCCCACTCAAAAGTGTGTTATCAAAATAAAAGTGGGTTGGGAACCAATGAAATGCTCCACCATACTCCTTTGTGTTTATTAGACAGCCTAGATGTGGGTAGAGGAGCAAGAGGTTCCAACTACTGACCCATACCCAAAGAGCAGAAGATGATACAATAATGGAAACCACCGCAGGGAAGGATAAGTAGAAAACTCATCCCCAAGCTGATGATCAACCTTAACCATCAAAGCTAGAAGAAAAAAAATCAGGGTAGTAAAAAAAACTGCCAAGAAGGTTGCTGAGTCAAAGTTAAAAATGACAAAGCAAAAGGGTGTATCATATCAGCTGGATTTCAAGTCGTTGGAAATCCTGATTCAGGAAAGAAATGTAGTACCAGCATTTCTGTTTGAAGAAGGATCAAAAAGTGAAAGGGAAGGTTGATAATGAAGAAAAGAAACTCCAGAAGCAACCATCAACCTGCCCATCAAAAATTAAACATTGAATGCTATATTTATGGCCTGTATAAAACACATGTTAAAGATTGTACTACCATCCAGTAAGCACACATTATGCATCTAATGTTATGAAAGAAGGAGTCAAGAAGGGTTTCACATTTTGACCTTACCATGTGGCCCAAGTCTTAAGAAAAGGAAATGTAGGAACCTCTAAAGTTAAGAGGCTGATGCAACCAAAAGATACCAAAACAACGAAGTCTTCCAACATGCACTTCGAAACAAAGGTGAACTAGCTTCGGAAGTTTTACACACTCAAGAAAAATGCTAAGTGTAAAATCTTCCGAAGCCAAAGTTCAGAAGAAACTACTGCGGAAGCTTTACACTTAACTTGCAAAATATTCTAAGTGTAAAGCCTTCCGAAGCCAAACACTCAACTCTTCTAAAAGTAAAAGATGAAGTCTTCTGAAGCTCTCAAGACAAAGTCTTCCGAAGCTGTTTAAAGACAAGACTGATTTTCTTCTAAAGAGAGAGAAAAGATACCTTTTCCATCAAATTATCATAAAGCAACCTACTCCGCTGCATGCCTGGTAGTTCACCTGCTATCACTAGTTGGTGAAACTTCCATACTTTATGATAAAGTAGATAAGGTCTTCGCCTGCAAGTTTCGTTTTTGTTCCTTCTTGGCTTTTTGTAATAGGAAAGTCAGTGAGCTATCGCATGTTATAGTCACTAGTCAAAAGGCAATCTGTCTTTAGACTTTAGGCTGATCTTGTTGTCTAGATTAGTCACTCCCAACTATCTTTTTGCATATTGACGGTTGTAGGTTGTAGTATAAGTAGTCTCCGGTTCTTGAATTCAAAAATATACTTGTACAACACTTGTAATAGAACTAGAGAAGCAATATACAACTTCCTTGAAAATTTTTATCTTGTGTTTGTCTTGTATCTTCAGTAAAAGTTCACAGTTCCCTATTTGAATTGTTAAGTGATCTTAATATCCTCCTAAGTGTATTAACTAAGTGCAAACTAAAGTACCCTTTAACGGTCCTGCATTTGGTATCAGAGCATTCCAGGCTCTTGATTGTAAGATCTCACCATCTTCAAATCCTCTTAGTTACACACATCACTTAACTTTTCAAATGACAGCTATCTCCAAAGCTGATATGGAAACTAGAACTATGACAAAGTCCCCACTGATCACTCCTAAGAATTTTGACACTTGGTGTCAAAGAATGGAAGGCTTTATCAAGTCTCAAGATTCCAGGATGTAGGAGTCTGTTGTCAATAGACCTCATGTACCATGCACCTCTTCAGCTGCTGCTGGTGGTGGCATGATACCAAAGGAGAGGGTTGACTTTTCTAATGAAGACTGGAATAGAATTGACATTGATCAGAAAGCCATGACAGCCCTCCAAACTGCTCTTCCAAACTCCATCTATAGAGGTTTCAAGAAGTGCAAGACCGCTAAACAGCTATGGGATGCATTGAAACTGATGTATGAGGGTTCAAATGAAGCCAAGGAGAACAAGAAGGATCTCCTAAAGCAGCAGTTTGAAAATTTCACCTTCAAGACAGGTGAAACCATGACTCAATAATACTTCAGGTATGTTGAGATTATGGATACTCTGGCTGATGTTGGGGTAACTATTGAGAATAGGGATATTGTTAGGAAGTTCATGTCCTCTCTTCCAAGACAATGGACACACTACTGTGTGGTCATTAAGAGGACTAAAAACCTCAAGACCCTTACTCTCACTGAGTGGTATGGGATACTCAGTGGATACCAGGAGATGAACATACAAAATTCATCTGGTAACTCCAACACTCACCAGAGTTCAGCCCTTCATGTGATTGAAAAAGATAGCAGAGAACCACAACATCATCTCATCTGCTACCCTGAAACCTCACAAACGGGTCCTTTCATCACCTTCCCAGATACACCCAGAGAGAGCTACATCCAAGGAAGTCCCTTCCAAGGGACAAGTTCTTCTCAAGATTTTGTCTCCACTGATGAAAGTTCAGTCAACTTTCTTTTCACTCTTGAAGACCTGGACTGTATCCATCCAGATGATCTACAGTACATGGAGATAGTCAAGCAAATGGCTCTTCTCACTCATAGAGCCCAGAAGT
This sequence comes from Flaveria sonorensis, assembly GCA_025506505.1. Taxonomy (NCBI): domain Eukaryota; kingdom Viridiplantae; phylum Streptophyta; class Magnoliopsida; order Asterales; family Asteraceae; genus Flaveria; species Flaveria sonorensis. The sequence goes on from CM046437.1 coordinate 9,973,826, forward strand.
TCTACAAGAGGACTGGGAGAAGGTTTCCTAGCAATGCTGCCAGTGGCAAGTTTGGGCTGGACAAGTGCAAAGTCAAGTGTTACAACTATAACCAGATGGGACACTTTGCTAGAGAATGCAAGCCACCTAAGTCAAATGGTGGCCAAGCTTCATCCAGGCAAACTACACTGAAGGAGGGCACCAGAATGAGTAGCCAAGACAACAAGCTGCAGTTGCTATTGAAGAAGAAGGCTTTGACTGGAGCTTTCAAGCTGAAGATGTATCTCCAAACCAAGCACTCATGGCTGATCATGATGAAGCCAAGGTACTTGAACATCTTTGCTCTCCTGAATGTATTACTAAAGTAAATAGATACAGGTCCTACAACTTGGAAATGAGATCTGATACTGAGTCTTTAAATATTTTAAAAGCTGATTTTAAAAGAGCTGAAAATGACTATAAACTTAAGATAGAAGATCTAGAGAAAACAGTTTCAACTCTTAAAAGTGAGCAGACAAACTACAGGACTCAAATTAAGGATCTCATTACCAAGTTGACTGAATGCCAGGCTGAGCTTGTGATCAGCAAAGCCAGGGCAGAAAAATGTGTTCTTGAAGAAGAGACCTTCAAGAACATGATATCCTTATCTCTGCATGCAAAAGTGTGTTATCAGAATAAGTAGGGACTGGGATCTAGTGAGATAGCTCCTCCACACACTCTACTATCAGTCAGATCTCCTAGGTGTGGAACTGGTCAAGATGAGCTACCATCCATAGACCCCAGTGATGAAGAGGATGAAGAGGAGAAGGTGAGGGATGACTCTGAGATGAGTGAGAGAGTCAATCCAAAAAGGGTCACCATGCTCCTAAGGAGGAAAAGAAGCTGGTTTGAGCAAAACCAAAGAAAGAACTTGATCAGAAGAGCAAAGAGAAGATCCAGAAAAGCTCAAGAGATCAATACCACCTTTGATCCCAAACAGAAACAAGTATTTATCTCTGCAGGGTTCAAGGTGATGAAAGCTGAAGATCCTATCAAGAATTCTAGTACCAAGAGTTCTACTTCTGCTTTAACTCACTCTAGCAACAACAAGAAGACTGATCAGCTATGTGTCACTGCTACACAGCCTGAGCCATCTACTTCAAAGAGCAAGCTTCACCCTAAGAAGCTTGCTGCATCATCTGAAAAGGTGGAGAAAGAAAAGGAAAATGTTCAAGCTCAGTCTCCTTTGGGAAAGAAGACTCTGAGAAGGAAAGATTTGGATTGTGTTATGTGTGGTAGTACTTCACATATGGCTAAGGATTGTCAATAAAATCCCAAGAGTACTATCCATATGATTAAGAAGAAAACTTCTAAGAAGAAGAAGAAACAAATAGCTTCGAAAGGAAAATATGTTTCCTTTGGAAGCTCCAAAATGAAGAAGAAGGCAAGTAGGAAATTGCTTTCGGAAGAAAAGTTGGTCTCGAAAGAAAGGAAAGCTTCCGAAGCACTGAAGCTTGCTGCAGTGAAAGCAAGATATTCTGAAGGATCCGTCTCCAAAGCTTCCAAAGCTACAAAAGCTTCCGAAGTATTAAAGGTCAAGCCCAATCTTCCAAAGGTGGTATGGAAGATGAAGGAAGACCTTAGACTAAAAACTCCTCTTCAGCAACAGCAAATGATCCTCAAAGCCTGAACATAGGATCACTTACTGTTTCGTTGCCTTCATCTGAATTTTATAAGCCCAAGACTAATGAGGCTTGGGTTTCCAGATGTAACTAAATCATCTCTTTTGTGCAGGGACAGCCAAAGGCAAACAGAAACATGTGGATCATTGATAGTGGCTGCTCCAGACACATGGCAGGCAATGAGTCCCCACTTTAAAACTTTGAAAGAATTGATGGAGGACCAGTTGCTTTTGGAGGAGATACAGGAGGTTACATCACTGGTAGGGGCATGGTCTCAAATAGTAAGCTCAGCATTGAGAAGGTAAATTTTGTCAAGGAGCTAGGATACAATCTTTTGAGTGTGTCCTAATTTTGTGACCAAAAACATCACATGCTCTTCATTGAGCATGAGTGCATTGTTCTCAAGCCTGGGGTTGACATTCCTCAAGAGCATATTCTACTCAGAGCCCCCAGGAAAGGGAACATAAACAAGATGGACTTGTAGGAAACATCTCCATCTGGAGAGATTTCTTGCTTTCTATCTAAAGCAAATAGTTATGAGTCTTTCCTTTGGCATAAAAGAATATGCCATGTAAACTTTAAAAACATGAATAAACTGATTAAGAATGATTTGGTAACTGGAATACCAAAGAAAGAGTTTACAAGTGATGACCATTGTGTTGCATGCCTGAAGGGGAAGCAACACAAAGTGTCTCATAAGCCAAAGGAAATGAACTCCATCACTACTCCCCTACACTTGTTACATATGGATCTGTTTGGCCCCACCAGTGTAATGAGTTTAGGAAGAACCTCATATTGTTTGGTGATCACAGATGATTTCATAAGATTCACTTGGGTTTTTTCCTTAGAACTAAGGATGAAACTCCTGAAATCTTAAAGAATTTCATTCTGAAATTGAGAATCAATCTAATCACAAGGTCAAAATCATAAGATGTGATCAAGAAACCAAATTCAAAAACCAAATCCTTGATACATTTTGTGATGAAAAGGGTATTTCAAGACAATACAGTGCCCCCAAGACTCGTCAGCAAAATGGTGTTGCTGAGAGGAGAAACAGGACACTTATTGAAGCTACAAGAACCATGTTGTCTAATTCTAAACTGCCCATCACCTTCTGGGCAGAGGCTGTCAACATAGCCTGCTATGTGCAAAATAGAGTTTTGGTAGTTAAGACACATGGTAAGACTCCTTACGAACTACGGCACAAACGGAGACCATTCATTGGTTTTCTCAGAACATTTGGATGTCCTTGCACCATCTTGAATACCAAATATCAAATAGCCAAGTTTGCTGAAAAATCAGATGATGGACACTTTGTTGGGTACTCTTCTCAAGCTAAGGCTTATAGAGTATACAATCTCAGAACTAGAATCATTGAGGAGTCAGCCAATGTGACTTTTAATGAACACACACCTTGTGTAAAAGGTTCTGGTCCGGATTGGCTGTTTGATCTTGACTTAGTTACCAACTGTTTTAACAAATCTTGTGAGAATGTTCCAGGATCTATAGATAACAGGTCAACAGAAGATCCTGATACAAGATTTGAGCTGAGAAGACCAAACAAGAAGACTACTTCAGCTCCAGTGGTGGCTAACCCTGCAATTGAAGCTCCCATCAGCACTAGCATGACAAATACTACTGATTCAAATGAATTGCCTTCAAATTCCAGCTCAGAGGCTCAGAATTCAGGAGAAGGAACTTCAAACGTAGGAGGAGGAACTGGAGGTGATGACAGTGACCAAGAATTTCTTGATGCTGAAAACCACTCCATTGAAGACAACATGAATGATATGACACACTCATTGGATCAAGTTTCTCTTGATAAGTGTGCTAATGTGGTTGGGGACTCTTCTTTGCCAGATCAAAATTTCTCTAATTTAGATCTGTCTAACCAACTTGCTGTGATCCCTTAACTTCGGATCCACAAGTCACATCCCACCACAAACATCATTGGAAATGTTGACTCAGGGGTAAGAACAAGAGGACAAGCTCATGACAGCCATGTTTGTCTACATTCTTGTTTCTTATCCCAGATAGAGCCAAAGAAGGTTGATGAGGCTTTAAAGGATGGGAGCTGGATTGAAGCTATGTAAGATGAGCTGCTTTAAATCAGAAGAAAGAAGGTTTGGAACTTATGCCCTCTTCCTCAAGGGAAGAGTTTCATAGGAACCAAATAGGTATTCAGGAACAAGAAAGATGATAGAGGGATCATCATCAAGAACAAGGCTAGAATAGTTGTCCAAGGATACAATCAAGAAGAAGGGATTGATTACACTGATGTCTTTGATCTAGTTGCAAGACTTGAAGTTGTAAGAATATTTCTGGCTTATGCTGCATCCAAGGATTTCAAGGTCTACCAGCTTGATGTGAAGTGTGCCTTTCTCTTTGGATTGATTGATGAAGTAGTTTATATTAAACAACCACCTGGCTTTGTAGACCCAGATTATCTGATTATGTCTGCAAGCTTGATAAAGCCCTTTATGGACTGCATCAAGCTCCAAGAAAGTGGTATGAGACACTATCAACATATCTCTATCTACATGGATACAAAAGAGGTACTATTGATAGAACTCTCTTCATCAAAGAAACAAGAAATGACACATTGCTAGTTCAGATATATGTAGATGACATCATCTTTGGTTCAACTAATCCAAAGCTCTACAAAGACTTTAAGATGCTGATGAAGAATAGATTTGAAATGAGTGCCATTGGGGAACTCAATTTCTTTCTAGGAATTCAAGTGAAGTAGGTTGAAGATGGCATCTTCATCAGTCAGTCAAAGTATGTACAAGACATACTTACAAGAATCAAGATGACTGACTATAAGGTTGCAAAGACACCCATAGCCAGAAACCACTCCCTTGGTCCTGATCTTGAGGGGGAGTGTGTTGATGAACATCTTTACAGGGCTATGATTGGGTCACTTATGTATCTTACTGCTAGCAGGCCTGATATCATGTTTGCCACATGCAAATGTGCAAGATATCAAGCCAACCCCAAGATGTCACACCTAATCACTGTCAAAAGGATTCTTAGATATCTCAAAGGTGCTCCAAATCTAGGCCTTTGGTATCTAAAGAATTCAGACTTTAATCTATATGATTATACAGATAGTGATTATGGTGGCTGCAACATGACTGCAAAGTCCACATCTAGGGGGTGTTAGTTCCTGGATGGAAGGATAGTCTCTTGGCAATGCAAGAAGCAATCTTGTGTGTCTGCATCAACTGCTGAAGCTGAATACGTTACTGCTGCCCAGCTGCTGTGCTCAAGTGCTTTGGATTCAGAATCAGATGCTAACCTATGGGTCAATTTCAAAGAGCTCCCATTCACATAGACAAAACAGTGCCATCTCTTACAGAATCCTGTGCAGCACTCAAGGACCAAACACATAAACATCAGGTATCATCTGATTAGGGATTACATTTTGATCCTGTGCAGCTCAAGGACCAAACACATAAACATCAGTATCATCTGAAAGGGATTGATAAATTAATCAAAGGTAACACAAATGAACAATATGCTAATCTGTTCACAAAAGCTTTTGATGAACAGAGGCTTAAATATCTTGTATCAGCTATTAGGATGATTAACTTTGAATAGATTTTTTCTTAATAACTTAATCAACATTATTTCTTAAAAACTATGTGTCCTAGGTTGTCTATTAGATCACTTCATATGCCCAGTTCTCTTTGGAAGAAAAACGAACTTTTAAAATGATATCTCTTAGAATGATGAAAATTTAACTTCGAAAGAAGCAAAAGTTGCCTTCGGAAGAAATTTATGTCTAAATCGTTTAAACAGCTTATCTAAGATTTACCTTCAGAAGAAATTCTTGAAGTATCTTCCGAAGCTTAAATTTTGGTATAAGTACTTAAATGCATTTTAGGAACAAATTTCTTCCGAAAGCAATTTAGTCTCGTAAGACTCATTTATTTGTTCCGAATCCAAAATTTTCAAAACTCTTTGAAATATCTTCCGAAGCAAAATTGCTTTCGGAAGCTTTGATTGCAAAGCTTCCGAAACCAAATTTGCCCTCAGAAGCTTTTACTACTTCCAAGAAAACTAACTTTTGGGTGCCTTTTTCAGAAGTAGGACCCACTTGTGGATTTCAAAGTTTATATTTTTGTCATAACTTTGTCTTAAATCCAGAGTATATATTTCCAAACGGTTCTATTTCATCTCACTTCTCTCATTGTTCCTTAACCTAAAATTACCCCCAAATTTCATCTTCTTCTTCTTTCCTTCACTACAAAGCTTCTTCAAATGGCCAATCTTGATCGTCGTAACAACCCTGATTTCACCATGCACCTACACAGGCAACAAAATCAAGTTGCTCTGTTAAACTCTGAGAAAGATCCAAGCTTCTCAGACGTATGTAGGTATCTTTCTTTGTCTCATTACTTCACCTCCCTTACAATCGATCCTCCTCTTTATAAGGATCAATTGCTTGAGTTCTGGTGGACCTGTCAAGAGGTCACCATGGACGGGGAGAAGGCACTGTCTGCCACAGTGCAGGGGAGGACGGTTTTTATCACTCCAACCATTATAAACACCCATTTGTAGTTGGATGATGAAGCAGGTGAGTTGTCCTTTCCAAAAGCTACTGTCAACCAATCCTTTGCGTAGATGGGCAACGAAGGTGACTTTTCGGTCAAGACCTTCAGGAAGGGGAAGGTCTCATTCCAATGGAAATACCTCCTCCATGTTGTCATCCACAGCTTATCCAACAAACATGGAGGATGGGACCAGATTCCAGAAGACCTCTCCTTTATTGTCCATGAGATTCAAGGGGTCAAATTCAGGTAATCTCAGTTTGTTTTTACAAATTTACTAGCGAATTTGGATTCCTTAGAATATTACATGTTCCCCCGGTATGTTCAACACATTCTCAACTGTGAATTGGGACCACAGTTGAAGGGAACAGGTAATGTTCTTAAACTTGCACACATGAGGCCCAGCATTTTTAAGATATTGAAAAAGCCAACTGTTAGGTTCTCAGGGGTAGAAACAACCCTTGCCCCAAAAATGTTTGAGCTCATTGCTCAGGGTGACATCCTAGCTGCACCATCTAGTGATGAACCAACACCCTCCACCTCTCAATCACCATCAAGGCCAACAATTACCCTCACCTACACTAGAAAATCCAAACGAACCCCTGCACTTGATATTGAGCATGTGCAGGCCCCCATATCATAACCCATACAGGAGGAAGTGGAATCTCGACCTCCCACTTCCCCTGAGGAGCAGACCACTCCCATCTTTCGTACAATCAGTGCTGAGGTTCCTCATGTTCAGCCTGATGAGCTCACAACTCTACAAATAGCCTTAAGCCATCACTCTGAGTCTCAACACTCTAGTGATCAACCTTTAGGGGAAAGCTACCATCCCTAGTCTCTTGATCTTAACCACCCCATTCCTAACCTTGACTTCTACTCTGATGAAGAATTGGTTCTCAGTGAGTATCATGACTCTCCCCTCTCTACCCACACTCAAGGGAGATGAGTACACCTACTTCACCCATGTCTAGCCCACATCAGACACCCCAAACTAAGGTGGATCTTCCTGTGATTGTCCAGGAGACCCATGTGGAAGAGGCTCTCACTGTTGCTAGTGATTACATCTTTAAGACCTCAACCACGGCAATCCAGCCTCTTGATATTGTCATGGGGTAGGGGAAATCCAACAGTTAAGAACCCCATGCTGGTGGTGAAGGAGCAGACCTTGGTTCACCTCCTTCATCCCCCAATGATTCTTCAACTGAAGATGAGGGGAGTCTGAAACTTATGGTGCACCAACTCGAAGATATCTGCTCCCAACCGGTTTCACAGATAACTCACCTTGAATCACAGGTGACTATCTTGCAAAGGAAGGTCCATGACCAGCAACTTGAGATCACCAATCTCAAGGGTCAGTTAGCTGAGAGACCCATAGGAAAAACTCATCTAGGTCCATAAGAACCTGTGGATGTTATGGATCACTTCCCCAGCTCACCTATGCATGAGGGTGATGCTACCAAAAAGGGGGAGGAAGTTCTGATAGCCACGGAACCTGGGAGTTCTTCCTCAAGTATGGACATACAGGACTCACCATCCTATCTTGCATTTGTCCATGCTCAGCAACCTCCTCTAGACAGTGATCTGGAACTGCTCATTCAACAACTGTTTGAGGAGGGAGTACCAAGAGTAATGTCTGCCCCATTTGAGAACCCAATCTGGGGTTAGGGGTATGACAGTGATAGGAAAGCTCTTGTGATCTCTAGAGCTTAGGGTCAACAAGAAATTCTCAACATCTCCACCCTGAGTTTCTATGAGAGTATAAACTTGGTAGATCTAGCACTTTTCAACCCAAGCAATAACAGACAAGCTGTCAGATTAGCAAATCAAATTCAAGACTGGGTGCTGGCAGAATTCAAAAGGAGAACCACATCATATAGACAGAGGCTAGCAGTTGAAGCCTTTAGTCAACTGGATGTTGAGGTAGACCCCAAGATTAGCTTCAAAGGGAAAGCCATGACTAAAGGCCCAGAGGCTGAGACTGTGAACCATGAGACAAGATCTCCTCCAGTACCCCATACCCTCAGTGAGGCATCAGCTGGTGATGATGCTTCACAACCACTCTCTGGCCAGAGCTTGACTGCTGAATCAAGCAATGAAGGCCAAAGCTCTCCTCAGGCTGAGTCATCAAGATTTGCAATTGACAAAGGCAAAAGGAAGATGACTTCTTAAGAGATTGAAGAAGAAAAAAGAGAGAGGAGAGGAAACCGAGGGCAGAGAGTTCAAGTGGTTCCCTAGGATTCATGCAAGCTGCAATTCTAGCTGCCCCTGTACCAAAAACTCAAGAAGATGAATTAAGGGTAGCCAGGCTCAACTATCTGGGGACCAGGAACTACAACATAGATGAACTCATCTCTCTCCCCTTAGAGGAGTTAAATGAACTGGCTGACATTGAATTGTCAAAGGAGAGGAAGGAAGCAGAGGATGCAGCCTTGACCCTCAAACACAAGGAAGAAATGAGGAGAAAAAGGCTTTACAAGAACATTCATGTCCTCTCCCCGGTTCAAGAAAGTCCTGAGTCAGAGACTATGGCTGCTGAACAACCTCAGGTAGTTGATGAAGAAGAAAGATTAAAAATGATCAACTACCTGAGTTCCACAGGTCTCTATCATGCACTTGCACTCCTTCCCTTGCCTTATGATTATATATTATTTGAATACATTATTTGAATATAATAAGCAGCTGGAAGAACAAGCCAAGAAAGAAAAGCAAGCTGCTAGGAAGAGGCAAAAGGAAGAAGCTGCAAAATTAAGAGCCATCATCCAGAAAAGTCAAAAAAAGTCTGTAGATAGGCAGAGGATGATGAGCTTCTTGAAGCTGTATGGGTTCTCCGGAAGGAGGCTTGGTCCCATGTCTCTATCCACAATGGATGAGCACATAAGGGTGATCAAGCAGAAGATAAAAAGGAGAGAGCTTGTTGACCTTCATTCATCATCAAGTCAAGCTCAACCTAAAGTTGAGGTAAAGGTGGAACTTACAGAGACAACACCACCTGCACCTGAAGCTGCATAACTGCCAACTTCATCTTCTAACCCACAGTAGGGTTATCCTCCCTCTCCTTTTGAAACTGGGAGAGAGGAGATACCAACTGAGAGGGAATCCACTAAAGAACCTGGTACTGAAGACCAACCCTCTCAGTTAAAAACATCAGGGAGGAAAAAGAGGAGGGCCAAAAGAAGATCATCTTCAAAGATGAAAAGAAGAAAGGCATCCTCCTCCCAACCTCAGGATGAGTCAGAACATCCTGAGGAAGTGCATGAAGAGGACTCTCAACCAACTCCTATCATAGTAGAGCCTCTCTCTGTTGGAAGACAAATTCTGTCCTGGACATTTGCTAAAGATCCAAACAGATGGTATGTCACTAGAGATCAGGGAGAACAACATGTCTACTTCACAAATGACATGCTTGAACACCCTCTGCATGATCTCTATGACATGAGAAGGTACTTCATGAGTGTGAATAATCCAAATCTGTTGATGAAGAAAGGAATTTTGAAGATCCTCATGTGGACTATCCCAGTCTGAAGAACCTCTCTGTTTTGGTAGCATCAGCCTAGGGGGAGTTTGTAGGAACCTCTGAAGTTAAGAGGCTGATGCAACCAAAAGATACCAAAACAACCAAGTCTTCCAACATGCACTTCATAACAAAGGTGAACTAGCTTCGGAAGTTTTACACACTCAAGAAAAATGCTAAGTGTAAAATCTTCCGAAGCCAAAGTTCAGAAGAAACTACTGCTGAAGCTTTACACTTAACTTGGAAAATATTCTAAGTGTAAAGTCTTCCGAATCCAAAGACCCAACTCTTCCGAAAGTAAAAGATGAAGTCTTTTGAAGCTCTCAAGACAAAGTCTTCTGAAGCTGTTTAAAGACAAGACTAATTTTCTTCTGAAGAGAGAGAAAATATACCTTTTCCATCAACTTTATCATAAAGCAACCTACTTTCCGCTGCATGCTCTGGTAGTTCACCTACTATCACTAGTTAGTGAAACTTCCATACTTTATGATAAAGTAGATAAGGTCTTCGCCTGCAAGTTTCTGTTTTTGTTCCTTCTTGGCTTTTTGTAATAGAAAAGTCAGTGAGCTATGGCATGTCATAGTCACTAGTCAAAAGGCAATCTGCCTTTTGACTTTAGGCTGATCTTGTTGTCTAGATTAGTCACTTCCAACTGTCTTTTTGCATATTGACGGTTGTAGGTTGTAGTATAAGTAGTCTTCGGTTCTTGTATTCAAAAATATACTTGTACAACACTTGTAATAGAACTAGAGAAGCAATATACAACTTCCTTGAAAAATTTTATCTTGTGTTCTTGCTCTTGGTTTTACTTGTGTTTGTCTTGTATCTTCAGTAAAAGTTCACAGTTCCCTATTTGAATTGTTAAGTGATCTTAAGATCCTCCTAAGTGTGTTAATTAAATGAAAGCTAAAGTACCCTTTAACGGTCCTGCAGGAAAGTTTGTCTTCAAAGCCAAGTTGCCATCGGAAGAAGCTTACTCTTCTGAAGGGAAACTAACTTTGGAAGACAAACAAAAGAACAAACAAAAGCTTCCTAAGTTTTTCCTTGAAGCTAGAGTGCCTTCGGAAGCAAGTTCTTCCAAAAGCAAACTAGCTTCGGAAGGAAAACGAAGGAACAAAAGGAATCCTTCAAAACCTTCTAAAAAGAAGACTACTTCAAAAGAAAAGGTGGTGACAACTTCTTCTAAGAAGAAAGGAGCCTCAGAAGCAAGTTATGCTGCACAAGCCTCTTTAGGCTCATCAAGATTGATCAACCATAGGATGGAATAAAAGATCAGAAAAGATGTTGCAGCCCAATCCTCTTCTTCACAAACCATAATTGATCCCCCATGCATACATTTTGGTTCAGTTATATCATCTGAATTGGAAGAGCCCAAGACCAAAAAGGCTTGGGTCTCCAATAGTAACTAACCATTTCACCTTATGTGTAGGGACATATACATGACAAAAATGAAAATATCTGGATTGTAGACAGTGGATTTTGTAGACACATGACAGGGATCAGATCTCTCCTACAATAGTTTGAACACTTTGATGGAGGTCCTGTTCAGTTTGGAGGTGAATCCGGAGGATACATATCTGGTAGAGGTAGTGTATCTAATGGTATGTTCAAATTTGACAAAGTAAACTTTGTCAAATAGCTTGAACACAATCTCCATTGTGTTTCTTAATTCTATGATCATAAGCACCAAATGCTTTTCATAGAACATGAGTGCATCATCCTCAAACCTAGGATGACAATTACTCAAGAATTGGTGCTGCTTAGAACTCCTAGGAGAGGGGATATGTACATGCTGGATATGAACAAAGTTTCCCCACTGGGTGAAGTATCATGCTTTCTTTCCAAAGCAAATGGTGATGAGCCAACTCTTTGGCATAAAAGAATATGCCATGTTAATTTCAAAACCATGAATAAATTGGTTAAAAATAATTTGGTACATGGTGTGCCTAAAAACAAATTTATCTTTAAGGACAACTGTGTTGCCTACCTAAAAGGGAAGCAACATAAAGTCTCACATATATCCAAAGAGGTTAACTCTATCACCACTCCATTACACTTATTGCACATGGATCTGTTTGGTCCTACAAGTATAATAAGCATTGGAAGGAAATCATATTGCCTGGTGATTGTTGATGATTTCACAAGATTTACATGGGTTTTCTTTTTAAGAACTAAAAATGAAACTGCTGAAACTTTAAAATCTTTTATTCTAAAAATTGAAAATCAAATAGATCACAAGGTAAAGATAATTAGAAGTGATAAGGGACTGATTTAAGAATTAAGTTCTTGACTTATTCTTTAACTCAAAAAGGGATTTCCAGACAATATAGTGCTCCTAGAACTCCTCAACAAAATGGTGTTGCTGAGAGGAGGAACAGGACACTAATTGAGTCTACTAGAACTATGTTAGCCGGCTCAAAACCGCCCTTAACCTTTTGGGTAAAAGTAGTCAGCACTGCATGTTATGTGCAGAACATGGTTCTTATAGTTAAGTCATATGGAAAACCCCTTATGACCTGTGAAACAAGAGGCCGTCATTCATTGGCTTTCTTTGGTCCTTTGGCAGTAAATGTACCATCCTTAAAACAAAAGACAATTTAGCAAATGTTGGACTCAACAAGTGCTTTGAAGGATAATGCTTGCCATAATCAAACATAATGTGTTCTGACATCCAAACAATCATTAACTAACATATTAGTATCATTAACATTCATAACATACACTAATTTAGTTTAAATTTCTTTTTCAGGTTTGTAGATAAAAGGATTTTTTTTTTAAGTGTCCACAACGGATGAAGAAAGTCTACAACAGATGACTATCTATGAGCAACAGATGAAGAATAAAGTCCCAAGTGTAGACAGCAGATGAACAAGCACAAATAGTGGATGACAAATGTTCACAGCTGATGAATAGTCCACAACGGATGAACACTCCACAGTGAACAACTAACAAGACAAACATTCAAACAAGTGTTCATAGCGGACAACATCTAAGGCACAGCGGATAGCTCATTTACCATCCACAGCGGACAGCATGTCATCCACAGCGGACGATCAACATTCACAGCGGACAGCTTATAGACTTAGGATTATTTATGTAATTCTATTTTACAAAGGGTATTTTAGTTACTATACATAGCTTTTTGTATAGGCTATAAATAGCATAATACCCTAATCCTTTGTAAGCTTTTGAACAATCAATACAAACAAGCATTTTGATATTCTTCTAAGCATTCAATCACTAGCAATCACACAATCATACACACACACACTGATATCAAATCTTTAATCATGGGTTTTCGCACCATGATTATTGATTGTTGAATACAATATAACAATCTATTGTTATATTTGTTGAGAGATTTGAAAAGATCCTTGGGGGAATCCATCTGTTTATGTTCTTGTTCATAAGTTCATAATCAGCTTGTTTGGATTTTATCAGGTGGTAACAGAGCATTGGCTCAAATCAAACACTGATTTTCACTCCTCTCATTCAACAACATGATATATGTGGTTCATTAGCTTCATAACATACATTTAGAGCTTGAAATCAACACAAATCATTCTTCTACATCATACATTCAACAAATGTTCAAAACCATGAGTTAATCATCTGTTTTCGTTCATTTTGAAGAAGATTATGTGTTTTAGTTGCTAACAAAGCTCTTAAAATCATTCATACACTGTTTTGAAACAGAAACATCACAAAAATCATTGAAACCTCATCGGTTTCTAAGGATTTTCGATAGAACATTATACGGATACTGTTCTATCAAGTTTTCATCAAACAAACACTGATTTTAATACTTTGAATCCATTCATTGTATTTAAACATCATATTTGAGTTGTTATATACTCAAAGTAGGAGATTTATCATCTTCAAACAACAAACCGATGGTTGTTTTTGCAGAAGTTCTTATAGCCTCAAATAAACCCTAGGATAAACCCTAGTTTTTGTTCATTCAAACTTTCATAATCTCCGATGATTGTGTTGGTTCAGCATTCAATATCAAAGAAGAAGCATATTCTTCTTTTGAATTTTTGGAAAAGTTAGTTTTTGATCCAAAAAAATTAATTTTAAAAAAAAATATTTGTTTTTAGAATTTTGACTCTGTTGACCGGATTCATTGATAGGTTTTGATTGTTTTGACTGATTGTGACATTCTTTACAGAATATTCCATTATTCTACCGAGACTTGACAGTGACTTAACATTAGACATTAATTAATTAATTAATTAATTAAAAATTAATTAATTCCTTTATTTGGTAAACAATTAAAAGTGACAAAAACACTAATAAACAAATCCTAGTGACTTTACGATAAAAACAAATTTAGCACCGAGATAAATAAACAAACAAATTTGACTTAGACCGTTAAGTTAAAATTTAACAAACATGTCTGATGAAATTTTAGGATCAAACAATGGTCTCAAACCACCAAGACTCAAGAACAAAGCAAATTTCAAACAACGGAAAATTATGTTCAGAAATTGGATTATTTTCCAAGACCCGGACCTATGGACATCCATAACCAAGGGACAATACATACCATTAACTCTTGGGCCAGACTATAAAATAAAAAAGCTAGTAAGGTTAAAAGTGTAGCTGGTGATGACCTCATGATGGTCCAAACAGACATGAAAGCATACAACATATTGGCAATGACCCTACCATTTAAAATTTTGACAAGAGTTGAAAATTTCAAAACAGCTCATGAATTCTGGAAGGTACTTCACACCATGTGTGAAGAAAGTGAGGAGATAAGGGAAATCAAAAAAGAGAATTTGAGGACCCAATATGAAACTTTCCACCATGTTCAAGGAGAATCCATACCACAACAGCTCCACAGATTTGTTCAACTGGTTAATGAGATGATAGTCTATGGTCTCAAATATGAATTTGTGAAGATCAACAAAAAGATGTTGCACACACTGCCAGAGAGCTGGACTCAGTCAGTCTCTCTGATGAAAGCAACATTGGATCTTGAAGCATTATCTCTAGTTGCACTAGTGGCCAAAGTAGAGGCACTAAAACTAGATGAAAGATCTTGGAATTACAGTACAATCAGACATGTGGAATAATACAAGTTCAAGAAACTTCAACAAACAGACAGTTCATTCTTGACCTGCACTGGTGAAGATGAAGATGAAGTATTTCTGGATACAAGTGAAACTTCATTCTTCTCTGCTCCTAAATCATCCAACAACAAACAAAAGTCTAAGAAGATTGGTGTTCATACTTCCCATGAAGCAACACCCCAAAGCAAACAACATCCTCACACTTCCAGCTCCAGCAAACAACAACAACCAAAGACTCAAACATACATAAGTTTGGGAAACCCATGGATTCTCTCACAATCATTCTACAAAGTGAAGAGCAAAAGGCAGCCTATGCAGCCTTCTCCATAAGTTTTGAAGCATACTTAGGAGCAAATCTCACCCCATCACAAATCATCCAGCAAGACTTGGATGAATTGCCACCAGACATGGTTGAAGAAATGGATCTTCAGTGGTCTATGGCAATGATTACCTATAGATCAAAAAGGTTTCTTCAAAGAAACAGAGGGTTGAGCATGGACAAGAAAACCAAAATTAGTTTTGACAAGACAAAGGTGAGATGCTATAACTACCAACTGTATGGACATTTCTCCAGAGAATGCCAACAAACAAGAGTTGACAGAAACAACATCCAAACACAAGCATCAAGCAGCTACCACTCAAATAGACAAATCCCACCTCCTATCAGTATTCCTGCTGCACCAACCCCTCCTCAAATCACATAATATAACCTAAATCAACACTTTAAATCATCTGCAATGATTATCAAACAAGATGGTGAGTGTGATTGGAGTATGTACGAGACTGAGATTCAATCTCCTGATCATGTCCTCATGGCAAACATAGAAGATAAGATTTTAGAAATCCCAAAAGAGGTAAGGGAAAACCTTTGTACATAAGCATGCATTGATGAAGTCCATAGATACAGAGAACATGCAGACAAACTTTCCAAGAAAGCAATTGAAACAAACATTTTAAATGAAACTTTAAAATCAAAACAATAACAATATAGGATTAAAATTATTGCATTACAAAATGATTTAGACAAATTGATGTCTGAAAAATTAACGCTTGCGGCTCAAGTAGAGCAACTCTTTGAATCATTGACTCAGTCAAAAACACTACAGGCTAAAACTAAAGTAAAACTTCAGAAATTTCAGGTGAGCAATAAGAAGTTACTTCTTGTTTAGCAAAGGGCATTAAAGACCCTTCAGGTTTAGGATATAATAAGGTCAACCCACCATATAATGACAATTATTTTCCACTACCTGATTCCATGACCAACAAGCAGGGTGAGTGTCTTGACCCACATGACAGGACTGATGACTCAAAACAATCATCATCATCATATCAAATCATCATTAATATCAAAAAAACCTTTGACAAAATATGTTAAGAGTCAAGCACCTTTACAAATAAAATCAACTTATTTTTATCAAGGAGAAAATAATGAGTTTGATGACAAAACAACCGATGAAGATGATGTTGATCTATTGGATGATGAGTCAGATCAACCAATTACTAAAACTACTAAAGTTTCAAGAGTGGTTGATACACCAACCAAACAAAATAAGCAGACACAAGGTTTTGACATCTGCTCTGGTGGAAGAAAAACTAAATCTTCCACTACCTCTCCTAAACAAGCAAACATAGGAAAAGGCAAAGCTCCTATTCAGCCAAAACAAACAACAATAACTTTTGATGTACCTTTAAAATCAAATTTAAAATCAAGAGTTATTAACAAATAAAGTAATGCAAATTTACCATACTGTGAGTGGTGTGATCAATACACTCACACCATAGAAAAATGCAAACATGGTAAATATTGCAAGTACTGTAACATGAACAATCACAGTACTGAATCTTGTCATTTTCACAATTATTGTTCAATTTGTGAAAGAAACAATGACAACACTGCTAACTGCTTTTTCAATAAGAAAAACAAGAAGCAAAACAAACAGCCTCAAGTTGAGAAATCACCTAAGAAACAGACAGTTGTTCCTAACAAGAACAAAGGAGGAGTACCATGACAAACTCCACATCAAAAAGTTGTTTTAAATAATTATAACACTTTTTATGACAACTTTAAACAATCAAACAGGAGACATAAGTCTCAGAATAGACAACAATCAAACATTAGCACTTAAAGGAAAAGAGCTCAAAGCACTTCTCTCGACAGAGCTAAAACCATTCAAAGAAGATCTAGTGTGACTAGAATTCTTAAACCATCAGACAATGCCACATTAGAAGAAATATGCATCATGGGAAAAGATGGAAAACCCAAGACCATCTTGGCTGGGGTTGCACCATCTAACTGATTTCTTTACTTTTATAGGGACATCAAAGAATGCCTGACAACATTTGGTATGTTGACAGTGGATGTTCCCGACACATGATTGGCAATTGTTCCCTCCTTACATGGAGGAAATGTAGCATTTGGAGGACATGAGACAGGTGGAAAGATAATTGATGAAGGAACAGTATTAAATGGGTTGATCAGCTTTGAAAATGTCAACTACTATTCCAACCTCCAGTTTAATCTTCTTAGTGTATCCCATATCTGTGATAAAGGATATGCCACCTTATTTGACTCCAACAACTGTTACATCCTCTAGACGGGTTTTAAAATACCTAAAGATTGTATCCTTTTGAAATCACCCCATCATAACAACACATACATTGTTGATATGAACATTGTTTTAGCATCAACCCCTGAAACGTGTTTGCTATCAAAAGCATCAGAAGTTGTTTCCCAATTATGGCACAAACGTTTGGTACACTCAAATTATAACAGAATGAATCAACTTGTAAAAGGTGACTTAGTAATAGGTTTACCACAAAAAGAATTCTTCTGTACAGACCACTGCATTGCATGTCTAAAACGTTTAATTATTCAAATGTATCAACAGAATCATTTGATTCTTTCTGTTAATAATTCTAAGGCAAACAACACAGAGTGTCTTATAAGTCTACATTGGTAAAGTTAACAACACTCCACTCAAATTGCTTCACATGGACCTTTTTGGCCCAACAAACGTCCTAAGCATACTGTCTTGTTATAGTAGATGATTACTCAAGATTCACATGGGTTTTCTTTCTACTACACAAGTCGGAAATATTAGAAATCATCAAATCCTTTCACTAAAATTGAGAATCAATTGGATCTAAAAGTTAAATGTTTAAGAAGTGATAGTGGTACAGAATTTAAAAATGACTCTCTTTCTTCATTTTGTGCAGAGAAAGGAATTGGTCATCAATTTAGTGTATCAAGGACTCCTCAGTAAAATAGAGTTGCTGAAAGGAGGAACAGAACATTAATAGAAGCTGCTAGATCTATGCTAGCTAATTCTTTATTACCCATATCCTTTTGGGCTAAAGCAATCAACACAGCTTGCTACATTCAAAACAGAACATTAATAATCAAAGAACATTCCAAAACTCCATATGAATTAATGTTTAAAGAAAACCTTTCATTGGATTTCTTAAAGTGTTTAGATGTTCCTTTTCAATATTAAACATCAGAGAACAATTATCTAAGTTTGTTCCAAAAGCATATGACAGATTTTTTGTTGGATACTCTGAAAGCTCAAAAGCTTACCGAGTATACAATCCAAGACTGAACATAGTGGAAGAAATAATAGATGTTGTTTTTAATGAACATTATTTCACTAAGAAAGTCACTGGATCAGACTGATTGTTTAATACTAACTCATTAACAAAATCATTTGATACATCTTACTTTGATGTTACAGGTACCAAGGATGACAATGAATATCCAATGGTTCCACCAACAACCATTGATGTTCCATTAATTACTGATCCTCCAAGGAGTACAAACATCACTCCTTCTAGTACCATAGTTTCAACTCCTCTAGAACAAACAAACACATCAAAAGGAACATCATCACACACACCATCTTCATCAACTCATGTGACCACCCAAGCATAACCAAATAAACAAACAAAGTCACAAGTCACATCAACCTACCACAGTTAAAGAAGATGATGATTAGCATTCATTACCAGCCAGAACAACTAACAACCTGAGATACCCTTGCTCATCCATCATCACTCAACCAAACAATCACCAATCTTGATTCAACCATCCGTATTGATCATATTGCAACAACTAGAGTTAACAAAGATCATCCTTTAAAAAACATCATAGGTGACCTCAATACCAAATTTCCACAAAGTCAATCTGACATAACAAACATTTTCTTGTATTCCTGCTTCCTACCTCTAACTTTACCTAAAAACATCACAGAAGCACTCAAAGACAATAGTGAATAGAAACAATGCAAGAGGAATTACCACAATTCAGAAAGCAAGAGGTCTGGAAGTTAGTTGACCTACTTGAAGGTCAATATGCCATTGGCACACGTTGGCTATTCAGAAACAAAGTAGAGGACAGAGGGATTGTCATCAAAAATAAAGCAAGGCTAATTTCCCAAGGATAAACTCAAGAGGAAGGCATTGATTAAGATGATGTCTTTGCTCTAGTAGCTAGACTAGAAGCCATCTGAGTGTTCCTTGCATATGCCTCATCCAAAAACTTCACTGTCTTCCAAATAGATGTCAAGTGTGCATTTCTTTATGGAAAGATAGATGAAGAGGTATATGTTGCTCAATCACTAGGGTTTGAAGACCTAGAATTCCCTCACATAGTCTACAAGTTAGATAAAGCTCTGTATGGTGTTCATCAAGCACCTAGGAACTGGTATAAAACTTTATCTAAGTTTCTCTTACAAAATGGGTACACCCGAGGGAAAATAGATCAGACGTTGTTCTTAAAGAGAAAAGAGCAAGACTTGTTAGTGGTTCAAGTCTATATGGATGACATAATTTTTGGCTGCACCAACATCTAACATTGTAGAGAGCTTGAAACTCTTATGCAATCAAAATTCCAAATAAGCTCAATAGGAGAACTTACCTTCTTCCTTGGTCTTCAAGTTCAACAATCTGCTAAAGGAATTTTTATCAATTAGAGCAAGTATATGAATCAGATATTAAAGAAATACAACATGTCTGATTGCACATCCAGCGAAACACCATTTGCAACTAGATTAAAATTTGGCCCCGGTCTAGAAGGAACATCAGTTGATCAGAAGCTTCAATGATAGGCTTTCTGATGTATCTAACAGCAAGCAGACCAGACATCATGTATGCAGTTTGCATGTGTGCCAGATACCAAGCAGATCCAAAAGAATCACACATAAATGTTGTAAAGAGAATCTACAGAAACTTAAAATGCAAACCAAAACTTGGCATGTGGTATCCAAAAGATGGAGATTTCTCTTTATATGCATACACAAATAGTGATTATGGTGGATGCAACAGCAATAAAAAATCCACTACTGGAGGTTGTCAGGTTTTTGGATCAAGATTGATCTCCTGGCAATGCAAGAATCAAACAAATGTCTCTGTGTCAACAGCTAAAGCAGAATGCATAGCTGCTTCTGCATGCTATTCTCAAGTGCTTTGGATTTAAAACCAAATGCTTGATTATGGCTTTAATTTTCTTAAAACACCAATACACATTGACAATTCTATTGCCATGTTTATCACTGACAATCCATGTTAACATTCAAAAACAAAAAACATAGATATCAGATATCACTTTCTGAGAGATTGCTCAGAAAAGGGTCTGATAAAGTTGATCAAAGTCCATACAGACAATCAATTGGCTGACCTGTTTACCAAACCATTTGATTCAACAAGATTTGAATTTCTGGTTTAGTCACTGGGTATGATCAACTATGAACCAAACAAGTAATGTTTTCAAAACATTAGTTTCAAACAACCTTGATTTTGTCAAAGTCCAAGTTTAACATCAAAAAAGCATATTTCAAAATCAAGATATCTAACAAACATTCATGTTTTCTAATCAACAAACAATTTGAATCACACATAACCATTCATGAGAAATGATAGTACACTATATTATTTCTTCACTTGAGTCATTTTCCACTAATAAAGACTGATAATACATTGTTTGATATGTGGATAGGCTCAGCATTAGACACCTAACATCACATACAATAATGAAGAACTAAATTCTCATGATTGTGTGGTCAGCAACGCACATCTTGGTTTATGGTGAGTATTGATCTATCCAATATAGGTTGCTTGTAAACTAACTACAGTACACCAAGTGAAACAGTTTATAAATTGCTCAATCATACAAGTTTCTCCTCTATTATGATTATCATAGACCTGGAGTCCACTAAGGAATTCTTTGTTGTGCTGAGCACAGACCTGAATGACCTACATCATGATCCAAAAAGATTCCCAATAAGGAACACATCCATTAAGGATGAACAATGAAAAGAATCACAAAAAGGATCACCTTCCAAAGTAAAATGAAAAAGAATCCCAATGTGGATCAAACAGTATGGATCAAATTAAGTATTTATACTCCTAAGTAGCTAGGTCATAAGTATTGTAAGTACTTTCTAGCATATCTTGAGGATGACTGATCTTAACATACAATCAGATATGGGGAACATACACCTCATGTTAATACACCCAAAACATGATAATCACTCACTATTTAAATCAATCATTAATACCATGCATGAGTTTAAGTGGATCATAATATCTTCAATCAACATTGTATTAGTCTATGTCTATTGTCAAAATCATCCAAACAACTTAGTGAGAATTTAAGACTAGTATGATCTTGTAACACCCGAAAATCTGTTTAAAATAAAGGAAAAGAAAAGTATCTTGAAAGAAAAGATAATGGGCACTTGTGGAGGGGGTAACGTGTACAAAGTACAAAACCTTATTATTATATGGTTTAAAAGGGCATGGCCGCCCATGCCACCACTTTTTCACTTCTGCTTTTCGGCTGGAACAAGAAAGAAGTAAAAAGAGCTGAAGTTTCATAGGTTCTTTGAAGAAGAAGCTATGTTTTCGAAGGTGTGTATCTTTCCTGTGTAATTGGTTCAGTTTCAGCTGAATTTTCAGCTTGTGAACCGATTCTTATGTGTTCTTTGTGCTTGGTTTTGTGTTTTGATGTGTTTAGGTGGTTTGAACTCTTTGTGCCCTCAAGTTTGGTGGAGTTTTGCTTGAAGGCTGCATTGGTGAGTTCTAGGTCCCTGCTTTTAATGTTTTCTACTATTTCGGGGGCTGATTTGCATATTTGATTGATGTTTTCGAAACCGGTTATGAATTTTCATGTATGGTGCGAACGATGTTGATGTTATGGTGTGTTATGTGCTTCTCTTGCTGACTGTTTTAAGTTATGAGGTTCTAAGTGTTAAACAGATAGATCTAAGCTGTGTTCATGATTAGAATGATGATTGGATTCTGGTAATGGCATAAATTGCATTTCAGATTAGTTTCAGGACCATCCGCATTTAATAGTTATGTCTTTTGTTCATGTGCATTTACTTAGTCTTCAGGCGCATTTGTTGTACTCATCCGCATTTGTTTTTGTTCATGCGCAATTAGTTAGTCTTCAGGCGCATTTGCTAAGTACTCATCCGTATTTGTTTTTGTTCATACACATTTACTTAGTCTTCAGGCACATTTGCTAAGTACTCATCGGCATTTTTTTTTGTTCATGCGCATTTACTTAGTCTTCAGGCGTATTTGCTAAGTACTCATCCGCATTTGTTTTTGTTCATGCGCATTTACTTAGTCTTCAGGCGCATTTTCGAAGTACGCATCCGCATTTGTTTTTGTTCATGCGTATTTACTTAGTCTTCAGGCTCATTTGCTAAGTACTCATCCGCATTTGTTTTGCCCATGCACATTTGCTACAGTGTCCATATATATTGCTTTAGTTATCCGCATTCGTTTCATGCGCATATCCTGACACTTAGAAAATTTCCAGAGAATGTTCATCCGCATTTGTTGTACTCATTTGCATTTGCCTAAGTTCATCCGCATTTGCCTAAAGACTTAGAATTATTCTGAAATTTTGCGAATAAGATATAAGTGTCAAGTACTGATGAATAAGGAATGGTTATACTTGTTTAAAGATTATCATGCTTGGTTATTTCTTATGTGCTGCTTTTTCTATGTCTATAATATTTTCATGTTATGTGATTATGCTATATGCATCTTAATAAGTATTATCCTTAACAAGTGGAGATGAAAGAATAAAAGAAGAATAGTGAAACTTAATGAATGTTACCCCGGGCGCATACAATGAATGAAAAAGCCTTGCAAGCAAAATGATGGAGGTGCACGGCCTTGTTGTCGTTAGCTCAACTGATGTGCGGCTGTATAGCCCATGAGGATGCACATCTGGGGTCAATATTGGGGATTGACCAACAAATGAATGGGATCCTAGTTCATGAGCGGGCTTCGTGCCTAGCAGTGTGGATCAACTGTCGAAGGGTTAGCTACCATGATGAACGTTTGCCGACAGGGGTTTGACATCTGTTGCCAACCAACAATGTAGGCTCCTGCTTTGTGCAATCCTAGTTAATGAAAGAGAAAGACAAAGAAAGAAAGATAATGAATCATTTTATGATAGATTATGTATTTTGTTGAATGATCACCAAATGAAGTTTACAAAGTGTATATTTTTATATTATTAAACTAGGACTCACTCAGCAATACTGACTTTTTATATGCACATCAGTTGGCAGGTAAGGATGTTGCTGAGGATGGCACACGAGTGAGGCTACTTGGCGGCAAAGACTGGCATCCATTTGTGCATAATAATATGGTTGTTTTGTAATACCACTAAATGAATTCTTTTGTAATTGTAAAAAAAACAATGATGTATTATTTAGCAACATCAAATATTAATGCATGAATGGTTTTTGACAACTTAATCCGCTATGATATTTCATTGAAATGCATTCATCTGATATGAAAAATGTTGTGATTGTCCAACTGTGAGGTCTCCGGGAACGGGACCTTACAAGTTGGTATCAGAGCCAAATTTTAAGAGAAATGGGTAAATATATTCAAAACCTAAACTTAAACTGAGAATGGGACCGAATGGAGGGATTCCAGCCCAAGTAGCTACGTGCCATCAGGTAATCTTTCATAAGTAACCGGTATTACATGTGTGTGCTATTTGATTTATGTGCTTAGTAGATTTGGACACCGATGTAGTCTGGATAGGGAATGCTTGGGGATGAAGAGTAAAGTAAGTGGCTAATCACAACTGACCACTGTAATTAGGAACTTACTATACTTGACATAATCTGAGGTATTACCTTGAATGACCTTGTTAGTGCTTGAATCTTATAAGAGGTAGATCTTATGGCGGGTAGGAAACCTGGGAAGGCAACCTGAGGAGGTACTCGTGGCAGGCATACTACTGGGGCACGCGTCACCTGAAGCAAAGCTAAGGCTCCCGGGATAGTTCATGAGGACTCGGGTAAAAGCTATCTCTACCCTTAAGTCTACGTAAAAGAAGCTATCGCTGATGAAGTCTACAACGTCATGCAGAACGTGTTACCTTCAGTGATGAAAGGCTAAAGATACAAGGAGAAGAGAAAGCTGAGGAGGAGCCATCTAGCCCCAAGGTGGTAATCCCTAACGATGATAGCGAGGGGAAAAGGAGACCGCTAAGGCTGCACCTATGGGAGTTTCAGAGATGCAACCCCCGACCTTTGATGGTAATGGCAATGCTACTGTTGCACATCGTTGGTTCGAGAGTGGAGGCAGTCCTAGAATCAGCAAATGTCGGGAGGATCAAAAGGTGAAGTTTGCCTCCCATCCTTTTATTGACTTGGCATTATGTTGGTGGGATAACATTGTCTAAGTCGAGGGGAAATGGTCTGTTGCAAGGATGAGGTGGTCAGATTTGAAGGAACTGGTACTAGAGGAGTATTGTCCATATCGGGAGTTGGACAAAATTGAGAAGGAGTTCTTATATTTGGAGGCTAGAAACATGACTCATCAAGGGTATACCTCCAAGTTCAATGAGCTTGCAAGACTCGTACCGGATCTAGTAACTCTAGAGTCCAAAAAGATCAAGAGATACATGCAGGGTCTGCCCGTGAATATTAGGAGGAACATGATAGCTGCCAGACTGAGCACTTTTAGGTCTGCAGTAGATTAGGCCAGAAGGTTGTATGATGAGAGGGATCCGGTGCCAATTCAGAGGAAGGTTGAAAAGAGTTGGAACAAGAACTGTGATGGGAAGCGATTCAAGGGTGACCATTATGGGATCGGGGAAAAGAAGATGAGGATTGATGATCGCCACCCAAGATTGAGTAAAGGGGGTGACAAGAGAGAATGCAAGAAGTGTGGGAAGGTTCACTTGGGTGAATGCAGAGTGGGGATGAACCGGTGTTTTAAGTGTGGAGGAGATGGCCACTATGCTAGAGAGTGCGGGGTACCATGATGTTATAGGTGTGGGGAGGTAGGCCACTTAGGCCAAGATTACAAGAAGGGTGGAGCAGAGATCTTTGGGACTCAGACTATGGGCGACAAAAGGAGAAGTGAAAATACCAAATCCAAGGCAAGGGCATTCAACATGACCTCGAAAGAAGCCAGAGTGGACCCTAAAGTAGTTTCAGGTATGTTTCTGGTAAACCAACTGTATGCTTCTGTGCTCTTCGATTCGGGTTCTAGTAGAAGTTTTGTATCTGCTACCTTTTGTCATGGAATGCATGGTAAGAATAAGAAGATAGACGTGCCCTTCTATGTAGAGACTGCGATAGGAAAGTCTACCAAGGTGACTGATGTGATAGACGATTGCCTCGTAGAGTTGGACAGTCGTAAGTTTCCTGCTAGATTGTACGTGATGGCCCTAAGAGGTTTTGATGTGGTGTTAGGGATGGATTGGTTGGCGGCCTACGAAGCGATCATTGTGTGCCGAAGGAAGACAATGTGTCTGACTGCGCCCGATGGTAGTTTGGTTACGATACATGGAGACAAGGAGTGAATTACACCGCGAGTAATCTCGATGATCATGGCCGAGAAGTTTATGAGACGTGGGTGTGGTGCTTACTTGGCCTATGTGAAGGATATGGATGATATCGTGACTCAATTGTCAGGCATGCCGGTAGTATGTGATTTCCCTGATGTGTTTTTCGAAGACCTACCAGGGTTACCACCTGACCGCGAGAACGAGTTCCATATTGATCTGATACCTGGTGCCCAACCTGTTGTAAAGGTGCCATATCATCTCGCTCCCTCTGAGATGAAGGAATTGATGACCCAGTTGCAAGAGTTGCTAGATAAGGGGTTTATCCGATCGAGTATCTCTCCCTGGGGTGCTCCGGTCTTGTTTGTTAAGAAGAAGGACGGTAGCGTGTGGATGTACATCGACTACCGTGCGTTGAACAAGTTAACGGTGAAGAACAGGTACCCACTACCGAGAATTGATGACTTGTTAGTGTTGGTCCTTATGAACGATTCAATAGTGCACTTGATTTATAACAATGATTTCCCACTGATTTAACACAATATACAAAATAACACAATGAACAATTTAGAATCTAAATAATGACAATCAAACAAAAGGCTCAATAATATTGATAATAAGTTTCCAGCCGCACACACACAATTGCAACAATGATATTTCGTATTAGGGTTTTGCAATCTCTTTCTTACACAGATAGAAAAATTACAATATATAAGCAAACGTAATTTCGCTGGTATTTTTGCTGACTAGCAAAACTACCTGACTATTAACTAGTTTCACCCGGCAGCAAACTACAGTTTCGCCGGGTGAACAGACACAGCTGACTCCGGGCGAAACTATAGTTTCGCCCGTAGTTTCGCTTGAACACAAAAGTCAACAAAATACAAATTACTGTTGGATCTTATATGCCCAAGACACATACAAGATTGATGTGGTTAGTACGTTATGATCCAAGTCGGGTCATACCCAATAACAAGCTAAGCAAACACCAATAAATATTTATTTGTTTAAATGATCAAGCAAATAAATATTGACACCAATTTAGAAAATGGGTTTTCTAAATTATTGCATTTAAGATAGAACAAATTATATGGATATTTTGTTCATGAGATATCATTTGTAATGTTATTTAAATAAGTTAAATAACATCAAATAAAAGAGTGTTTAAGTTATAAATTAAAATGGGTTTAATTATATAACTTAATTAGTTATTAACAATGAATTAAAAAGGAGTTTTCAAAATGGGAGGGAACCCATTTTTGAACCCAATTTTCAGCCGCCCCTTGGTGGTTGACCTTGGGATTCCTTTGTCTTGTTTTATGCAAGACATTAACTTTTTCAAAAAACACACTCAACTCTCTCTCTCTCATACATGCAAGATACTTCCATTCTCTCTTCTTTCTCCTAGCAATTTTCGGATCTAAGAGGGTTTTCTTGAAGAAGTTTTGGTGTCAAGACTTCCTAACAAGTTGGGTATTTGCAAGAGCTTGTGGGTATACAAGCTTGAGGTTTTCTCCTTTGAAGACTACATGTTCAAGAGCATCATCTTCTTCTTTTCATCCATCTCGTATTGCCTTGTTCTTGAAAGGTAGTATTCAAGAACATCCTATGGTTGTTTTCTTTGATAGCATTTCTTTTCACATATATATATGATCCTTGTTCTTGGGTTTGTTTTCTTGAACATATAAATGTTTATTTTCAGATTCTAAAACAAGTTTTAACTCCCTTATATCCTCTGCGTTTTGTTGTTTAAATGGTTAAACATCTTTGTTAAAACTTGTAAGAACCCAACAATGGCATCTAGAGCCGGTTATGTGGAAAACTTGTTTCTAAAGTCCAAGAAAAGTTAGTTTTGTTGGACTTTTTCAACCCACTAGGGGCTGTATTGTTGTGGATTAATGAATCCCTTATCTTTCAAAGTTTTATCTTACATGCTTTAGAATAAACCTTGAAAGATTAACATCAAGTGGTTGATTGTTTTGTTTGGACTAAACCCTAAAGTTTGGGTTTATGTTGGCCGAAACTTTAAGGGTTAAAAAGGGAGTTCATGGTTGTTCTTGGATGTTGTATTTGATACATATTTTGGTGCATAACATAGCCTTGACCTAATGTGTTTTGGATTTGGATGAATGTGATTGTCATGTTTGGTTTTATTCATTAAAGGGTTGTAATAATAATTTTGGTGTTTGTATCTTTTGGGTTGTAATTTATTTATTCATTGGTTATGTAATAAATAGATTAGGTGCATTTCTTTTATTAGAAAAATTGTATTAGGATATGATTTTTGTAAAAGAAGATGCACAAGTTGGAGACTCAAGGGAAGATACAAAGGAAGAACTCAAAAGACATGGACACTTGAAGCATTTGGATGCGGATTCGAGTGGGTGTTCTTGGACACATTTTAATGTGTTATTATTAACCCTTAGGAAAGACCAAATGACAACACTTGTGATGGCAAACAAGTGTGGTCACCTTAGTGGCTATGGTTATGCACTTATGATTGAATGGTTGTGCTTGTTTGGTTGTTTGTTTTATGTTGGATGTTTGATATATGGATATGCATAACACACAAATTTATAAACATAACAAGCTGAAAATAAATGGTTCTTTATCATTAAGTGGTTAATAAAAGGTTATTAAAAAGATTAATGATTTTAAATAAAAAGGGTTTTATTAAAAGAACCATAAGGTACCATGTATTTGAAAGCATGCAAATACAAGGTACATAGAGTTTTCTAAACTAGAATTATGTAAACTTAAAATGTCTTTTGAAAACAAGTTTAACATCGTCCTTTTACACAACACTTGAGTCACTTGAAAACTCTTAATGGGATAAAGGTCACCTAACCATTTTGAGGGAACTTGTGATTTAAGGTGGGAATGCCATATTTGTGGGATAAAGATCACCTAACCACTTATATTGGTAAACTCACATGTGTGTGTAAGTAAGGTAACTTGATTTGCAAACCATGTTAAATGGATCACCTACAATGTGGTTTACAAAAGGTGTTGATGGGATTAACATGCCGACTATACATATGATGTTTAAGTCGATCCCATAGCTCTAGAAGTTGCAAAGGGTTGCAATTGTCAAACGTTGACTACCTTGTTAATTTAAATAATGGGATAAAGGTCACCTAACCACTATTTAAATGTAACGTTGGATTCTAGAATTTTATTTTGTATATGACACATAAAAGGTATTTATAATTAAATATGATAATATCGTAAATACTAAAATTGAACTTTGTTAAATTTTGTAGATGGCCACCAACAACAATGAAAATAATGATATTCCGTCCGCTCATACCCTATCACTAAGAACCATTCTCCAAAAGGAGCGTCTAAACCATAACAATTTTATTGATTGGTTTCAAAACTTGAGAATTGTTCTCAAGCAAGAGAAACGGTCATATATCTTAGACGATCCGATTCCCAATGAACCCAATGAGGAAGATGAAGAGGCCTATATGAATTGGGTAAAATACACTGAGGACTCGGTCCAAGTGTCTTGCCTCATGTTGGCAAGTATGACTCCGGATCTCCAACAGGAGTATGAACATCACGGAGCATACGACATGATAACCCAGTTGAAGGAAACGTTCCAACAACAAGCAAGGGTAGAGCGCTTCGAAATAGTTCGAGCACTCCATGCATGTCGTATGGATGATACCCAATCGGTCTCATCTTACGTACTTAAGATGAAGAGCCACATAGACCGCCTCGAAAGGCTGAATTGTCCCGTCTCGAAAGAGTTGGCTACGGATTTGATCCTCATCTCTTTGTCAAAAAGGTTTGACAATTTTGTTATGAATTATAACATGAACGGTTGGGACAAGAACATAACTGAGCTTCACTCTATGCTCAAAATAGCCGAGGCAGCCATGGGTAAAAGGGGTTTACCAGTTCTCACCATCAATGAAGGTGGGAACAAGAAGAGGCCTCACCCCACACCCAAGGCAAGTGTTGCCAAAGGTAAAGGGTACGTTGGGAGAAAGGGAAGGGAGTGGTAAAAGGGCCACCACCAAAACCAGCGGAGAAGAAGCAAAAGGTTGCTTCTGATAACCCATGCTTCAAGTGTGGGGAGATTGGACATTGGGCAAGAAATTGTCCTGTCCATCTCAAAGAGTTGAAAGCTAAGAGGGATGCCGGGCAGACCTCATGTACAATTATCATGATTCATATTGATCTCAATTTAATATCCTCTAACACATGGGTATTGGATACTAGATGTGGGACTCATATTTGCAATTTGTTGCAGGGGTTCAAAAGAAGTAAAGACTTCAAGAAAGGGGATGTTAGCCTCTACATGGGGAATGGGGCAAAAGTTCAAGTTGAAGCCTGAGGGGACTACATTCTGAAGCTTCCAAATGGTTTGGAAGCAATTTTGAACAATGTTTTGTATGCTCCTAGTTTGACTAGGAACATTATTTCAGTTGCCCAATTAAGACAATATGGTTATGTTTTGACGTTTATTGAAAATGAAATTCATGTTTCTTTAAATGACATATTTTATTTTAAAGCTACTCCTATTAATGGTATTTATGAATTGGTTCGTGAAAACACATTATATGATAGCTCGTTGTACCAAACCACCACCAAGAAGCTCAAATTAGATTTGAGTGACACCTATCTTTGGCATTGCCGTCTTGGTCATAAATTTAAAGTAGTTTGGCTGCTTACATTTTGTTTCCAACTTTCTGGAAGATTGTGAAGCATCTTTTTGTTCAGTTCTTTGACTTTATATGTAACCCCCATAATCTATAAATCATTCACGAGCTGCACAAATCTATGCAATTGTTTAGAGATTGACTCCCCCTTAAAGTGATGAAAGGTTTCATATTGATTAACAAGCTTATCCTTGTTAATTTTAGCTACTTCACTGCTTCCTTCACACATTATTAACAATGCATCCCACACAGCTTTAGCTGTTCCATACTTCTCAAGTCTTTTTAGCACATCCATCTTCAATGCTTGTGTTAGAATGGAATAAGCTTTGAGATCAATTTTGATCTTCTTGTAGTCATCATCATCAAGAGTGAGATCCTCAATAGGTACTCTTGAGGTTTTGTACAGTGCAGCCTGATCAGAAACTCATTCTATGGAAAATGCATTCATTACTTTAATGACTTTGGGTCCACTGTACAACTGACTAACCTAGCTCATGGAAGCAGCCAAACTACTTTAAATGCACTTGTCATCAGACAAGATGGAGTATGTGATTGGAGCCTATATGCTGAAGAAGTAAAGCCTCAATTTCAGAATCATGCTCTTATGGCTCACATCAATGATGGCCCAAATCCAATGCCATCTGAGATAAAATTTAATCTTTGAAGTGATAAATGCATAGCTGAACTGCAAGGATATCGTGAGCACAATCACAAATTGGCTGATAAAATTAAAGAAGAAAAGGTAAAATTTGAGATGCTTAAAAGAGAAATCAAAAGTTTTGAAATACAAATCAAATCTCGCATTTCTGATATTGAAAAACTACATGGTGAAAAGTACACTCTTTCAGCTGAGAATGAAGAGTTAACTAAAAAATTAGCACAATCTAGAACTGAGTAATTAGTTACTGAAGTGAAACTTGAAAAGTTTCAACTGTCTTCAGCTAAGCTGCAAGAGATGCTTGATTCACAAAAGGAGCACAATGATTTGACTTGGATTGGATACAATTCATGTCCTCCACCATATAATGACAATTACACAGTCATGCCTGAATCTGTCACTTTGTCTGATAAAATTGAACCTAAAACTAGTAAAGCTAAAACAATAATAACACAAATCACTAATCCTCAAAATAAACCAAATGTTTACATTGAAACAAATGAGGAGAAAATTAAGTTAGGTCATCCTATCAAAATCAAAGAGTACTCAGACAAGACAGTGAATGTTATTAAACCAAGAAGCCCGGTCAAAGCCATAGTGCCTTTTGTGAAATTTGTTCCTGTAATTTTGAAAGAAAAGCAGAAAGCTGAGATTTTAGTGAAACCTTCTGCTGAAAGCAGTTCTGATTGTGAGATCAAATCTCCAAACAATTCAATCAAATCAGACACAGTTTCACTTCCAAAGAACATCAAAACTCCAAAAACTTCAAAAATCAAAATCAAGGCTGACCCTCAATCGTCAAAACCAAAACAAGGAGTTGGTTTTGATATTTTTAATAAAGAACATGTAGATCAATTCGAAAGGGAATTGAAGAAAATGGTAAGAAAGCAGAAACAATCTAGGAAGAACAAACCTAGTAGAGTTGTGAAACAAGCTACTAAAAAGGCTGATTCTGCTTCCTCACCAAAATCAAAGGTTGAAGCTCAGTCAAAAACTGGTAAATCTACTAAGGTTTCAACATCAAGATCAGCTTCAAGAGACAAACACATGTATTGTGATGTGTGTGAAATGTCTAATCACAGTACAGATAGATGCTTTTTCAATTAATATTGCTCAATCTGTGACATGAACAATCATTCCACCAAAAACTGCTATTTGAATAAATATTGTTCAGTCTGTGATATGACCAACCACAATACATCTGATTGTTTCTTCAAACAAAAAGGGTTGAGAATTCCTCAACATAAGCACATCTCACCAATCTCATCTGTGAAACCCAAAATTAGAAATCACTTTCTTAATACTCAATTCAGGACTGTCATTTCTGATCGGGATAGGGATAACACAACCGAGTCAAGGAAAATACGAGGAAACAAATGTCATTACATCAACCAAACACATGATTTTCATAATTCAAAAATGATGTTTGATAATCAAAAACGGGTCAGGTTTCTTAAAAGAAATAGGGATCAAAGGTTTCATTATTCTTCTGACTCTTCAACTGAAATTGATAAGATAAAACATCCAAAATATCATCAATCTCCCAGAACACCTCACTCAAAGTCACTATTCAGGGAAAAGTACGAAGAATTTACTATCATGGATAGGAACGGGAAACCCAAGACCATCATGGCTTGGGTTCCACATTCTAACTAAGTTCTGTTGTGCTTGCTGGGTCATTCATACAGGTCCAATAGTTTATGGTACGTGGACAGTGGATGCTCCCGACACATGACTGGAGATCGTTCCCTCCTTCATGATTTCAAGCATATTCAAGGAACTTCTGTGGCATTCGGTGGAGATTCACAAGGTGGCAGAATCATGGGTGAAGGATCTGTGACAAATGGGATGTTGAGCTTTGATCAAGTGAACTATTGTGAACAACTGAATTTCAATCTGCTCAGCGTGTCTCAGATCTGTGACAAGAAATATTCTACTCACTTTACTAACACTCATTGCTATATTCTAAAACCAGGATTTCAAATTCCTGAAGAATGGGTTGTCTTAAAAACACCGAGGAAGAATAACACATATGTCTTAAACCTCAATTCTGCCACACCAAAAGAAGAAACATGTCTTCTGTCTAAAGCATCCTTTGATGAGTCACAGCTTTGGCACAGACGATTGGGACACACAAACTTCAAAAACATGAACAGGTTAGTCAAGGAAAACCACGTCATTGGTTTACCTCAAAAAGAATTCCATTTTATTGATCACTGTTCAGCGTGTCTCAAAGGGAAACAACATAAGTCTTCCCACAAGCCAAAACTAATGAACACAACCAACTCTCCATTGAAGCTGCTTCATATGGATCTTTTTGGACCAACTCATGTTATGAGTATTGGAAAGAAATAGTATTATTTGGTGATCATTGATGACTTTTCCAGATTTACATGGGTCTTCTTTCTACTTCATAAAAACGAAGCGTCCCAATTGATAAAAGATTTTATCACAAAAATTGAAAACCAACTTGATCATAAGGTCAAAACAATTAGAAGTGATAATGGGACAGAATTTAAGAATGAAGATCTGAGTTCATTTTGTACAACCAAAGGCATTGCTCATCAATTTAGTGCAGCTAGAACTCCTCAACAAAATGGGGTAGCTGAAAGAAGAAATAGAACACTGATTGATGCAGCAAGAACCATGCTAGCTTATGCTAAACTGCCAATCACCTTTTGGGCAGAAGTAGTTAATACATAGTGCTTTCTGCAAAATCGAACTTTGATTGTAAAAGAAACCAACAAGACGCCTTATGAACTTCTTTTTCACAGAAAACCATTTATTGGATTTTTAAAGTCATTTGGTTGTCCTGTCTCGATATTAAACACCCGAGACTGTTTGGGAAAATTTTCATCTAAGTCTGATGAAGGATTCTTTGTAGGTTCTGTTTCAAAGGCTTACAGAGTATTTAATCCTAGATTAAATATTATTGATGAATCAACAAATGTTCAATTCAAGGAACATTCGTTTCCCAAATCTACAAATGGTCCTGACTGGTTGTTTGATATTGACTCTTTTACAAAATCTTTTGATCAATTTCATTTGTCTGATGCAGGAAATCTACATTCAGCAGAATCCTCTTCAGGAGTAGAAAGAAGAGATGAATTTCCAATTATTCCTCCAACTTCTACTGATCAACTAACTGAAGATGTTCCACTACAAGCTGACCCTGTCAGACAACCATCTCAAAATCAATGTGTTTCAACTGAAGCTGGTCCAAGCACACTACCATCTCCTTCAGAAGATCCTTCATTGAAGTCAGAGATCAAAATCAAGCTACTCCTTCAGTTGAACCTGAAAGAACCTCAAATGATGGAAGTAATCAAAATGCTGCTGATGTTGAAGCACGAACTGAAACCGGTTTTGATTATTTTCATAACTGTCCCACAGTTCAAGATGAATCGACCTCTCACCAAGATGATCTGAATTTCTCCAATCTTTATGTAACCATTGCTGGTGAATCAATTACAACCACCAGAACACACAAGAATCATCCAATTGAAAGCATCATTGGTGATCTCAATGAATGGGTGACAAGAAGCAAGTCGAGCATAGCAAACATCTGTTTATTCTCTTGTTTTCTCTGTCAAACAGTACCCAAAAACATCAAAGAGGCTCTTCAAGAAAATAGTTGGATTAAGGCAATGCAGGAAGAGTTGCTACAATTCAAGAAACAAGAAGTATGGCAACTGGTAGACCTCCCCGAAGGACAATACCCTATCGGCACCAGATGGTTGTACCGAAACAAGACTGATGACAGAGGGATCGTCATCAGAAACAAAGCAAGATTGGTAGCACAGGGCTATACACAAGAAGAAGGAATAGATTATGACGAGGTCTTTGCTCCTGTTGCTAGACTAGAAGCCATACGACTATTTCTTGCGTACTCTGCATCCATGAAATTCACTGTTTATCAAATGGATGTAAAGTGTGCATTTTTGTATGGAAAGATCTCTGAAGAAGTCTACGTGAGTCAACCTCCAGGCTTTGAGGATCCTGATTTCCCTCACAGGGTTTCAAGCTTGATAAAGCTTTGTATGGCTTACATCAAGCCCCTCGAAAATGGTATGAGACTCTGTCATCATTTCTTCTTGAACATGGTTATGAAAGAGGGAAGATCGACCAGGCTTTATTCAGAAAGAGAAAAGGGAATGAGATGCTGCTTGTCCAGATTTATGTGGATGATATCATATTTGGCTCCACTAACAAACAACTATACCAAGACTTTGAAGATCTTATATATTCAAAATTTCAGATGAGTGCTATGGGAGAACTCACATTCTTTCTAGGTCTTCAAGTACAACAAACCTCCAGTGGAATCTTCATCAACCAGTCAAAATATGTAGAATCAATGTTGAAGAAGTTTCACTTTGCAGCCTGTCAGTCCATCAGAACACCGGTTGATACAAAAGTGAAGATTGGTCCAGATCCAGAAGGCAAATCAGTGGATCAGACTCTCTATCGGTCTATGATAGGTTCACTTATGTATCTAACAGCCAATAGGCCTGACATCATGTTTGGTGTTTGTGTGTGTGCCAGGTATCAAGCAGATCCCAAGGAATCTCACGTGAAGGCAGTCAAGAGGATATTCAGATATCTTAAGGGCAAACATGCTCTTGGACTATGGTATCCAAAGGATGGAGACTTCAATCTCTATGCATACACTGACAATGACTACGGGGGATGCAATTTCAACAAAAAATCCACATCTGGCGGTTGTCAATTTCTTGGTCCCAGACTGGTGTCTTGGCAGTGCAAGAAACAGACCAATGTGTCAGTATCGACGGCTGAAGCTGAGTACATAGCAGCATCAGCTTGTTGCTCTCAAGTTCTCTGGATTCAAAACCAGATGCTTGACTATGGTTTTAACTTCCTGCACACCCCAATTCACATTGACAACACAGCTGCAATGTTTATTACTAATAATCCAATTCAACACTCAAAAACAAAACACATTGAAATTAGATATCACTTTTTGAGAGATTGTGCTGAAAAAGGGTTAATCAAATTGATTCAAGTTCATACTGACAATCAATTGGCTGATCTATTTACCAAGGCATTTGAACCTAATAGGTTTGAATTCCTAGTTCAATCAATTGGCATGATTAACCTTGAGTAAAATAAAAAAAAATTATCAAATATCACAAAAATAAGTCTTTTTCTTGAAATTTGTGGCTTATACTTTTTGGGAAATGAAATAATTACAGTCGTTATATCATTCATTATGCTTAATACAAAATTTAAAAGACTGTCATGACTTACCTGATATGTAGGTAGGCTCAACTTGGAAAGGAAGATACATGCTGTGATGAACTAAATAATCATATTCAACTGTGAAATTCTCATCTCAGAGTACTGGTAAGTATCAGCTTATTCAAGTTTATGTGTGTGTAGCAACTCAAACACACCAGATAATGATGAACTATGAATCTCATTCACCTGCATCAGTTTCTTCTTTGTTTTGCTGAGCAAAGACCTGAAGAAACAAGCACATAGTGCTGATGTCATGATCCAAAAGATTCCAAATGTGGAACACATTCACCTTGGATGAATTAACAAAAGAGTATACAAAAAGAATCCCATTATGGATCACCTTCCAAAGTGAAGTGCAAAAGAATCCCAATATGGATCAAAATATCAAAAGGATCAAAGTAAAAGAATCCCAATGAGGATCAGTGAAATTGAGATCTCATAATTTAAGTAACCTGGTCATGTAAGATGTGAAAGTAGTCTACCATGCATTACATGAGAATGGTTGATCAACCCATGTTTCTGTGTGTGAGGTACATGTTGAATATTCAAATCAATCAAAACATGATAAATGTCACATACAGTATAATATTTACCAAGTATGAGTTTAAGAGGACAAACATACCTTCAATCAATAAGTTCATAAACATGTCTATTTTACAATCAAAAGATTGCACTTGTGTAATGTAGGATTGTTATGATCCCAACAAAAGTATACCTCCTCTTCATGCAAAATTAAAGAGATTTTATGATCCAAAATTTTTAAATCCTTAAATTTCTATCTAAATAAGGATATAAATTTTAGGGGGAGAAATTTAAAATTTTGATCAGTTTGTACAGATTGTTTATTTCTTAATTTTTATAAAATCAAAACAAAAAGAATCTGACTGTGTTGGTGCAGAAGTTATACTATAGTATCTCAGCTTATGCAGACATTTGGATGCACAAAAGTCCAAGATCAGTCAAACTCTGGGAAACTTGTATGCATCAAACCTGATATACAAGTCAATCCAAGCAAGAATTGACAATCCCAACATCTGTCAAAACTCCATAAGAAACAAGTGAAAAGTATAGACAGTTCTTCATAACAGCCATCAGTTCATCAGAAAACAGAAAAGATTCAATCTACAAAAACATTAATTTTTGATTAAGTTCAAATATTAATGCGGGTAAGTGCATTGGTTAATGCGGATGAAGGTATCCCTGGCATATAACCAATGCGGGTAATTATTTCATACCAGTTAAAACAAAATGAAACTAATGCGGACAAAAGTGTTCAACCGCATTTGTCTTTGCGGGTAAACCTTTGTTCTACCGCATGTCTTTTTCACTCTTCCGCATTTGAAACAGTACACTAATGCGGATGAACAAATTCTTATCCGCATTTGCTATAGTGTTTTTTAAAGGTCATTCACATTTGTTTTCAACACTTGTAATATTTGTAAAAGTCCTTAAATCTTCTTTTTAAACCAAAATTTAAAAGGTCATTTAATACTTTTCAAATTGAGAGACTTTATAGTGCGACGAGCGGTCTTCACATTTGTTCATCCCTATCATCTAAAATTCATCACCTGTGATCTAAGACTCATTCACCACAAAAACTTCTCATCTTTGATTCATTACAACAGTATTATCGAAGAAAAGGTGAGTTTCTTCAAAGTTCTTAACCTAAAACATCGAACAGTCAAAAAACTATTTTGAACATAGAACTCTAGGTTAAGAATCAATCACCAAAAGTAACATCAAACCAAGGTTTAAATGACATTTTCGAAGGCAATGTTAATCAATAACAAGAATTTAACCTCCTACAATCGGATTACAAAACCTTGTTCATGTCAAGAACAGGGGACAATCAATTCTGAAAAAGTGAATGTCAAAACCTGATGTTAATGATTAAAAGATGTTAAAACCATATGAATAATCTATATAAACTTGCAAAACATATAAGAGTGATTATACATGACAAAGTCAAGTTGTGTATGGTACACATGTTCACTTAACTTTGACCATTAAAAGACAAACTAAGAACACACCTTGATTTATGTATTACAATCTGTCAATTACAGTTGCATCTTCTAATTCATATGCCTCTAATGCAGGTTTCAATGGCTAATCTTACATGGAGCAAGCTCCATAATGTTAGTGGCTATCTTGATCCTGATGTTACTGAGGCAGAGGGTTTGAGAGACATGATCAGATTCATCTTAACTACCAGAGTTGTTCATGCTATTACAGTTAGGCCTATCATCTATGAGAGACTCATAAGATCATTCTGGAGCACTACTGAGGTGACAGAGATAGATGGTGTAAGGACTCTGTCAGGAAGAATAACTCCTGATCATAATTTGGCCATTACTGAACAGACTGTGAGACAGTGTCTGTAGTTTGGTGATGATGCCAACTCTCCTCTGGAATTAGAAGATGATGAAATCGTAACTTTCTTTGCAAACATTGGGTATGAGGGAGGTTATGAAGGAAAGCAGATCGTCAAGGGGTTAGTTGACTTGCAATGGAGATTCCTCATTCATCTCTACCAACATTTCCTGTCAAAAAGAAAGACTGGATGGAATGACATATCAGTGACCACCTCTTCTGCTATATGTGCTCTGTGCACAAACAGGCCATTCAACATGTCTGCTTATGTGTTTAATGGTCTGGTGTAAAACATTCAGGAGGGTAGAAGATACAAGTTCCTTATGTATCCTAGATTTCTGCAGTGTCTCATCAATGAAGCTTTCCCTGAGATTATACCTGAAGGACCAGTGATGGATATTCCTCACTACAATGCAAAGTCCTATCAGTACATGAAGAAGAGAGACCCCAGGAATTTCTACAGTGGCACATTTGCTCCTCTATTACCCTGGATGCTGGAACAGATCAACCAAGATAAGCATATTGAGGAACAAGCTCAAGAGGTTTCTGATGCTGAGCCTGTTCATGAAGAAGAGCAAGCTGCTCCTAGTCAACACAATATTGATGAGCAAGCTGATGTAGCTGAAGAAGGACAGAGGCCAGTGTCACCACAGGTTGATGTAGGTGGTGATCCTCACACTGGGCCTTCCGTTCATGAAGCTGAGATATCCTCTTCATCCTCTCCATATCCCATCCCCTCACCACAAAGATCACCAATTCCCTTTCCACAAACACAGCCCATCATCTCTTCACACATATCACCCATACACTCACCCCATATTTCACCAATTCATCTTTCTCCTACATCTCCTGTTCATGCATCCCCTGTCTCTACTGAGCCTGTTGAGTTTGTTGATTCTACCAGCTCTTCAGAAGAATCCAAATCATCATCTGATGAGGAGGATCATCGAAAGAAGATACCTGTGAGACAAGTTACTTCTGAGGTCGCTCCATCTAAGAGTTATGCTGAGTCAGAGGCAATCAGGCCTGATGCAAAAGATGAGATGATATCAGAACTGTTGCAAAAAGTAGCCAAGATGGAGAAACTCCTAAATAGAAGATCTAGTATCATTCAAGACAGACTTCTAGAGTTAGATGAAAGGAAAAAGAGTTAAAAGAGATGAAAGAGAAGTATGAGACTGAAAAGAAAGAGAAAGATAAGGAGATAGAAAGCCTAAAGGCTGCTCTTCAACATTCAAAGGATGAAGTCAGTGGTCATGTGGACACTTTGACCATCCAAACCATTGCAATGGAGGAACAAGAAAGCCTGCTGGAAGAGCAATCTGATATAATCATGTCTATGCAAAAACATATAGAAACTTTGAACAAAAGAGTTTCTGAGTTGGAGCTGATAATCATGATAAATCAAGAGGTTGAAAAGAAAAGAAAGGATGATGAAGGTGATAAAGATGAGGGTGGTAAGAAGAAAGATGAGGACAAAGAAGAAGGAGGTGAAAGTTCCTCAGAAGAGAGTGATGATGATTCTCCTCCTGCTAAGAAATTGAGATCTTCTGAGCCTGAAAAAGAAGCTGAATCAGTAGATCCAAGCCACAAGAACAAAGTTTGGCTATGGTATTGTACACCAGCAAAGATCATGAAGAAACACACACTGAAGAATCAGAGTTCAGTGATATGATCAAGGCTCTTGATAGCTTCACTGCTGAAGATTTCATCATTGATGATGAATTCTGGGAATTTATTGGAAATCAAGGTCAAGTTTCTGAGCCCATTGTAGTGATATCTCAATCTCCTGTCCCTCTTGAGAAGGAATTAAGCCTTCAGCTTGTAACTGTTGTGACTCTTACTGAGGAGCAAAATGAATTGATCAAAAGGCTCTGTGAACAATAACAACAAAAGGAAGAATCAGAACTAGAGTCAATAGAGAAAATCCCATCAGCTGCTGAAGAAAAGGAAGCTAAAAAATCGCCTAAAGAAGCTGAAATAGCTGAACCCTCTTCTGGTCCAAGAGTACAAACATATATCAGAAAGAGAAAGTACCTGTCTGAAAAGGAAAAGGGTAAAAGGCCTATAGAAGAAGATCCTCCAAAGAAAAAGCATCAAGATGATCCTCGAAGCCTAGTTGTTATTGCTTAATTTTTAGAAGAACATGAAAAGGCTGAGGAACAACTGAAAATGAGGTCAGTGGGCATAGACCTCGAAGAAGGAGAGATAGAGGGTGGATATGTGATTGATGAACACATAGACAGAGAAAGCCCTGAAAAGCCTGAACCCTCTATCCAAGAAATGTTAGATAAAGCCCAAACAGATGATTTGATGACCAAAGCCTTATTTCTCATCAATCATGGCTATGATCCAGATGAAGTCTTTGGGATGACATATGAGGGGATGATAGCAGAAGAAGAAAAGCTAAACAAACTGCTGGAC
This sequence comes from Flaveria sonorensis, assembly GCA_025506505.1. NCBI lineage: Eukaryota > Viridiplantae > Streptophyta > Magnoliopsida > Asterales > Asteraceae > Flaveria > Flaveria sonorensis. The sequence goes on from CM046437.1 coordinate 10,014,817, forward strand.
CCTACTGTTGAAACTAAGTATGAAAAGACTCATTCTCCTAAAACTCAAGCTGATAAACCCTCTTCAAAAGCCAAGCAGACTGAAGCCTCTCAATCATTATATCCTGATCCCTATTCCATGACTGATAGGGAATTGAAGGATTATCTGTCTGCTCAAGGGTATACTAAAAGAAAATTGGCCAATATGAAGACTAATTCCCTAAGGGCTGCCATCCTTAGGATGATAAATGAAAAGAAAGAAAGGCTGAAGAAAATGGAAGATGAGATCATCAAAAAGCCTAAAACAAGATTATCTGGACAAGATATCCAGCTCACCCATAGAGATCATGACTCTTTGGCACCTGTTCTACATAGAAATCCAGAGTGGTTTGCTGAGCCTTCCCAGTTAATACTTCAAGAGGGGCTCACCACTGCTGAAATGATCAAAGGTGTATCTACTCCACATGGCAAGACTGATCAGAAAATTATTGCCTGAAGTATGATAGTGACTGGAATATGTTTGTGGTCAAACGGATCTCAGGGTTAGTTCAATTCTTCACTGAGTATACTGCTTTAGTGAACTCCCTGCAGATTCATGATCTGAAAGAACTAGCTGAACTGGAGCTCATCAATCATCAGGCTACGTTCAGGGGTTATGAGTTTGAAGACATTCTGAGAATGTTCAAAAGGACAAAAAACTTCAAATCTCTTAAGGCTATCTGTATGAGGAAAGATAGATCCTTTGTTAACCCTTTAGAGAAGAAAAAGACAAAACCAGCTGAAGAGGTTGTGTTTCCTGAGCTCAAGGTGAAGCCAACTGAATCTTTAAAGAGAAAGATGGTAGCTGGAACTCATTCCTCCCAACCAATCTCAAATGTTTATTATGATGAAAAGACATATGAGTTGGTTATTGAAAGAAAATGGGAAGGAAAAGAAGGTGCAGAAATTAGATTGTTTAGTGGATATGAAGTGAGATTGCTAGATGAATCTTATATCCACTACATATACACCAGGCACTTCAGAGAGTTAAACAATAAGTTGGGTGAGGAAGACATGTACTTTTTCTTAAAATGTATAAAGATTCTGAAGATGGCCTTTGATAGAATCAAAGCTAAAAGAGAGCAGAGAAGAAAGAAGAAGACTCCCTTGCAATTGGGGAACATAGTGAAGCTAGAAGTGGATGTTGATGGAGCTTTGTTGATCCATAGAGATGGATTGTCCACTGTGTCAATATAGGAACCCATTTCTTTGAAAAATCTGCCTATGGAAGCCATCTACACAATGAGCCAAATGAAGATCCATAACCGAGAAAAGATGACTGAAGCCAATGACTTTATCAACATGATAAAGGCAATTTTGGATCCCTCACAGGCAGAACCTCTCATCCCTCCTCAAGCTGCTCAAGACTCAGCAGAATCCTCACAACCTCATCCACCATCAAGACCTTGAAATAAATAGGTTGTATAATCCTTAGGGGGAGTATTGTTGGACCCTGAAAGGATCATACATGCCAATTCAATTGGTGGATTGATAGTTGTTCTGCTGAAATCTCCCCAAGTCCAAGATCTAATACGGACGAAGAATCTGCATCAACAATTGAAACCAAGTGTCGGCTATCCGCATTTGTATATGCGGATGACCATAGAACAAATGCGCCGGTGTTTGTTCTTCCGCATTAACAAATGCGGATGGTCATCAACAAATGCACAGTGTTTGTTCATCCGCATTTGTCAATGCTGATGACCAAACACCAATGCTCATGATCAACTCAACATCCGCATTTGTCAATGCGGATGACCAAGAAGAAATGCTGACAAGATTAGAACATCCGCATTAGTCAATGCGGATGTACAGAAGAAATTCTGATGAAGACTTTTGTACTTAGACTAGTTCTGATGTATAGGTCAGGGTTAGTTTAGACTTTTGTTCAGGCATATGTCAGCCTATAAATAGAATAGAAATCCTCGTATGAGAGGTGACTGAGACTGACTGTTGTTAGACATTAGACAATCAGAATATTTTTGCTTTGTAATATTTCAAGGTGTATCATTACAGTTCATGCTGAAAACCCTAGCATTCATTGTAACCGTTTTTCACCTTCTTTAATACAAAGAGCATTTATGAGTATTATTCAGCATTCAATGTTCTGTGATTGTTTGATTCCGCCTTACAATCATTGACTCAATCATCATATTCGGTCCTTGTTGATTCACATCAACAGAGAATATCATTCTCAAACCCAGTCAATTTCTTTTCACATATATATATGATCCTTGTTCTTGGGTTTGTTTTCTTGAACATATAAATGTTTATTTTCAGATTCTAAAACAAGTTTTAACTCCCTTATATCCACTGTGTTTTGTTGTTTAAATGGTTAAACATCTTTGTTAAAACTTGTAAGAACCCAACAATTACAAGAGAAGAACTAACATTAATCCTATTACATAACATTTAACCTATCAACTATAGTGAGTCCAACCTATACTAGATTATCAATTCTCCCCCTAGGTTGGACCTCACTCTGGGTCTTCTTGCCCATCTCTCGCTTCATCTTCAGCTTTAAAAGATATTTCTTGATTCGCTCCTGCTGTACTCTCATCTTCTGCCCTTGCACTTGCCCTTGCAAATTGTCTTGTAAGATCCTGCATGTCCAGCCTTAACTCGTCAGCCTTTGATACCTTCTCAGTGAGCTCCCTGACCTCTGCCCTCACGCCATAAGCTTTAATAGCCACATTCATAAACAAACTGGCTTCTTTTCTTGTTTCAACTCTAGCTCTAGCTTTGATGTGATTCTCAAATAGAATCACTAGATCCTCATCATAGAATGAAAATACCTTTATGAAAAACATTCATTATCCCAAAATATCAACACACACAAAAAAAAGGCTAACGGAAGATTAAAAAATGAAAAAAAAGAAAAAAAAATAAAATAAGGTAAATAACAAAGGAAAAATAAGAACAAAAAAATTTTAAAAATAAAAGGATATAGAAACTTCTTTTTCAAAAAATTGATCCAGAGACTCAAAGATTTTTTGGATTATTGATATGTTTATCCTTTTAAACCCATGCGTTATTCTTTTCAACAAGTAATCTGCAGCTGTTTTATCATGTTTTGGGTTCATTTCAGAAACTCTGATGACTTGGTTCCCACAGATATTTAGCAAAGTACTAATCCATGTTTCATGGTTTATTGAGCAATATGATTAACTTGGCTTGAAATTTTAGAATTTATAACAATGATACTTAATTTTTAAGAGTCACTGGTCTCATGGGGACAGATGATGAGAGCTTCAGGTCTATACTTATGTATAACAGAGGAGATGACCATCTTATCTGCTGATGAGAGCTTCAGGTCTATACTCACGTATAACAGAGAAGATCATCGTTCTAGGTCAATGCTTCCGCATAGCAGAGGAGATAAGCACGAAATATACATCTGAAGAGCTAGTGAGAAGCTACATTCAGGACTTGGGGATAGGGAGATTTTGAAAATGTCAAAGCAGAGATTTTAAACTCTCAACCCATTTTTGACAGGACATGTAACTTTGTGCTGGCCGAGATGTCATGGAAATGATCCTTATCACCGAGTTCTAAAGCTTTGGTTAGGCTACAGAATCACTATTTACTTTGTTTTTAGGCTGAGCCTACCAAGCATATCATATAATCAAACTGTCTTTTTCAGATTTTAGAATTTTAAGTGATACAGACAGTTACTATCATTTCTCACAAAGGTACAAGTCATGCAACCAAGCATACAAAGAAAACATACTATCATTTCTCAGTCATCGCAAATCAAGTTCTTAGTTCCCATTTCAATTATACTAGCACGGAAAGTCTTCCAAATTATACTAGCAAAAAGATGAGAAATGAAGTACCAAGAAAAATGCAGTGATTGTGAAGTGTGAACAGTAATAGTGCAGATAAGTATCCAAAATATGGATAAGATACCAAAACCATAACCTGTTTGTTCCGCTTCAAATTTGACTGAGGAACATTCTCTGTCGGTAAAACGGATTACTAACAGTCCTCCTGAACTATTCCTGCACTCATTAACAGATTAGTTAGAGAGGGGGACCCAGGCCATCATGGTCCTAGGAGTTCCTATTTCATCAGTGTACATAACCTGCTTTAGCACACACCCTTTTGAAAAATCATTTATTTCATTAACCTTTTATTTTACTTTCCAAATTTGTTTCTGTTCAATTACTTTAGATTTGAAAGAATTGAATTTGGAAATCATTTTCTTTTTAAGACCCGTAGGTTGAGATTTTGATTTTGAAACATTAGTCCTTTTAATCTTTGAATCATGTGAAACTAGCTTCACATGAGAAGGTTTGGATAGATTGTTCTTCATCCAACCATTCAAAGATGTGTGCTTTTTACTTTTTGAACCAGAGAAGCAACCCGTGCCCCAAGCCTGTCTTTGAACTAGAGGGCACTTCTTTAGCACATGACCTTCTTTTTCACATCTAAAGCAAGCCTTGAAAGACTTTTTGTTCTTTATAGTCCCGTGGAAAATAGGAGAGGGTGGAGCCTGCTTTGAGGTTGATGCAGTTCTGGGAGATAAGATCAGAGCATTCTCCTGAGAACCCTTTTTTATGACTGGTGACTTGGAGGTAGATTTGTGACAAGCTTGATGGATAGCAGATGAAGATGGTGAGTGCTGCTACTGAGCTTTGGAGGAACTACTGATTTGTTTAGCAGTTGAAGATGAGATCCGTATAGGTCTTGATGCAACTGTTGGAAGCTTTTGACACTTGATAACTTCAGGTGACTTGATGATCTCTGGTTCATCATCAGAACTTGTCCAGTCCTGTCTACACAAGTCAGCTTCCAATGGATCTTGATTGATGACTCTTGTTGTGTCGGCTTGTGTTGTTGAGTTCTGATTGCTTGACGATTCCACAGTTGTTCCTTCTCTGACAAACTTGACAGGAACAAAAGAAGGGATGTTACCTATTTTGAATTTATTAAAGAAGTTATGTGAAACAACTGATACTGGTTTTGAAGCATCAGAGTTGGAATTATCATTTTGCAAATCAGATCCTTGCTTGATGAGCCCCAAACCTGCAGGAAAATCATATTCATCTCGAACCTCTTTATGATTAACGCTGCTTAAACCTGCATGTAAACTTTTAGTATCTGCAGCTTCAATTAAATCATTAGATGGATGAGGTTGAGGCATAGGAGAATAACAATAAGTACTTGGTGGAGGATAAACATGAGTGGTTTCTTTGCTTCCCAACCAGTCTTAATTCTAGCTCCCCTTTGATTCTTGCAAAGCTCCTCAAGTTTCATCTTAGAGATTGTCAATTTTTCAAGTTTGGTTTTTAATTTGCTTGTTTCAAATTCAGCAAGTGCTACACGTTCAGTTAAAGCATTTATTTTAACATTTCTTTCCAAAAGATTTCTTTTTAAATGCACATTTTCTTTTAATGCTTCATTTAACTTAACAAAATATTTTGACTCGTTTGTTCTAAGTTCTTTATTAATTTGTTTTAATTCTTTTTCATTATCTAATAACAGTCTGTTTGCTTTATAAACCTCAAATAAACGAATTTTAAATGGAGGAGAACACATGTCTTGAATTACCTCATAAGGGAGACCCATAACTACTTTCTAGCAGCCAGGGCCTTGTCACACTAACAGACCGAAGAGTTCTTCTTGTCTTGTTCATTTTCCGTTGCTTTCTTGTTGGTCTCCTCACCTTCACTTTCCTCCTTTGTTTCTTCTTTTAATTCACCTATTTTCTTTTCATACACATTACCATCAGTCACCTTCTTTTCAACACTCTCACAAACACCCTTTTTAGTTTCAACCTTTTCAACCTTCAACCCTTCAACTTGAACCTGTTGCTCATTACTTTCCCAAATAACCTCTTGAATCTCACTCTTGAACTCTTTAAAGGGATCAAAATCCTCAATAGAATCCACATCACTGTTTACTAACTCAGCCACTAGTGCATGATTGATTTCTTCTTCAGTTTCATTAATCTCAACACTCCAATCAAAGTTTGAGATGAGAGTTGTTTCCTTCTTTGACTTAGCTTCTTCTTTGTCAATGATTGGAATAACTTTAGAAGCTCTAGAAGTTCCTGGTTCAGTAATGATAGGAGATGGACATTCTCTTTTAAAGTGCCCCAGCTGTTTGCAATTAAAGCATCTTAATTTTGACTTATCAAAGCCAAGCTTAGAATTTTGATTCTGATTTCCAAAGTTCCTTCTACCAGTTCATTACATGAATCTTCTTGCACGTAGTGTGAGCATGGCCATCTACCATTGAATATCTGTTTCCTCTAAATCATCTGGATCGACTTGATACATGTCTTTAACAGTCATTGCTTTTCCCTTCAGCTCCCCAGCAACCAGAGCCTCATAACTATGCACAAACATTCCAAATAATGCCATTGTATCTGATGGAATTTGAGTAGTGACAGATGGCTTTGAGCTTGAACCAACACCTGTAGACCCCCCACTGGACATATTTGAAGCACCATATCTTGTAGAACCACCATAAGCTAAACCATACATAGACGAGTTTGCAGCGGATGACATTAATGTAGCATTTTGTGGATATACAGTAGCTGGCATCATTGATTGATTGTATTCTCTCCTCTTTAAATCCGAATCAAAAGATTTCAATTTGTTGATTACATCCATAAGTTTGTAATCAGCAAAGTTTCTTTCCTTCTTTAACATCCTAACTTGCAGACTCTATTGAGGTGGGAGTGAGTCCAAGAGTTTAGAGACTTGTTCATGATTACCCAACTGTTCATCATATTTCTTTAAGGTGCTTGAGATGGACAAAAATCAATTTGTTATGTCAGAAAGGCTTTCATTTTTGTGTCCTACAAATGAATTGAACTCCTTTTCAGCTTAAGCTTTCCTGTCCTTCCTCAGATCCTCATTTCCATCATAAAATTCACATAAGGAGTCATACAAAGATTTTGCATTCTTGTGTTCAGCAAACTGGTTATAGATATCTTGAGATAAACAAAGAGTTAGGGCTCCAAAAGCTTTCTGATCACGATCAATTAGCTTGAGGTCTCTTTCAGTGAAGGTAGATGGATCGGTGTTTAGTGATGTAACTTGACCAACAGTGACAGTTGGAGTGTGTAGACCATTTACAATTGATTCCCATTGATTATGATCAGTGTAGTAAAAGAAGGCTTTTAAACATCTTTTCCAGTCCTCAAAGTTATCACCATTTATAAGCCTCGGTGGCCTATTAGGAGCAACACTCTCCAAGTCAGATATAGTGATATTGGTGGACGTCATTAGTTAAAATGTGATAGTTTCACTGTCAACAGGCAAATTCGCTGGTACGTTCGCTCATCGATTCGCTGGTAAATTCTCTTGTAGATTCGCTAGCAAACAAGCAGTAGTTTCGCCCGAATCAATGATCAAAAAATCTAGTTTCGGCGATAGTTTTACTGAGACTAGTAGAACTTTCATTCTAAAATGAATTCGCCAGCACTTTCGCTTGTAATGACTGGCAAGGAAGTTGAACTTTCATTCAAAAGTTGGCTACTTTCACTGACAATAACACCTGAGTTGAAAACCACCAAATCCGTAAATTCGCCGGTAGTTTCGCTGGACGAATTGTAAATTCGCCCAATGAATCTGAAAAACTTTTTCAGAACAGAATCAATCCAATCTCATCCAAAACATAATAAATTTGAAATCTGATGGTTGCAATAGCTTTGCACATCCAAAACACACAATCCTCATTCAATTTCCATGAAAAAAACACACAAATCAGCAGCAAAATCGATAGAACAGTAACTTAACTTTGAAAAAGCACAAAAAAAAACCAAATAATCAAGAGCACAATGGCTCTGATACCATATTGTTGGTCCTCATGATCGATTCAATAGTGCACTTGATGTATAACAATGATTTCCCACTGATTTAACACAATATACCCAATAACACAATGAACAATTTAGAATCTAAACATTGACAATAAAAAAAAGGCTCAATAATAATGATAATAAGCTTCCAGCCGTACACACACAATTGCAACAATGATATTTCGTATTAGGGTTTTGCAATCTCTTTCTTACACAGATAGAAAAATTACAATATATAAGCAAACCTAATTTCGCTGGCAGTTTCGCTAACTAGCGAAACTGCCTGACTATTAACTAGTTTCACCCGGCAGCGAACTACAGTTTCGCTGGGTGAACAGACACAGCTGACTCCGGGCGAAACTATAGTTTCGTCCGTAGTTTTACTGGAACACAAAAGTCAACAAAATACAAATTACAAGAGAAAAACTAACATTAATCCTATTACATAACATTTAACCTATCAACTATAGTGAGTCCAACCTATACTAATTATCAGTTTGATTAGCTCCAGGGCACCAGCTGTTCTCAAGGATAGATCTCCGATCTGGTTACCATCAGCTAAAGGTCAAGGAACAGGATATCCCGAAGACCGCGTTTCGAACTTGGTATGGGCATTACGAATTCCTCGTTATGTCTTTTGGCCTAACCAACACACCAGCTGCTTTTATGGATTTGATGAATCGGGTGTGCCGACTGATGTTGGATAAATCAGTGATTGTGTTTATTGAAGATATCCTGATTTATTCGAGGAGTGAAGAAGAGCACGCCGGTCATATTTGTGAGGTTTTGGAGACACTTAGATGAGAGAAGCTATATGCCAAGTTTTCCAAATATGCATTCTGGTTGCGAGAAGTTCAGTTTTTGGGTCATGTGGTTAATGCCGAAGGGATTATGGTGGTCTATTCCGATGCTTCTTATTCGGGATTAGGTTGTGTGCTGATGCAACGGGGAAGGGTTATAGCCTATGCGTCCCGACAATTGAAAATCCATGAGGCTAACTATCCCACTCATGACCTAGAGCTAGCGGCTGTGGTTTTTGCGTTAAAGATTTGGAGGCACTATCTATACAAGACGAGGTGTACCATCTTCACTGATCACAAAAGTTTGAAGTACTTTTTTGAGCAGAAGGAACTAAACATGAGATAGAGAAGATGGTTAGAGTTGATCAAGGATTATGACTGCGAAATCCACTATCATCCAGGTAAGGTGAATGTGGTAGCCGATTCCCTCAGTCGAAAGGAGAGGCCGGAGCCGATTCGGGTAAAGACTTGCCAGCTGGTGGTGACGCCGGATGTTATGGGTCAAATCAGGGAATTCCAAAACGAGGAATTAAAGGGTGATAAGATCAAATCCGAACGAATGAAGGGGCAGGCGACGGAATTGGGGGAAAACACCATTGGTGTGAAACCCCACTTCGGGCGGATGTGGATTCCTCCTTATGGGGAGCTGAGGGGAAGATTATGGATCAGGCTCACAAAAGATAGTATTCCATTCATCCTGGTGCTACAAAGATGTATCATGACCTAAAGAAGGATTATTGGTGGCCAAGGATGAAGCGTGACATGGTGGAGTACGTGAGTAAGTGCCTGACCTGTTTGCAAGTGAAGGTGGAACATCAGAAACCATATGGGAAGATCCAACCTTTGGATGTACCCGAATGGAAGTGGAAACACATCACCATGGATTTCATCATAAAGTTGCCTCGCACTACGAGAGGATGTGATACCATTTGGGTGATCGTAGACCGCCTAACAAAGAGTGCACACTTTTTGCCGATCCGAGAGACGTACTCGTCGGAAAGGATGGTAGAGCTGTTCATCAAGGAGATCGTAACTTGTCATGGTGTGTTGGTGTCTATTGTTTCCGATAGGGACACCCGGTTCACGTCCAAGTTGTGGAAGAGATTTCATGACGCCATGGGACGAGGTTAAACATTAGCACAGCTTATCACCCTCAGACAGACGGTCAGTCAGAACGGACCATTCAAACCTTGGAGGATATGCTCCGGGCATGTATTATTGACGAAATAAAGTGGTTCCACTGGTACAGGTGCAGTGGAGGCACAGGAAGGGATCTGAGTCTATGTGGGAGACTGAGGATGAGATGAGACAAAATTACCCATAGCTGTTTGAAGAATGACAGGTTTTGGGGACGAAACCTCTATACAGGGGGTGGACTTGTAACACCCAAAAATCTGTCTAAAATAAAGGAAAAGAAAAGTATCTTGAAAGAAAAGATAATGGGCACTTGTGGAGGGGGTAAAGTGTACAAAGTACAGAACCTTATTATTATATGGTTTAAAAGGGCATGGCCACCCATGCCACTACTTTTTCACTTCTGCTTTTTGGCTGGAACAAGAAAGAAGAAAGAAGAGCTGAATTTTCATAGGTTCGTTGAAGAAGAACAGGTAAGCTTTCACCCGGATTGGCTCGGGTCTCTCCTTTCGGCTAAGAGCATCTGCCACTACGTTGGCCTTGCCTGGATGGTAATGGATCTCACAATCATAGTCCTTGATCAATTCCAGCCACCTCCTTTGCCACATATTGAGGTCTTTCTGCTCAAAGAAGTATTTCAAGCTCTTATGGTCCGTGAAGATAATGCACTTCATCCAGTACAAGTAGTGCCTCCAAATCTTCAACGCAAAGACCACAGCCGCTAGCTCCAAGTCATAAGTAGGGTAATTAGCCTCGTGAATTTTCAACTGTCGGGACGCATAGGCTATTACTCTTCCCCTCTGCATTAGCAAGCAACCCAATCCCGAATAAGAAGCATCCGAATAGACCACTAAGTCTTTCGCTCCCTTCGGCAATGTCAAGACAGGAGCTTGAGTCAATCTCGTCTTTAACTCCTCTAAAGCATTCTCCTGTTCCAGACTCCATACAAACTTTACGTCCTTGTGGGTCAACTTGGTCAATGGTGAGGCTATCTTGGAAAAGTCTTGGATGAACCTCCTGTAGTAGCCCGCCAAACCCAAGAAACTGCAGATCTCGGATGGCGTCTTTGGAGACTTCCATTGTATCACCGCCTCAACCTTTGCCGGGTCTACCATAATCCCTTCGGAATTTACCACGTGACCCAAAAACTGAACTTCACACAACCAGAAAGCACACTTGGAGAACTTAGCATACAGCTTCTCTCTTCTGAGTGTCTCCAATACTTCACGAATGTGACCAGCATGTTCTTCTACGCTCTTCAAATAAATCAGAATATCATCTATAAACACAATCACTTATTTATCCAACATCGGCCGACACACCTGGTTCATCAAATCCATAAAGGCAGCTGGCGCGTTAGTTAGACCAAAGGACATAACGAATAAACTCGTAGTGTCCATAACACATGTGAAAAGCCGTTTTGGGGATATCTTGCTCCTTCACCTTCAATTGATGGTAACCAGATTGGAGATCTATCCTTGAGAACCAACTGGCACCTTGGAGCTGATTGAACAAGTCATCTATTCTGGGTAGTGGATATTGGTTCTTCACCGTCAACTTGTTCAACTCACGGTAGTCAATGCACATTCTCATACTACCGTCCTTCTTCTTTACAAACAAGACTGGAGCACCCCAGGGAGAAATACTCGATCGGATGAAACCCTTGTCCATCAACTCTTGTAACTGAACCATCAGTTCCTTCATTTTTAATGGAGCCAGTCGATATGGTGCTTTGGCAACAGGTTGAGCACCTGGTATCAAATCGATCTGGAACTCGATCTCGCGGTCTGGTGGCACATCTGGTAAATCTTCTGGGAACACGTCTAGAAAGTTACACACAACTGGTACATCGGCCAATTGTGGTACTGACGCATCCACATCCTTCACATAAGCCAGGTAGGCACTACATCCCCGTTTCACGCACTTCTCGGCCATCACCATCAAAATCACCTTCAGAACCGTAGTAACTCGGTCACCGTAGACCGTCACCGAACTCCCATCTGGCGCTGTCAGTTGGATTATCTTCTTGCGACACACAATATTTGCCTCCTAGGCTGCTAACCAATCCATCCCTAGAACTACATCAAATCCACCTAGGGGCATCACAAATAGTTTAGCAGAGAACCTATGGCCTTCCAGTTCTATGTCACAATCCTCTATCAAGTCGGAAATCCTGGTAGACTTACCAATGGCAGTTTCTACATCGAAGGGCTCATCAATACTTCTACTTCTAACAGGTAACTTAGCACAAAAAGCCGCAAAAATAAAGCTCTTACTAACACCAGAATCAAATAACATGGAGGCACAAGTTTGGTTTCCTAGGAACGTACCTGATACGACATCGGGATCCTCCCTAGCCTCCTCCCGGGTCATCATGAGTGCTCTGGCTTTTGCTCTTTGCCCATCATTCTCGGTCCCCCTCTTTGCCCCAGAACTTTCAGCCCTCGGCTTCTTGCAATCCCTGCTTATATGACCTTCTTCACCGCACTTGTAGCACCTCATCGCCTTATTCCCTTGCCACATGACCAGGCTTCCCACATTTGAAGCAAACGTTCAGTCCCCACTTGCATTCTCCCGTATACTCCTTCCCGCACTCGCCACACTTCTTCATCCCCGTGCCTGCCGACACTACCCTCTGGTCATCCACCCTTGCCTTCTTGTTGTTCGGGGTGAAACCACCATGACCAAATCATTTCCTGTCCCAGTTCCTGTCATCACCACTCTTCTTGCTCACCTCAACCACAACCACTTCTTCTCTCTTATCATAGAACCTCCCTGCCAGATCAACCACCGACCTAAACGTACTTGGCCGGGCGGCGATAATGTGCCTGTGGATATCTGTCGGCAGTCCCTGGATATACCTCTTGATCTTTCTCGACAACGGTGTAACCTGGTCTGGCACCAGCCTTGCCATCTCGTTAAACTTAGTCGTGTATTGCTGGTGTGTCATAGTTCCCGCCTTCAGTTGTAGGAACTCTCTCTCAATCTTGTCGAGCTCCCTGTGAGGACAAAACTCCTCAATCACCATCTTTTTCAGTTCACTCCACCTCATCCTTCCAACAGCCCTGCTGCCCTCGGCCTGGGCAATATTGTCCCACTAGCATAAGGCCGAGTCCACAAATTAGTGGGTAGCAAATTTCACCTTTTGGTCCTCTCGGCACTCACTGATATCGAACACCACCTCCATCTCCCTCACCCATCGGTGAGCACTAGTAGCATTACCATTTCTATCAAAAGTTGGGGGCTTGCATCTCTGGAATGCCCCATAATTACACCCTTTAGTGGTCTCCTGCACCGCTTCCTCCTCATCATCATCACTAGAGACAACCATCTCAGTCTCTGGTTGCTCCCCTTCAACTAAACCTCTCCCAACGATCCTCCTCCTCTCCTCCTTCTCTTTCTATTCATCCTCCCTCACAGCACGAATAACCTCGATCACCTTAGAAGGCAGGATCTTCTGCATGATCTGATGAACTTCCTCCACAACTGCCTCCTTCACAGAGGCTCTCAAGTTAGCACTCTCATCACCGCCTTCCTGGTGATGAAGCTCGGGCTCTGCAGGAGCCGTCTCAGTAGCCTTAGCCTGGTTCCTGGTGACACGTGGCCTAGCACCATGACCACCCTGCACACCTCCTCGAGAAGCCTTTGAAGATCTACCACCCGCCATCCTCTAAACACTATAAGATTCAAACACCAACACGGTCATTCAAGGTAATAGCTCAGATTAGGTCAAGTATAGTAAGACCCTAATTATAGTGGCCAGCTATGATTAGCCACTTACTTTACTCTCCATCCCCCAAGCATTGCCTATCCTGACTACATCAGTATCCAAATCTACTAAAAGCACATAAATCAGATAGCACACGCACATAATACCGGTTAACATTTAAGAAAACGAATTACCTGATGGCATGTAGCTACTTGGGTTGGCATCCCTTCATTCGGTCCCATTCTCAGTTTAAGTTTAGGTTTTGAAAATATTTACCCATTTCTCTTAAACTTTGGCTCTGATACCAACTTGTAAGACCCCCGTTCCCGGAGACCTCACAGTTGGACAATCACAGCATTTTTCATATAAAATAAATGCATTTCATAAATAAAAAACATCGCAATGGATTAAGTTATCAAAAACCATTCATGCATTAATATTTGATGTTGCTAAATAATACATCATTGTATTTTAAAAGTAACAAAAAGAATCATTCAGTTGTATTATAAAACAACAATATCATCATGCACGAATGGATGCCAATCTTTGCCCGCCAAGTAGCTTCACCCGCGTGCCATCTTCAGCAACAAGTTACCTGCCAACTGAAAATGCATAAAAGTCAACGTTGCTGAGTGAGTCCTAGTTTTAAAATTAAAGTCCCTTGTATATATACAAAAATATCATTTTCTTAAAATACTTCCTTTTAGTAAAATCCATTACTTCCGTATGTGTCACGCATCATACGTACAACAAGATAATATTCATTATTATCTTTCATCATTCTTTTCATACTTTCATCATTATCTTTCACTTTCTTCCAAACCAATGTGCAATACCCCGAACATTGTGCATGAAGCTGGTACTGGGCCTAGGGCCTATAAATAGACCCTGAACATTGTACACGAAGCTGACTCCAGTACCTGGGGCAAACAACAAGGGTCCCGTCAATCTCTAGGATTGACCCTGTGTGAATCCTTCTGGTTAGCTAAACCGCACAAAGTTGAGCTGACAACCCAATGGCTGTGAACCTCCTTTCATTTGCTTGTAAGACTTTCATTCATTCGTTATGTTCCACTTTTCATTATCATTAATCTTTCGCTTCTATATGATAATACTTTACATATACGAGCGTAAACACACCATGTAAAGTCAAGTAAAAATACGTAATATGGAACATAAAAACAAACCACGAACATACATAACACCAACAAACATAACCACCAAAACATCCCAGGGCCTAGTCTTAAAATTTCTATTTCCCAAAATTTCAAAACATTTTCTAAGGCACTAGGTGCATGAGCACTATGTTTGGCGGATGAGTACTATGCAGGCGCATGGCACTTGGGCGCATGGGAAAGACTTAGGTGCATGAGGAAACTTAAGCGCATGAACACTTCTTGGGCGCATGAGCCACAGTTAGGCGCATGAGCAGTGGGCGCATGAGCACTGCTTGGGTGCATGAACCTCACTTAGGATCATGGGCACTTAGGCGTATGCGCAGTGGGCGCATGAGGTACTATTTGGGCGCATGGATAACACTTAGGCTTATGGGCAAAATTTCTAGGCGCATGAACAACTTT
Organism: Flaveria sonorensis; assembly: GCA_025506505.1. Lineage (NCBI taxonomy): Eukaryota > Viridiplantae > Streptophyta > Magnoliopsida > Asterales > Asteraceae > Flaveria > Flaveria sonorensis. Next base: position 10,029,870 of record CM046437.1, read on the forward strand.
CTAGGCGCATGGGCACTATATTAAGCGCATGGGCAGTTATAAATTCGAACTTACACTACTTTTCAGACCCAATCATCGTTTTAACATGTTCTTAACCCATAACTAACATACTAAGCACCTAAAACAAGCATATAAACATGAAACACAACAAATCATACACAAGCATATATTCACCCATAAAAACAGGGCATAAACACATGGTTAAAACATGCTGAAAAGAATAAGAAGTTAGTTACATGCATTTTCAGCCCCAAAACAAGTATAAAACATAAAAACCGGGGATCTAGAACTCACCTATTGCAGCCTTCAAGCAAAACTCCACCAAACTCGAGGGCACAAAGAGTCCAAACACCTAAACACACCAAAAACACCCAACCAAAAATAGAGAAACACATAAGAATCAGTCCCGATGCTGAAAACTCAGCTGTAACCGAACAAAACACACAAAAACTCACCTTCAAGCCGATTTTTCTTCTTCTTCTCTCTAGAACAGATGAAAATTCTGCTTTCTTCTTTCTAGCATTCAAAACAGGTTGGTGAAGCAGAGTAGTGGCCGGCCATGTCCACTTTAAACATAAAATAATAATGTTTTGTCCTTTGTACACTTTAGCCCCTCCATTTATGCAACTTCTTTTTTTATTCTCTTTATTCTTTTCTTAATAAAGTTTCCGGTGTTACATAACCCTATCGCCATAGATCGTCACTGAACTCCCATCCAACACAGTCAATCGAATCATCTTCTTGCGACACATAATATTTGCCTCATATGCTGCTAACCAATCCATCCCTAGGACTAGATTGAATCTACCTAAGGGCATCACGAACAATCTAACAGAGAACCTATGGCCTTCCAGTTCTATGTCACAATTCTCTACCACATCAGAAATCCTGGTAGACTTACCAATAGCAGTTTCTACATAGAAGGGCTCATCAATCTTTCTACTCCTAGCGGGAACCTTATCATAGAAGGCAGAAGAAATAAACCTCCTACTAGCACCTGAATCAAAAAGAACAGAGGCACAAGTCTGGTTAACTAGTAATGTACCTGACACAACATCGGGGTCCACTCTAGCCTCCTCTTGAGTCATAGTGAATACCCTGGCCTTCGCCCTCTGCCCCTCCTTCTCAATCTCCTTCCTTGCCCCGGGGTTCTCGGCCCTCGGCTTCTTGCAATCCCTGCTCATATGGCCCTTTTCACCATAGTTATAACACTTTATAACCCCGCAATCTCTTGCCACATGACCAGGCCTCCCACACTTGAAGCAAACGTTAGATCCCTACTTGGTCTCTCCGACACTTACTGCACACCTTCGCCACTACCTCGGTCGCAGCTGCCCTGTGACCCTCCACTTTTGCCTTCTTCCCCTTGGGGGTGAAACCACCACTGCCAAAACATTTCCCACTCCAGTTCCTATCTCCATTTCCCTTCCTGTTCACCTCCACCATAGTCACCTCCTCCCTCTCATCGTACAGTCTTCCTGCCAAATTGACCATCGACCTAAACGTACTTGGCCGGGCGGCGATCATGTGTCTGCGGATATCCGCCGACAGACCCTGGATGTACCTTCTAATCTTTCATGACACAGGCATCACCTGATCTGGCACCAACCTCGCCATCTCATTAAACTTCGTCGTGTACTGTTAGTGCGTCATAGTTCCCGCCTCCAACTGCAGGAACTCCCTCTCAACCTTATCGAGTTCCTTATGAGGACAAAACTCCTCAATCACCAGCTTCTTCAGTTCACTCCACCTCATCCTCCCAATCACCCTACTACCCTCGGCCTGGACAATATTGTCCCACTAGCACAAGGCCGAATCCATAAATGAGTGGGTAGCAAACTTTACCTTTTGATCCTCTTGGCACTTGCTAATATCAAGTACCGCCTCCATCTCTCTCACCCATCTGTGATCAGCAGTAGCATTCCCATTCCCGTAGAAAATCGGGGGCTTGCATCTTTGGAATGCCCCATAGTTGCACCCCTTTGTAGTTTCCTACGCCGCCTCCTCCTCATCATCATCATTGGAGACAACCATCTCAGTATTCGGTTGCTCTCTCGCCCTTGAACCTCCTTCTTTACCCCCTCGCCTAGCAACTTTCCTCCTTCTCTTTCTTTTCATCCTCCCTCATAGCACGAATAACCTCGGTCACTACAGACGAAAAAATCGTCTGCATGACATGATGAACCTCCTCAACCACCGCGCCCTTAGATTAGCACTCTTATCACCGCCCTCATGGTGATTAATCTCGGGAACTGCAGATGCCGTCTCGGCAATTCTAGCCTTATTCCTCGTGACACGTGTTCCAACACCACGTCTACCACGCACTCCACCTCAGAAAGCTTTCGAAGATCCACCACCAGCCATCTAAGCGCTATAAGATTCAAACACCAACACGATCATTCAAGGTAATAGATCAGATTACATCAAGTATAGTAAGTTCCTAATTACAGTGGCCAGTTGTGATTAGCCACTTAATTTACTCTTCCTTCTCCAAGCATTCCCTATCCTGACTACATCAGTATCCAAATCTACTAGGGGCACATAAAACACATAACACACGCACATAATTTCTTTTAATTATCTTACATAAAACATTTACATAAAACCTTTACCTGCAGGCATATAGCTACTAGGACTGGCTTCCCTTCCTTTTTTTCGTCCCATTCTCAGTTTAAGTTTTAGCTTTTTTTGAAATATTTTACTCAATTCTCTTAAACTTTGGCTCTGATACCAAATTGTAAGGCCCCGTTCCCGGGACACTTACAGTCGGTCAATCATCGCATAATACATTTAAGACACATCATTTGTAGCAGAATTAAAACTTTTCATTCATGATTAAAATCCTGTCAATACATCAAATCATTCATTTACATCTCAAAATTTTGTTAACACAATAATCATTCCCAAAAATGTGGATGCCAGATGCAAATCATTCCCAGTGGCTTATGTATCCATGCCTGCACCTCCTCAGCATCAAACGATTACCTGCCAACTATTATGCATATAAAAGTCAGCTACGCTGAGTGAGTTCTAGTTTATAATTAAAATACTTTACTTTTCGTTAAAACATATCCTTTACTTTCGTTCATGATCACAAATTGTACGTAAATCTAGATAATAATTATTATTATCCTATCATCATCGTTCATAATCATTTGTTTTTGTACTTTCTTTCATTCTTTCACTTTTAATCTAGATCCTGTCATAGGCTACGCCCCATCATTGTGCATGAAGCAACTTCCATCTTGGGGTCAAGCGACAAGGATCCCGTTTTCGTACGTCTTGATCAGTCACAAAGACTGAACCCCTGTGTGCATCCTCATGGGTTAGCTAAACCGCACACAGTTGAGCTAACAACCCCTTAATGAGTTGTGAATCTCCTTTCAATTTGCTTGCAAGACTTTCATTCATTCATTACGTTCCACTTTCATCATCGTTATCTTTCACTTTCGTTACGTAATACTTTACTTACATAATCATACATATCAAGTAAAGTCACATCATAAATCATATAGTTTTAAAAAGTCGTTTAGCGTGAAAAGATAACACATCACACATAACAGCATAGCATGCGAAAACTTAACATACATCAAGAACATTTCGCGCGAGAACTAACCCTTTCACGCCAGAACCATCCTATCGCGCGAAAACCATCAAGTCGCGCGAGAACCATATATCCTGCGAGAACTTACAAGTCGCGCGAGAACCACCTGTCACGCGAAAACATGTATATATTGTGCGAAAACTACACCTTTCGCGCGAAAACATCCCATAATTCAAAATCTTAACGTACATCAAAACTGCTCGCGCGAAAACTACAAGTTTTCCCGCCCAATCACAACTTATCGCGTCTAAGGCTGTTCTAACATGCAAACACCTTAACAACATCATACCAAGCATGAACAAGAACATTCAAACGTCTAGTATGCATAATAGCCCCAAAACATAAAAACTTACGTAAAAAGGGGACTAGAAACTCACCTCTTGAAGTTCTAGCACAAACACAACCTTCCCCAAGCCTTTGCCGAGCAAAAACTACATAACCATGCTTTATTCATCAATAATCCATTCTTAATACATAACACAAGTTACTACACGAGTTACATACCTTAAACACTTAGATTCTTCACTTTCTCTCTCTACGCAGCCGATTTCTCTCTCTAGCAGCTGAACTTTTTGCGCGAAATGGAGTCAGACTGGGTGTTCTCAGCTATTTATACCCAGCTGAGCTTAACGCATGAACTTCTCGCGAAAGAAATTCACTTGCCTTCTTTTTCTTCAAAAATTTTGGGCGTTACATCTAAACCCAGATGTCCCAAAGGCTGAAAACTACAAAAACATAATTTAGGCCATAAGACAGACAAGGCTGGTCCATGCTATGACAATCAGGCCTGAGATATATGAGGACCATATTGTCCAGTTTTGGACCCATGCTCATCCGAAGTAACTGCATGACCAACAAGTTGTTGTGTCCAACATACATGAGCATCAAATTATCATATCAGAGGAAGTTATAAGGAGAGTATTATAACTTGGTAATGAAGATGCATAAGGCCCAATAAAATTTGATGAGAATTATGTACTTCAGGTATTAGACAGATTGGGTATACAGGAACCATTGAAAGAAAATAGATCAAGAAGTCATATATGTGTGCTCAATTCAGGTTCCTAATGCACACTTACCAAAAGAAAATGAAGAAAATGACTAACAGGAAGACAGGATGGGATGCTACTTCTTTAAGAAGCTCCTCTGCTATTGCAAGCATCATAGCAAGGAGACCATTCAATTTTGCCGCCCAAATTCTCAATGGAATGATATACAATCTAATTGAAGTAAGAAACAAGTTCCAAATGTATCCAAGGTTCCTTCAGATGATCATTGATGATCTTTTACCAAACATTCCAAGAGAGGGTGCCATCATCCAACCAGTTCATTTTAATGAACATGATTTTAACAGAATCAAGTCAATCTTATATCATGGAGATAAAATTCCTGTCCCTGCTCACATGATTGATTATGATCTTCTTATACCAGACATTTTATGAGGATTCTAGGACAAGGAGAGCCTTATATGATGTTCAGAATGTGATTTATCAACAACCAATCATCCAACCTGCTCCTATCATACAAGTGGAAGAATTTGCACCAATGCAAGAACCAATTGTTCAAGAAGAACAACCTTCTCATATTCAAGAACAAGTCATGTATGAGCAATAGCAAGTTTAGGAAGATGTTTAAGAGCAAGAACAGATGCATTTTGAACATCAGGTGCCTTCACCACCATAAAGCCCAAACTTATCTGATCAGCAAACATTATCTTCTCTTTTGAGAGACATAGATGCTTCATTAGAAGAAAAAATAACTCACCAAGAACAAGTAGAAACATCATCTGTACATGAGTCAGAGCAAGAAAAACAAAGTACTCATGTTGAGCATAAAAAAATAGATGAACAGCAAGTGAGATTCCTATTGAAGAAGATGAGTACTCAAAAGTGTTTCTATTCACTAAGTACAACAAGCTGATTGAGAAATCAAACAACAGAGCTAAAAGGTTAAAAGAGAAGCTCAAGAGCAAAGATGAAGAGATAGAGAAGCTCACAGCGGATGAAACAGCTTAGAAGTTTATTCTTCAGTTTTTGGAACAACAACTTGAACAATCAGTGGCAGAGGTCAAGATGAAAGACCAAGACCACAGTAGTGCAAGATATATTGCCTACTTGACAAAACAAACAGATGAAAAAGATTCTGAAATGGATAAGCTGAAAAAGAAGGTTTATGCTCAATCTAAAGAGATTAACAGGCTGAATAGAGAATTGGAACACAAAGACACTCAACTGAATGAGGAAGAACATACAAAAGGTCAAGAACAAGACCTCAGTGATGACTTTGAAGAACAAATCATGTCTCAAGCTGAAGAAATCAGCACAAGGGAAACAGAACAAGCAATCATTATCCCTGAAGAGACTTACTCAATGGGTCAATTGTTTAGAGAAGCAAAACCATTTGAGAACATCCATTATTCACCCATTCTCAGAAAACATTTTCACACTCCTGAGACACAACCATCTCAATCAAGCATCATACTTGTGAACCCTTTAACAGTGAAACAAAAGGAGTTAATCAGACAGTTTGCACAATCATTAAAGGTGCAAACTGAATCATCCACAGATCAGGCATCATCCTCACAACCTCCTCTGAAAACCTATTAGAGAAAAAGAAAAATACTTTACTTAGCCTCTTTGAGAAAAGGAAAACAAAAGGTTCAAGAGATTGATGAACTTGAATCACCACCTCTCAAGCTTCTCAAGGTAAAAGCTAAACCTATTAATGAAGATAAGGTCAAACGAAAAACACTTGAGGCTTCTGTTCTTAAAGAAGGTGAGATAGATCAAACAAAAGACCAACAACAAGATCATATTATTATTCTTAGTGATTCTGATAAAGAAGATGAAGAAAGAGATAATAATAAGGATATGCAGAACATAAAAGAACTCTTCACTGATGATCCTGATACTTTAATGGGAATTGAGTTAATATCAAGAGGACTTCCTTATGATACATTCATACATCTTAACCTATCTAAGGTTAAAGACTTGCTCAAAGACTTTCAAAAAGTCATGAAGAATGAAAAAGAGTAAACATACAGAAGGTACAAGGAGATCAAAGATCAACAAGAACTTCAAAAGAATTTACCAAAGGATCCTCAAATAGAAAAGATGACCTACTCCCAGGTTAAAAGCTAGTTGAGACACACAAGGGTGCCCTATAGGTCATATGCAGGCAGATCTCTATCTCAAATGAAAGAAATGGCTAGAGAGATCTACAAGAACATGCTTGCAAATGCATTGAAGCCACAGATCTTTTGACCTCATCTTGCATCTTCTTTATCCACATGTCATCAAGCTCCACTTGAGCTTCTTCCAATAGAAGAGCCTAGGCGGTTCATGCCTCATAGGCTATGGCCAGAAGGAAATGAAGTGAGAGAAATGATTAATGAAAACACAAATTTTGTCAAACTCTATGACAGAATAACACTTACAGCTTCTATAGATGAAAGGAAAATTGTAGCTTGGAAATATGATGAAATATGGGATTCTTTGCTTATTAAGAGAGTATCTATCCTTATCTAATACTTATCATACATATCTCAACTGGGATCATTGAGCTATGAAGACAAATTGGACCTGATACAATTGAGGTTGGTCAATCACACTAACAATCCTAAAGGAGAAGATTTCTATCATATTATGAGAGCATACATGAACAGACAACATCATGAAATGAAGTCAAAAGCAGATAGAGAATACAAACTTCATTTAGCCAAGTTGAGAAGAGAACAAAAGAGGCCTGTTGAAGAAACAACCACTCACATTGATACAGAAATGTTAGAAAGAGTTGGTTATCTAATAAGACCATCTGATTTGAAGATTATCAAGAAGAAGATAGATGGTAATCAGTACAAACATCCTATCACAATATGGTATTATGATGAAACTCATTTTGATGTTGTACTTGAAAGAAAACTTAAAGGAAAGGAAGCAACAGACATAAGGCTATTTGATCAGGTGGAAATCAAGCTCCTTCATCCATCTTATGTATCATTTTTGAAGACCAAAACATTCCCTGTAGTAGAGGATGTTCTATGCAAGGGAGATTGTTGTTACTTCAAACATATGCTGAGAATCTTGGGTAATATTTATGTCAATGCCGCACTCAAAAAGAGATTGGAAACTAATTCAACAACCATTAACACGCATTGAAGGTATAACAAGCATGAGGATATTAGATAACAACAACCTTGAAGTTCTGAAGGGCAATCATGTTGTAACCACACTGGTTAGCAACATTGATGTGTAAAGCCTTGATTTATTTACCCTGGAACAAATGGTTAATCTCTCCATTCACTATAAATATGATGATCAAAATAGTACAGTATAATACTTTGTTGAGCACATAGTCAATTGTAGAAATGCCTTGAAGATCACTTCATTGATTGAGCAAGTAAGGGAAGCAGAAAAGGATCATATTACAGAGTTGGATGCAGAAGAATCCTTGAAAGCCATAGCAGAAGTGTAGAAAAGTGTTAATGAAGGTGGTCCATTACACACCTAAAGGTTTCTAACAACCAAACAGACAAAACCAATCTAACATACATACTTAACCTTTCAAACAAACAAAACATCCAAACATGCATAACAGACAACAAACACATCAGAGAATCAATCATTCATGTATATTATACATAATCATCAAATATATCAACAACCATGCAAATAACAAGTTATTCTAGCAAACATACATAAATCAAACATACAAGGCAATCTGATTACACATGTGTAATTAGTGAATCATTCAAGTAATCATATAAGTATACATGTAATCAGTTAATCAAACAAACAACCATTCAATTATACATGAAATCAATCAATCAATCATACATGTAATCAAGCAATCATACATATGAAATATATATAACACGTTGACACGTTACAAGATAAAATTCACAAATAATACTTAAAATCTATAAATCACATAACCACAAATTAATAATCCACATTATTAATCAAGTTATTATCAGATAATCATTTTTAATTATTATTAAGTCACCAACGTTCAATGACAACTAGTGTGTGCTCACTACACGTGTATGCCAGACCTAACGGAACTAACAGAGTTTGTTAAAGGAAAATTACCGGATGTCATAATTTCCCAAATGCACATCCGCATTAGTAAATACGGATGAAGAAATTCCTTTAGCATTTCCACAAATGCTCATCCGCATTTGTAAATGCGGATAAGGAACATTCATCCGTATTTCCTCAAAACACATCCGTATTAGTAAATGCGGATGAAGAAATAGAAATGCGGACAAAAAAACTTGTATTGTTTGTCAACCATTTGAATAACAATACAAAGTACTCTCTCTCTAGAACAAATTATCCATATAATTTATCCATAACACTAGTGCAAATATTTAGAAACCCAATTTTTAAATACTTTAAGTGTTAATATTTATTTACATGATCATATCATAAAATAAATATTATAGGTGTTTGTCTAGCTTTTTATTGGGTATGACCTGACTTGGATCATAACGTACTAGCCACATCAATTCAATATGTGTCTGGGGCAGACCGTTCCCAACATAAGGAAGATCCCTATTCATGCTCCCGTGCCAGGTAACAGCTTGTCCAAGCTTATGGGATGGAGTTGTGAAAAGGAGACGGGACATGCGTTAATAAATTGTGAAGATAGAGAATACCATGTCATTGACCCTGTGGATCTGCTCAAATTTGGAAAAAAAGATTTGATGAAGCTGCAGTCTTGTCCAATTCCAATTGATGAATCTGTTCATTTCATAGCAGCTCAGTATGGTTGGATGATTACGAAGGCCTTGGACAACAATATGTATGCTTACGGAGGCAGTTATCAAGTTGATGATGTGGACTTCTAAGAGCATTGATTTACTGAGCCTAGGGGGATATTGTAGGGGTTGAACCTAGAGGCTCGGGAAATCAAATCAAGATGAAGAAGATCAAGCCAAGCGACAAGTCCAAGTTACCGAGCGAAAACTTGATTCCCGTGCGACAACATCAAGTCGAGCAAGAACTAGTGACTCGCACGAGAACTTCTAGTTTAGTATATATAGAAGTTTTGTAATGTAATTAAAGATCTTTTTCTCATTTTCCTGATTTCACACTTATTGTAATTGTTACCAAATCAAAGAGCAATACAATCAAAGTTATTTACATCTTGTGTTTGAGTTCTTCTTTTAGTCATTCAATCTTATCTGTAATGTCTACATTCCGCATATTCATTACGAGATTGAACTTTGTAACGTGTTAATCCTTACACGTGTCAAAATTAAAACCCTGATTGAAGTCAAAAGTAATGCAGATTCAAAATCTGAACATCAATAATAAACCCTAGATTACCAAAAATCAAGTATTAGTGCCAATTATCGACATGCAATAAAAGACTAATCACCATACCTTATTTGGATACCAAGAGTCATCGGATATCACCTGAATCATCATAGATCAAGTCAATGGTTAGGTTTAAGTAAACCACCCGATGAGGTTGCTCAACCTCATGCCACCATTAAACTGTATTATTCAACCTAGCATCTCTCGACGACCGGTCCACCGGCCAGGTAAACCCTGACAAATGGAATGGAACACCATCGCTACCATCTTCCGACCGACAAGAGATGGAATCGGTAGACAGAGAGATTTGGCAGAGAAACCCTCGCAAAGAGGCAAATGAAGCAAAGTAAAGGAGATAAAGCGGTAAAGACAACAAATGGGACACGCGTCTAAAGAGTAGGAGACGGTGGGGAGAGGTGGCAGTTTCTTTCACTATTCATTCATTTGGAAAATTAACATATAGGTTAATTAGAAATTGTTTAATTTTATATTAGTTTTAATTTTAAGTTAATTTAGTTTTTAATTTATTAACTGTTTTAATTCTAAGCCAAAATTTGTTTAATTTTAAGTTACTTTACTTTAACTTAACTTAAGTACTTATTTTTTGTTAACATTATGGAATTTTCGTAATGGATTTAAAGCAAATATATTTTTTAACCTAACCCTGTTTGGAGTCGAGACCCCACCCAGATTCCACCATGTAGGATTCTACACTTCGTTAAACTGGGTTGGGACCGACCCGAAACCCAGTCAAACTGGGTCTGGATTTCAATGACCACAACCCAAACCGGGTTCAACCCGACTGATTTCAAATTTGAACCCGACTTGTGTACCTCTAAGTACAATGCCATATACAAAACCGGGTAAAAAATAAATATAAAAACGTAATTTATATAACAAACTTGATTCAAACTAGTGTCTTCAATGAGAACTTCACGAAACTGTATTAATATAAGTCTTCAACTTGTTGAGTATCTTCATCTTTGTCCTTGACTGCACCAATGAACAAACACTTTTTCACGGTTGTGTATTCAACACGCCCCCCTTAAAATATATTTCACATCTCCATTCAGACAACAATTGTGTCTCCCAAGGTATAACAGCTGAAGTAATATGTACTATCGGAGAAGGCCATGAGCTTGTGGTTACATCAAGTAAATTAGTATTGGTGTAATTTTTGAGTAAGGGTTTTTTTACTAACTTTAAAACAAACCTTCATTTAAATTACATAATTACATAAATCCATAACTTTCATGCCCATTAATCATGCAATAATCAATGGTTAAATGACATGCTAAAATTGGAATAATCAAAAGTAAAAATCAAACATCCCTTATAGGTCATTTGAACCATTTATTCAAGTATTTTAATAAGAAATTAGTGTTGGTCATTACATGATTAGTAACATTGATCATTCCAACCATTCAATTTCTCATTCAGTTTAATGTTTATTATGTTAGTGAAAACCATATTTTTCATTATTTTTTCCAACACTATAAACTATGTTAAACTATTAGAAAATACAAGAGTAAAATATACTAGTGGGAACAAGAACTAAAGCCTTGCAAATGAGGCTTTTATCAATTTATAGGAATAAAATGGGGTACAACATGACCGTACTTAAGGAGGCACAACCCCGTGCTATGCTTTCCTCCCTACTCCACTAACTCTATAGTAACGGATTCTGACATGCAGTGACCACAGGGGTGTGGTATGACACACCATGAGAGGTGAGGCATGGTGCTTGACACGAATTGTGATTGGGCACGAGGTGTGCCTGGGTTCTTGCTATGGGTTGTGCTTGGTCAGGGAGGCTTCAAGTCTTTAATTGTGAAGCATGTAGGCACAAGGCGTGCTTCACCAGGTAAGACCCGTGCTTTGCTTCTGCTGAAACACTTTTCTTCAACTTTTTTCATGTGTTTCCTCTATTTGTTCAACTAGAAGCTAATTATTCTTCTAAATAAATATGTTTTCCTCTAGGCACAATCATGTTCATTTTATCCTTTGAACTTTGTTTCAACTTGAAAAAGCCATACACTCGAACCAATAATCTACAACACACATTAGAATCATTTCTACATGTAAACATCCATTCAATTTATTAACGTATACAAATTCAGGGGAGGGTTATTCTAAAAAGGTTCAAAACTATAAAAAGTGTAGAAAACCGTGAGAAAGTGTGAAGTGTTTAATAAAGGAAAAGAAATGAAAGGGTAAATGTGTCCATTAAAAAGGTGCAAGTACATCCGTAACTTTTTTTACGCCAATACTTTAAAAAAAATCACACCACAAAATGACAGGTTTTATCTCTTCAATTAGTATAATATTATTGCATTAAAAAACCAACATGAACTGGGTGGGGCGTTTTATTGTGTTTTAAAACTAGAAAAAGTTTATGTTGTTTTAGAACTACGTTACTATATAGTGTTTTAGCCGGATAAATTTATGGTGTTTTTAAACCACATTATTGTATGGTGATTTTTAACTGTGTTACGATATAAAAATGATTAATAAAATACCATAATAGAATAACTCAGTTTTAAAAGTTCAGTGGAAATGAATGATTTAATGATCAAGTAGAAGTATAAATATTCAAGAACATGTATATGACAAAACACAATATCTAAAAAGTTTAAAAGGCTTATTAATTTTGTACATAGATGTTAAATTTAATCTCGTTATGATACATAATTATAAAGAAAAAACAAATTTATAAAGAAAAAAATGATATATAGAAAAAGTTTAAATGTTGTGTAAATTTTTGTAATTGATGTTACATTTCAAGTTAGAAATGTAATATAAGTTGAAAGACTAATCATTATGTTAATGTTTTAACATAAAAAATGTAATACATCATCATAAAGATACCATAAACTCATCTGGTATAAAAGCACCATAAAATTATTCACTTCAAAAACATAATAAAATCGTTTAGTTTTAAAACACCATAAAGTTATCTACTATAAAACGCCATAAAATTACTCAGTTCTAAAACACCAAAAACTTATTCAGTTCTAAAATACCATGAATTTGTCTACTTGTAAAACACCATAATGCTCAGTTTTAAAATGCCATCGAGTTAATCTAAAATACCATTAAATTATCTAGTTAAAAAATGTGACATCCTGTGTTTCCAGTTTAATATCCATACGTTAATAAAATATGATATATTAATTAAATGCGTTATAAGACTTAATTTTTTGATAATTAAGGTCATCTAAGGTCTAGCAAAGCCCTTTTGTGCATAAATTATATGATTGGTAATTTTGAAAATTACCGAGTCGCGTTGCGATAAAAACTTTTAACGAGCGTCGGTGACAACTTGGTTATTTATAAATTTCAATCTGGTCGGTATGTTTTGATTTTTAAGGCATTATAAGTGAAAATATTATTAGTCATGAAAAATAATAATTACTATTATTATTAACATTGATCGCGTAAAATTAAGACTTTTGAATATTGCCTTGATGTAACATACAGTCTATTGCATGTTGAGTTAACCTGTGAAAATATTATTATTTTGACTGGTAATCATTTTTATTTATATTGTGTACCTATGGAAAGCCTCAAATTAATATTTTTATTTCATATAAATTATTCGCAAAAAACCCGAACGTTTAAAATTTTTACAAAAAAAAAATTTAACCAGACCAACACCCCTCCAGACAAGGTGGCTCACACTTGGGACCCACCATCTAAAAATCTAGCCAATTTTAATATTATTAGAATTAATTAATTCACCTCATCATTTCTTATTTAAACCAACACAACACTCAACCATCCTACACCAAATCATTCCACTACACACTCGTACTCTCTCTTTTCACTTCTCTCCTCTCTCTCGGCCAAAATACCCTAAGAGTACCCCCATCCCTTTGATTTTGATCATCCAAGTTTGATTTTAGCTTCAATCACCCAATTTTTGAAGACTTTTGGTGATTTTGGTGTGTAATCTTACACAAACCAAGCTCAAAAGTGAAATCTATCATCAAGAAAGATCATCTTTCTCTAAAAATATTCATCCTAGGGTATGAACATCCATCTCTAAATCTCTTGCAAACATGACATAAGAATGATTGTTGTAAGTTTTGTTCACCAAAAACTAGATGTTTTGAAATCCAAGATTCCAACAATGGTTTTTAAAAAAGAAAAAAAGAGTTTTTGATGTATATACGTGTGTGAGTGCCATGAATATGTGTGTGTGTGTGTGTTTGAAGTTTGATGTGTTTTGAAACCTTTTTACATTTTCTTTGATTTTGACATGCAAGATGATCAACTTATGATTTTTGCTTATGAACATCATAAGAAACCCATCTATCAAAGAAATCTATCAAAAAGAAGATTGTGTCGTATAAATGTATGTATGTATGAATGATGTTCTTGAGCTTGTCTTGTTTTCGGATTTCTAAAATGATTGAAATGATCCATGAAATATAGTGATCATCATCTAAAATCTTTGAGTTTTAAGTGTATTTTGGTGAAATGAAAAACTAAGAATACAAGTTACATATAATAATAATCAAGTATTGATTAGACATGACCAATAGTAATGATTTTACAAGTTAAACTTCATCAAAATAAGATCTACTCAAATCTGGAAAAGTGGGTTCAAAAACATGTTAATAATAAGTTAAAAATAAGTAATCTTACATAAAATAATGATCTTGATGTTTGGGTTTAATCACATATACGATTTACGCTTAAAATTACGTTAAAAATGGTGTTTTTCGGGTAAAAAATGGATGCTTTTGCACAAATCCGGTTTTGGACAGAGAGTAATAATATATTTTAGGGAGAATTAAATGTTTCCCCTTATAAATTTATTTAATTAGATATATACCCAACTTCATATTTTAATTACATATATCTCCTTACAGAACTTAGTCGTTCACATATATACCCAAACTAAAATTTTAATTACATATATCCCCTTCACTAAACATAAATATAACATATTTACCTATTTGAATATATTTTATTAAATTAACTAATATAATTACTTTTTACTCTTACTTTTACTAAAACTATAAAATTAAGTATTTGTTCGTTTCTTAACTAGTTTTTCTTTTTAACTAACTTTGGATATATAATTATTTGTTTATGTTTTGATATTAACATTTCTTACTTTTTGTATACTTTGTTTACCTTTTGATAGTAAGATTCCTTGGTTCACATGAAAAAACTTGCAATCCCGTCATGCAACACGATTTAGACATCTTTTTTTCTTGTTTTCACGTTACGAGTATTCTTCGATTTCTGATCCTGCTTTTGCACCCGTTTAATTCAAAAACTGACAGACCCAAACTTCTTGCGAATCTATTCAAGTAGCTTGAAACTACTAGAAACAAACTCGAAATGGATACAAACTAATTATGTTGGAATTGTCTTATCACCTTTCACCATCCATATTGTCTACGCTATACACAGATGGTCGAAAAAAGTAACCGACTAAAAACAAGTGATTTGGCTAAAATTTCAACACGCAACTTCAGAAATGATATTTGAATGCGGATAGATGTTACAAGTGATGCTTTTTGATGTTGAAGTTTGAGTATCTAGCCAAATCAGGCTTTTCCAATCAATTATGTTTTTCCGCCCTTCAGCAACGGCTGCTAGTGAGTGTGGTGGAGGGTGATATGATGATTCCGGTGCAACTAGCTAGTTTCTATTTTGATTTCGTTTCAAGCTATCAAATAGATTCACGAGAAGGTACATGTTTAACAGTTTTTAAACTAAACATCTGCAAAAGCGGTATTTAAGATATGAGAATTACTCACAAAGCAAAATAAGTAAAATTATGTGTTCGAATTGTGTACACGAACTAGAAAACAATAGGATCAAAAGGTAAATAAGATAAAAAAATAAAAAGAACAAAAAAACATTAGTTTAGAAACACTACAAATAATCAAAACTCGAAAGTTAGTAAAAAAGAACATTATTTTAAAGTTTAATAAAACAAGAGTAAAATACTAATTATATAAGTTATATTTAATAAAATAATAAAATTAGTAATTATGTAATATTTATGTTCAATAAAAGAGGATATATGTAATTAAAATTTTAATTTGGGTATATATGTATTTGACTAAGTTTTAGAAGCGGATATATGTAATTAAAATTTTAATGTGAGTATATATGTAATTAACTAAGTTTTAGAAGGGGATATATGTAATTAAAATTTAAAGTTGGGTATATGTAAACGATTAAGTTTGTAAGGAAAATATGTAATTCTTCCTATATTTTAAGTAGAAAACTTATGTTTCTAAGTATGTATCTAATCCATAACATGTATGGGCATCGGTGTTGATCTTATACGCGTAAAAACCCGAAAAACCGACAATTTCGGGTTGAAATTTTGGGACTATTTTGAAACTGATTTTAAACAGAAAATTTCAGAGTGTTTTTATTATAAAATGGTTTTTTTAAAACATGTATAATGATCATGAGATGTACACGGTTTTATGTATGGTTTTGACATGTAAAACCGTACGGTTTCGGCTTAAAATCAACGTATGCGGGTAAATTTGGGTCAAAAGTAAAATAATATATTTTTATAATGAAAGTTTTATTAACATGATTTAATATATGTATTATTACTGAAAAATTTGTTTATTTGTTAAAAAGATTACTATTATTGGTTAATAATATGTAAAGTGATATTTTATAAAAAGGTTATAAAAATAATAAATTATTTTCTTAAAAAGAACAAGACTATACATATATATTTATTATTAGTCTTAGATAAAATGTTATTAAAAATAAATAAGTATGTTTTTGTGCAGGACCGTTAAAGGGTACTTAAGCTTGCACTTAGTTAACACACTTAGGAGGATCTTAAGATCACTTAACAATTCCAATAGGGAACTGTGAACCTTTACTGAAGATACAAGATAAACACAAGTAAAACAAGAATAAGAGCACAAGATAAAGTTTTCAAGGAAGTTGTATATTGCTTCTCTAGTTCTATTACAAGTGTTGTACAAGTATATTTAAATACAAGAACCGGAGACTACTTATACTACATCCTACAACCGTCAATATGCAAAAAGACAGTTGAAAGTGACTAATCTAGACAACAAGATCAGCCTAAAATCAAAAGACAGATTGTCTTTTGACTAGTGACTATGACAAGCCATAGCTCACTGACTTTCCTATTACAAAAAGCCAAGAAAGAACAAAAACAGAAACTTGCAGGCGAAGACCTTATCTACTTTATCATAAAGTATGGAAGTTTCACCAACTAGTGATAGCAGGTGAACTACGAGAGCATGCAGCGGAAAGTAGGTTGCTTTAGTTGATGAAAAATGTATCTTTTCTCTCTCTTCAGAGGAAAATCAGTCTTGTCTTTAAATAGATTCGAAAGACTTTGTCTTGAGAGCTTCGGAAGACTTCATCTTTTACCTTCGAAAGAGTTGAGTCTTTGGCTTCGGAAGACTTTACACTTAGAATATTTTCCAAGTTCAGTGTAAAGCTTCCGCAGCAGTTTCTTCTGAACTTTGGCTTTGGAAGATTTTACACTTTGCATTTTTCTCGAGTGTGTAAAACTTCCGAAGCTAGTTCACCTTTGTTCTGAAGTGCATCTTGGAAGACTTGGTTGTTTTGGTATCTTTTGGTTGCATCAGCCTCTTAACTTCAGAGGTTCCTACAAACTCTCCCTAGGCTGATGCTACCAAAACAGAGAGGTTCTTCAGACTGGGATAGTCCATATAAGGATCTTTAGAATTCCTTTCTTCATCAGTAGATCTGGATTCTTTAGGCTCATGAAGTACCTTCTCATGTCATAGAGATCATGCAGAGGGAGTTCAAGCATGTCATTTGTGAAGTAGACATGTTGTTCTCCTTGATCTCTAGTGACATACCATCTGTCTGGATCTTCAGCAAAAGTCCATAATAGAATTTGTCTTCCAACAGAGAGAGGCTCTACTATGATAGGAGTTGTTTGAGAGTCCTCTTCATGCACTTCCTCAGGATGTTCTGACTCATCCTTAGGTTGGGAGGAGGATGCCTTTCTTCTTTTTCTTCTTGAAGATGATCTTCTTTTGGCCATCCTCTTTTTCCTCCCTAATGATTTTAACTGATAGGGTTGGTCTTCAGTACCAGGTTCTTTAGTGGATTCCCTCTTAGTTTGGGATCCCTCTCTCCCAGTTTCAGAAGAAGAGGGAGGAGAACCCTGCTATGGTTAGAAGATGAAGTTGGCTGTTGTGCAGCTTCAGGTGCAGGTGGTGTGTCTCTATAGGTACCACCTTTACCTCAACTTCAGGTTGAGCTTGACTTGATAATGAATGAAGTCCACAAGCTTTCCCCTTTTATCTTTTGCTTGATCACCCTTATGTGCTCATCCATTATGGATAGAGACATGGGACCAAGCCTCCTTCCAAAGAACCCATACAGCTTCAAGAAGCTCATCATCTTCTGCCTATCTGCAAACTTTTTTGACTTTTCTGGATGATGGCTCTTGATTTTGTAGCTTCTTCCTTTGCCTCTCTTTGCAGCTTGCCTTTCTTTCTTGGCTTGCTCTTCCAGTTGTTTATTGTATTCAAATAATATATAATCATAAGGCAAGGGAAGGAGTGCAGGTGCCGATAGAGACCTGTAGCACTCAGGTAATTGATCATTTTTAATCTTTCTTCTACATCAACTACCTGAGGTTGTTCACAGAGCCACAGTCTCTGACTCAGGACTTTCTTGAACTGGGGAGAGGACAGGAATGTTCTTGTAAAGCCTTTTCCTTCCTCTCCTTTGACAATTCAATGTCAGCCAGTCATTAACTCCTCTAAGGGAAGAGAGATGAGTTCATCTATGTTGTAGTTCCTCATCCCCAGATAGTTGAGCCTGGCTGCCCTTAATTCATCTTCTTGAGTGTTTGGTACAGGGGTAGCCAGAATTGCAGCGCATGAATCCTAGGGAACCACTTGAACTCTTTCCCCTCAGCTTTCTCTCCTCTCTCATCTTTTCTTCTTCAATCTCTTCAGGAGTCATCTTCCTTTGGCCTTTGTCAATTGCAGATCTATGACTCAGTCTGAGGAGAGCTTTGGCCTTCATTACTTGATTCAGCAGTCAAGCTCTGGCCAGAGAGAGGTTGTGAAGCACCATCACCAGCTGGTGCCTCACTGAGGGTATGGGATGCTGGAGGAGATCTTGTCTCAAGGTTCACAGTCTCAGCTCTGGGCCTTTAGTCAAGGCTTTCCCTTCAAAGCTAATCTTGGGGTCTACCTCAACATCCAGTTGACCAAAGGCTTCAACTGCTAGCCTCTGTCTAATAATACAGTTCTCCATTTGAATTCTGCCACCCCTTCTTGAATTGATTGGCTAATCTGACAGCTGTCTGTTATTGCTTGGGTTGATTAGTGCCAGATGTTGGGTTTCTTACAAGTTTTATCAAAGTTTTTAACCATTTAAACATCAAAACGCAGTGGATATTTGAGAGTTAAAACTTGTTTTATGTTCTAAAAATAAACATTTTATAATCAAGAAGCAAACCCAAGAACAAAGGATCATATATGTGAAAAGAAATGCTATCAAAAAGTAAACAACCATAGGGTGTTCTTAGAATACTACCTTTCAAGAACAATCTGATATGATATGGATAAAAGATGAAGAAGATGATGCTCTTGAATGGCTTGCCTTCATGGAGAAGGTCTCAAGCTTGTATACCCCAAGCTACTAACACAACACCTTGTTTGCTAGGATTTTGGCACTTGCACTACACAAAAGAATTCTTCTTGTTCCTCCTTGTTCTAGCTGTGAGTTTGAGAGAGGAGAGAAGGAGGAGTGTTTGGTTAGAGAGCTTTTGCATGTAGAGTGGTTGGGTGTTGAAGGGGGGGTGTTTTCCAAGAACATTTAATACAAACAAAATTCAAAAAGGGATGGGGTTTTCCCTCTCTAATTTCGACCGCCCCTTTCTAGTCACCTTTTTAATGGTTTTAAACACTTTAAAACAAATAAACAACATGTTAATTAGATACAAGTTTAATTAAAACATGTACCATATAGACATGATATTGGTTACATGCAATATGTCATAACCATTATCATATACATATTATTTAACCACTTAAAAAAATAATATCATAAGATAATTGTATAAATAATTATCCATATAATTTATTTATTCCTCAAGTGCAATATTTAGAAACCCATTTTTCTAAATCATAAGTGTTAATATTTAATTGTTAGATCATATCTTACTATAAATATTATGGTGTTTGTCTAGCTTGTTATTGGGTATGACCCGACTTGGATCATAATGTACTAGCCACATCAATTATAATATGTGTCTTGGGCAGGCCAATTCCAACAATCTCCCACTTGCACAAGATACATAGAAATTTGATGCAAGTAGTAAATACCGCCTAACAACGGTTTACTACCCCTGATACATATGACGAGGTGCCATTCAATAACATTATTCCTTTAAGTACCTACTTGTAATGATTAGGTGAATCAATCATTTTATCCTTTTGCCACGGATGTCATGTTAAAATCCTAGAGACACAGAGTGATCATTCTCCATTGATTTAACTTTAGCAGGCCTTAGACATCTTGCTCTCAAGTATAAGAGGGACAAATCCCATCTTGACTACATACCTCTCTCACAATCACCTCGTACTATACCTAAATTTAGTCTTATGTACTGCCATGTTTCAGAACAGCGAAGAACTAAGTCAAAATATAATACCCGGTGAATATCAGCCTAATATGTATCTCAGGTCAGAGGATGCCAAATGATATTCGCCTTTACTCAATTAACTTAGATCAATCAAGAAGATTCCATGTAGTAATATTTGAGATGCGGGTCAGTCCAATATTTGTATCCCACAAATATCTATGAACTTTGCAGCAACCCTTTGCTCTATATTCATCCTATAATATCCACCAATCCAAGTTCATAATAGTCTTCCCCTCATACTTGTTCCCACAAGTATGAACGACTACGGACGTTTGAGTAATGATTTACTCATGGATTAAACATGCAAAATTGGAACATTAGTTGAAGCATTCTACCAAATAATTTAATTCAAGTAATAAAGGTTCCAATATCCAAAAAAATTACAAGATCAAATCCAGTCACTAGAATATCGAAGTCCCATGGCACAAGTATGACCTTCATGCTTTGCCTTTTCAAGAGCTTCGTGAGTGGATCCGCAATGCTGATCCGTGTGAACTTTGCGAATACATATTTTTCCCTTTTCAACTCATCCCTTATGTAGTTGAATCTCCGCTCAATGTGCCTAGTCTTTTGAGTGTGCAGGGGTTCCTTGATTTGATCAATTGCACCCGTATTATCACAAAGAATTTCTAGGGGGTCCTGAATGGAAGGGACCATCCCTAGATCGGCAATAAATTTTCTAAACCATGCAGCTTCTTGAGCTGCTATGAAGCGGCGATGTATTCTGAATCTGTAGTTGATAATGCCACCACATCTTGTTTAGATCTCTTCCAAGAGACTGCTCCTCCATTTAAGACGAAAATATCCCGATTGGTGATCGTGAATCATCACGATCAGTTTGGAAACTTGCATCGTGTAACCTTTTATCACGAGTTCCTCCTCACCGGATCCATAGATTAGGAACATATCTTTAGTCCTCCTTAGGTATTAAGTATGTTTCTTAACAGCCATCCAATGACTATTTCCTGGATTTTGCTGGTATCGTTTTGTCATGCTCAAAGCGCATGACACGTCCGACCTAGTGCATATCATTGCATACATGATGGATCCTATAGCAGACGCATACAGGATTCCCTTCATTTTATCTTGCTCATCCTTTGAGCTTCGACATTGAGTCGTACTCAATATCGTCCTCTTTGAATAGGTACCGTACCTTTCTTTGAGTTCTCCATCTTGAACCTTTTCAAGATCTTATTAATGTATGCACTTTGATTTAAACCTATCAACCGCCTTGATCCTATCCCTATAGATCTTTATTCCTAAAATACAGGCGGCTTCACCAAGATCCTTAATGGAAAAACAGCTTCCAAGCCAGGTTTTTTACACCTTCCAAGGTTGGAATGTGATTTCCAAATAGTAGGATGTCATCGACATACAATACTAGGAAGTGATGATGCTCCCACTAGCTTTCTTATACACACAAGCCTCATCAGTGTTTTTGATGACCCAAATTAATTACCTCTTCATCAAAACGGTGATTCCAACTTCTTGACTGCTTGCTTCAATCCATAGATTGATTTCTTTAACTTGCATACTTTGTTAGGATGTTTTGGGTCGACAAAACCTTTAGGCTGAACCATATAGACATCTTCCTCAAGATATCCATTCAGAAAAGTAGTTTTGACATCCATTTGCCAAATCATAATCATAATAAGCAACTATGGCAAATAATATCCTAATAGACTTTAGCATTGCAACCGGCTAGAAGGTCTCATCATAATCAACCCCTTGAGTTTGAGTGAAACCTTTTGCTACAAGTCTAGCTTTATAAGTATCCAAGTTTCCATGCATATCGGTTTTCTTCTTGAAAACCCACTTACTTCCAACTATCTTGGAGTTAAGAGGTGGTACAAGCAAGTCCCACACTTTGTTGTCATACATGGATTGCATTTCAACGTTCATGGCTTCAAGCCATTTGTCATAATCCATATTGGACACTGCATCATGGTATGTGATTGGTTCATCAGAATCTACCACATAGCATCCATCTATGAAAAATCCATATCTTTCAGGTGGATACTAGTTCTACCAGATTGCGAACGTTTTGTGTGTATTGATCAACCATTTGATCATCTCAACATCCTCATGTTGAGTGCTAGTGGCAACCAATGTGTATCGGGTTGTGGTTCTTGATCCTCCTCAAGATCCACTGTTCTACTGCTAGCTCCTTCCATAAGGAACTTGGCTTCCAAGAATTCACCCTTCTTGGCAACAAACTCCTTTTGTTTCAATAGATCATAGAAATAATATCCATAGAATCTCTAGGATATCTAATAAAGATACACTTAATGGAACGACTTTCTAACTTGTTTGAGGTGGGAGTCTTTACATAAGCCTCACACCACACCTTTAAATATGATAAAGATGGAACCCTTCCATGCCATATTTCAAAAGGTGTCTTTTCCACTTTCTTGGTTGGGGCCATATTCAAAATACGGGCCGCAGAGAGCAAAGCGAAACCCCAAAATGATAGAGGCAATGAGCTTCTAGCCATCATAGATCGAACCATATCCAATAGAGTTCGATTTCTCCTCTCAGACACACCATTGTGTTGTGGTGTTCCAGGTGGAGATAGTTGTGAGACAATCCCACAACTTCTAAGATGATTTCTAAAAGCATCACTTAGGTATTCACCTCCTCTATCGGTGCGGAGAATTTTTATTGATTTGTTGAGTTGATTTTCTACTTCATTTTGGAAGGTTTTGAACATTTCAAAAGCTTCATCTTTGTGTCTTAACAAGTACACAGACCCATACCGACTATAGTCGTCGGTGAAGGTAATGAAGTATCTTTCATTGTACCTAGTCATTGGCTTAAAAGGACCACATACATCCGAATGTATGATACCTAATAAATCTTTTGCCCTTTTGGTTTTGCCACTAAAAGGTGCCTTAGTCATTTTGCCTTGTAAACAAGATTCACATACATCAAATGAATCATATTCACTTGCTTTTAAAAGACCATTCTTTTGAAGTGTTTGTATGCGCTTCTTGTTTATATGACCAAGACGGCAATGCCAAAGATAGGTGTCACTCAAATCCAATTTGAGCTTCTTGGTACTAGTTTGGTACAACGAGCTATCATATAATGTGTTTTCACGAACCAATTCATAAATACCATTAATAGGAGTAGCTTTAAAATAAAAGATGTCATTTAAAGAAACATGAATTTCATTTTTAATAAACGTCAAAACATAACCATATTGTCTTAATTGGGCAACTGAAATAATGTTCCTAGTCAAACTAGGAGCATACAAAACATTATTCAAAATTGCTTCCAAACCATTTGGAAGCTTTAAGATGTAGTCCCCTCGGGCTTCAACTTGAACTTTTGCCCTATTGCCCATGTAGAGGCTAACATCCCCTTTCTTGAAGTCTTTACTTCTTTTGAACCCCTGCAATAAATTGCAAATATGAGTCCCAAATCCGGTATCCAATACCCATGTGTTAGAAGATATTAAATTGAGATCAATATGAATCATGAAAATTGTACCTGAGGTCTGCCCGGCATCCCTCTTAGCTTTCAACTCTTTGAGATGAACAGGACAATTTCTTGCTCAATGTCCTATCTCCCCACACTTAAAGCATGGGTCATCCAAAGCAACCTTTTGTTTCTTCTCTACTGGTTTTGGTGGTGGCACTTTTACCACTCTCTTTCCCTTTCCCCCAACGTACCCTTTACCTTTTGCAAAACTTGCCTTGGGTGCGGGGTGAGTCTTCTTCTTGTTCCCACCTTCATTGATGGTGAGAATGGGTAAACCCCTTTTACCCATGGCTGCCTCGGCTGTTTTGAGCATAGAGTGAAGCTCAGTTATGTTCTTGTCCCAACCGTTCATGTTATAATTCATAACAAAATTGTCAAACCTTTTTGACAAAGAGTTAAGGATCAAATCCGTAGCCAACTCTTTCGAGACGGGACAATTCAGCCTTTCGAGGCGGTCTATGTGGCTCTTCATCTTAAGTACATAAGACAAGACCGATTGGGTATCATCCATTACGACATGCATGGAGTGCTCGAACCGTTTTGAAGCGCTCTACCCTTGCTTGTTGTTGGAACATTCCTTCAACTGGGTTATCATGTCGTATGCTCCGTGATGTTCGTACTCCTTTTGGAGATCCGGAGTCATACTTGCCAACATGAGGCAAGACACTTGGACCTAGTCCTCAGTGTATTTCACCCAATTCATGTAGGCCTCTTCATCTTCCTCATTGGGTTCATCGGGAATCGGATCGTCTAAGATATATGACCGTTTCTCTTGCTTGAGAACAATTCTCAAGTTTCAAAACCAATTAATAAAATTATTATGGTTTAGACGCTTCTTTTGGAGAATGGTTCTTAGTGATAGGGTATGAGCGGATGGAATATCATTATTTTCATTGTTGTTGGTGGCCATCTACAAAATTTAACAAAGTTCAATTTTAGTAATTTCGATATTATCATTTTTAATTATTAATACCCTTTTATGTGTCATACACAAATTAAAATTCTAGAATCCAACGTTACATTTAAATAGTGGTTAGGTGACCTTTATCCCATTATTTAAATTAATAAGGTAGTCAACGTTTGACAACTGCAACCCTTTGCAACTTCTAGAGGTATAGGATCGACTTAAACATCATATGTATAGTCGGCATGTTTATCCCATCAACACTTTTTGTAAACCACATTATAGGTGATCCATTTAACATGGTTTGCAAATCAAGTCACCCTACTTACACACACATGTGAGTTTACCAATATAAGTGGTTAGGTGATCTTTATCCCACAAATATGGCATTCCCACCTCAAATCACAAGTTCCCTCAAAATGGTTAGGTGACCTTTATCCCATTAAGAGTTTTCAAGTGACTCAAGTGTTGTGTAAAAGGATGATTTTAAACTTCTTTTCAAAAGGAATTTAAGTTTTCATAATTCTAGTTTAGAAAACTCTATGTATCTTGTATTTGCATGCTCTCAAATACATGGTACCCTATGGTTCTTTTGATAAAACCCTTTTTATTTAAAATCATTAATCCTTTTAATAACCTTTTATTAACCACTTAATGATAAAGAACCATTTTATTTCAGCTTGTTATGTTTATTAATTTGTTTGTTATGCATATCAATATATCAAACAACCAACATAAAATAAACAACCAAACAAGCACAACCATTCAATCACAAGTGCATAACCATAGCCACTAAGGTGACCACACTTGTTTGCCATCACAAGTGTTGTCATTTGGTCTTTCCTAAGGGTTAATAATAACACATTAAAATGTGTCCAAGAACTCCCACTCGAATCCGCATCCAAATGTTTCAAGTGTCCATGTCTTTTGAGTTCTTCCTTTGTATCTTCCCTTGAGTCTCCAACTTGTGCATCTTCTTTTACAAAAATCATATCCTAATACAATTTTTCTAATAAAATAAATGTACCTAATCTATTTATTACATAACCAAAGAATAAATAAATTACAACCCAAAAGATACAAACACAAAATTATTATTACAACCCTTTAATGAATAAAACCAAATATGACAAAATACATTCAACCAAATACAAAACACATTAGGTCAAGGCTATGTTATGCACCAAAACATGTATCTAAATACAAAATTCAAGAAAAAAATGAACTCCCTTTTTAACCTTTAAAGTTTCGGCCAACATAAACCAAAACTTTTAGGGTTTTGTCCAAACAAAATAATCAACCACTTGATATTAATCTTTCAAGGTTTATTCTAAAGCATGTAAAATAAAACTTAAAAGATAAGGGATTCATACATCCAAAACAAATCAGCCCCTAAAGGGTTGAGAAAGTCCAACAAAACTAACTTTTCTAGAACTTTTGAAGCAAGTTTTCCACATAACCGGCTCTAGATGCCATTGTTGGGTTTCTTACAAGTTTTATCAAAGTTTTTTAACCATTTAAACATCAAAATGCAGCAGATATTTGAGAGTTAAAACTTTTTTTATGTTCTGAAAATAAACCATTTTATAATCAAGAAAGCAAACCCAAGAACAAAGGATCATATATGTGAAAAGAAATGCTAACAAAATGTAAACAACCATAGGGTGTTCTTAGAATACTACCTTTCCAAGAACAATCTGATATGATATGGATAAAAGATGAAGAAGATGATGCTCTTGAATGGCTTGCCTTCAATGGAGAAGGTCTCAAGCTTGTATACCCCAAGCTACTAACACAACACCTTGTTTGCTAGGATTTTGGCACTTGCACTACACAAGAAGAATTCTTCTTGTTCCTCCTTGTTCCAGCCATAAGTTTGAGAGAGGAGAGAAGGAGGAGTGTTTTGGTTAGAGAGCTTTTGCCTGTAGAGTGGTTGGGTGGTTGAAGGGGGGGTGTTCCAAGAACATTTAATACAAACAAAATTCAAAAAAGGATGGGGTTTTCCCTCTCTAATTTTGGCCGCCCCTTTCTAGCCACCTTTTAATTGTTTTAAACACTTGAAAACAAAATAAACAACATGTTAATTAGATACAAGTTTAATTAAAACATGTACCATATAGACATGATATTGGTTACATGCAATATGTCATTACCATTATCATATACATATTATTTAACCAACTTAAATAATATCATAATAATTTGTATAATAAATTATCCATATAATTTATTTATTCCTCAAGTGCAAATATTTATAAACCCATTTTCTAAATATCATAAGTGTTAATATTTAATTGTTAGATCATATCTTACAATAAATATTATGGTGTTTGTCTAGATTATTATTGGGTATGACCCGACTTGGATCATAATGTACTAGCCACATCAATTATAATATGTGTCTTGGGGAGAC
The DNA here is from genome assembly GCA_025506505.1 of Flaveria sonorensis. Lineage (NCBI taxonomy): Eukaryota > Viridiplantae > Streptophyta > Magnoliopsida > Asterales > Asteraceae > Flaveria > Flaveria sonorensis. The sequence continues at coordinate 10,057,266 of CM046437.1, forward strand.
CAATTCCAACACCAGATCTACCAAGTTTATACTCTCATAGAAACTCAGGGTGGAGATGTTGAGAATTTCTTGTTGACCCTGATCTCTAGAGATCACAAGAGCTTTCCTATCATTGTCATACCCCCAACCCCAGATTGGGTTCTCAGATGGGGCAGACATTGCTCTTGGTACTCCCTCCTTAAACAGTTGTTGAATGAGTAGTTCCAGATCACTGTCTAGAAGAGGTTGGTGAGCATGGACAACTGCAAGATAGGATGGTGAGTCCTGTATGTCCATACTTGAGGAAGAACTCCCAGGTGAGCTGGGGAAGTGATCCATAACATCCGTAGGTTCTTGTGGACCTGGATGAGTTTGTCCTATAGGTCTCTCAGCTAACTGGCCCTTGAGATCGGTGATCTCAAGTTACTGGTCATGGCCCTCCTTTGCAAGATAGTCACCTGTGATCCAAGGTGAGCTATCTGTGAAACCAGTTGGATGCAGATGTCTTTGAGTTGGTTCACCCTGAGTTTCAGACTCCCCTCATCTTCAGTTGAAGAATCATTAGGGGATGAAGGAGGTGCACCGAGGTCTGCTCCTTCACCACCAGCATGGTGTTCTTGGCTGCTGGATTTCCCCTACCCAATGACAGTGTCAAGAGGCTAGGTTGCCGTGGTTGAGGTCTTAAAGATGTAATCACTGGCAATAGTGAGAGCCTCTTCCATATGGATCTCCTGGACAATCACAGGAAGATCCACCTCAGTTTGGGGTGTCTGATATGGGCTAGACATGGGTGAAGCAGGAGTACTCATCTCCCCTTGAGTGTGGGTAGAGAGGGGAGAGTCATGATACTCACTAAAACCCAAATCTTCATCAGAGTAGAAGTCAAGGCTGGGTATGGGGCGGATGAGATCAAGAGGCTGGGAATGGTAGGTTTCCCCTAAAGGTTGATCACTAGAGTGTTGAGACTCAGAGTGATGGCTTAAGGCTGTTTGTGGAGTTGTGAGCTTATCAGGCTGAGCATGAGGAACCTCAGCACTGAATGTTTGAAAGATGGGAGTGGTCTGCTCCTCAGGGGAAGTGGGAGCTCAAGATTCCACTTCCTCCTGTATGGGTTGTGATATGGGGGCCTGCACATGCTCAGTAGCAAGTGCAGGGTTTCGCTTGGATTTTCTTTGGTAGGTGATTTTGATTGTAGGTTGTATTTGAGGTGGGTGAGAAGTAGAGGGTGTTGGTTCATCACTAGCTGGGGCTGGTAGGATGTCACCCTAAGCAATGAGCTCAAACATTTTCAGGACAAGGGCTGTTTCTACCCCTAAGAACCCAACAGTTGGGTTTTTCAATATCTTGAAAATGTCGGGCCTCATATGTCCAAGTTTAAGAACATTACCTGTTCCCCTCAACTGTGGTCCCAATTCACAGTTAAGAATGTGTTGAACATACCGGGGGAACATGTAATATTCTAAGGAATCCAAATTCGCTAGTAAATTTGTAAATACAAACTGAAAGTACCTGAATTTGACCCCTTGAACCATCCCATAGACAAGGAAATGTCTTCTGGAATCTGGTCCCATCCTCCATGTTTGTTGGATAGGCTATGTATGACGACATGGAGGAGGTATTTCCATTGGAATGAGACCTTCCCCTTCCTGAAGGTTTTGACCGAGAAGTCACCTTCGTAGCCTATCTGCGCAAAGGATTGGTTGACAGCAGCTTTTAGAAAGGACAGCTCACCTGCTTCATCATCCAGCTGCAAATGGGTGTTTATAATAGCTGGAGTGATGAAAACCATCCTCCCCTGCACTGTGGCAGATAGTGCCTTCTCCCCGTCCATGGTGACCTCTTGACAAGTCCGCCAAAACTCAAGCAACTGATCCTCATAGAGAGGAGGATCGATTGTAAAGGAGGTGAAGTAGTGAGATAAAGAAAGATACCTACACACATCTGAGAAGATTGGATCCTTCTCAGAGTTTAACAGAGCAACTTGATTCTGTTGCCTGTGTAGGTGCATGGTGAAATCAGGGTCGTTACGACGATCAAGATTGGCCATTTGAAGAAGCTTCGTAGTGAAGGAAAGAACAAGAAGATGAAATTTTAGGGGTAATTTTAGGTTAAGGAACAATGAGAGAAGTGAGATGAAATAGAACCGTTTGGAAAGATATACTCTGGATTTGAGACAAAGTTATGACAAAAAGATAAACTTTGAAATCCGCAAGTGGGTCCTACTTCTGAAAAAGAAGCCCAAAAAGTTAGTTTTCTTGGAAGTAGAAAAAGTTTCCGAAGGAAATTTTGGTTTCGGAAGCTTTGCAACAAAGCTTCCGAAAGCAATTTTGCTTCGGAAGATACTTCAAAGAGTTTTGAAAATTTTGGCTTTGGAAGAAATAAATGAGTCTTCCGAGACTAAATTGCTTTTGGAAGAAATGTGTTCCTAAAGTGCATTTAAGTACTTATACCAAAATTTAAGCTTCGGAAGATACTTCAAGAATTTCTTCCGAAGGTAAATCTCAGATAAGCTGTTTAAACGATTTAGACATGAATTTCTTCCGAAGGCAACTTTTGCTTCTTCTAAAGGTAAATTTTCATCATTCTAAGAGATATCATCTAAAAAATTCGTTTTTCTTCCAAAGAGAACTGGGCTTATGAAGTGATCTCATAGACAACCTAGGACATTCAGTTTTAAGAAATAATATTGATTAAGTTATTAAGAAAAATCTACTCAAAGTTAATCATCCCAGTAGCTGATACAAGATATTTAAATCTCTGTTCATCAAATGCTTTTGTGAACAGATCGGCATATTGTTCATTTGTGTTAACTTTGATTAGTTTTATCAATCCCTTTTCAAAATTATCCCTAATCATACCTGATGTTAATGTGTTTGGTCCTTGAGTGCTGCACAGATTCTCTGTATGAGATGGCACTGTGTGTCTATGTGGATGGGAGTCTCTTTGAAATTGAACCATAGTCTAGCATCTGATTCTGAATTCAAAGCACTTGAGCACAGCAGCTGGCAATAGCGATGTATTCAGCTTCAGCAGTTGATGCAGACACACAGGATTGCTTCTTGCATTGCCAAGAGACTATCCTTCCACCCAGGAACTGACACCCCCAGATGTGGACTTTGCAGTCATGTTGCAGCCACCAAAATCACTATCTGTATAAGCATACAGATTGAAGTCTGGATTCTTTGGATACCAAAGGCCTAGATTTGGAGCACCTTTGAGATATCTTAGGATCCTTTTGACAGTGATTAGGTGTGACATCTTGGGGTTGGCTTAATATCTTGCACATATGGATGTGGCAAACATGATATCATGCCTGCTAGCAGTAAGATACATAAGTGACCCAATTATAGCCCTGTAGAGATGTTCATCAACACACTCCCCCTCAAGATCAGGACCAAGGGAGTGGTTTCTGGCTATGGGTGTCTTTGCAACCTTACAGTCAGTCATCTTGAATCTTGTAAGTATGTCTTGTACATACTTTGACTGACTGATGAAGATGCCATCTTCAACCTGCTTCACTTGAATTCCTAGAAAGAAATTGAGTTCCCCCATCACACTCATTTCAAATCTATTCTTCATCAGCATCTCAAAGTCTTTGCAGAGCTTTGGATTAGTTGAACCAAAGATGATGTCATCCACATATATCTAAACTAGTAATGTGTCATTTCCTGTTTCTTTGATGAAGAGAGACCCATCAATAGTACCTCTTTTGTATCCATACTGACAGAGGTATGTTGATAGTGTCTCATACCACTTTCTTAGAGCTTGATGTAGTCCATAAAGGGCTTTATCAAGCTTGCAGACATAATCAGGATGATGTAGGTCTGCAAAGCCAGGTGGTTGTTTAATATAAACTTCTTCATCAATCACCCCATAGAGAAAAGCACACTTCACATCAAACTGGTAGACCTTGAAATCCTTGGATGCAGCATAAGCCAGAAATATTCTTACAGCTTCAAGTCTTGCAACTAGAGTAAAGACATTAGTGTAATAAATTCCTTCTTCTTGAGTGTATCCTTGGACAACCAGTCTAACCTTGTTCTTGATGATGATTCCTCTATCATCTTTCTTGTTCTTGAATACCCATTTGGTTCCTATGACACTCTTCCCATGAGGAAGAGGACATAAGTTCCAAACCTTCTGTCTTCTGATTTGAAGCAGCTCATCTTGCATAGCTTCAATCTAGCTTCCAGCCTTCGAAGCCTCATCAACCTTCTTCGGCTCTATCTGGGATAAGAAACAAGAATGTAGACAAACATGGCTGTCATGATCTTGTCCTCTTATTCTTACACCTAAGTCAACATTTCCAATTATGTTTATGGAGGGATGTGACTTGTGGATCCGAAGTTGAGGGATCACAGCAAGTTGGTTAGACAGATCTAAATTTGAGAAATTCTGATCTGGCAATAAGGTGTCTCCCACTACATCAGCACACTTATCAAGTGAGACTTGATACAATGAGTATGTGACATCATTCATGTTGTCTTCAATGGAGTGGTTTTCAGCATTAAGAGATTCTTGATCACTGTCACCACCTCCAATTCCTCCTCCTGGATTTGAAGTTCCTTCTACTGAATTCTGAGCCTTTGAGATGGAATTTGAAGGCAATTCATTTGAATCAGCAGTATTTGTCATGCTAGTGCTTATAGGAGCTTCAATTGCAGGGTTAGTAACCACTGGAGCTAAAGTAGTCTTCTTGTTTGGTCTTCTCAGCTCAAATCTTGGATCAGGATCTTTTGTTGACCTGTTATCTGTAGATCCTGAAACATTCTCACAAGATTTGCTAAAACAGTTAGTAACTAAGTCAAGATCAAACAGCCAATCCAGACCAAAACCTTTTACACAGGGTGTGTGTTCATTGAAAGTCACATTGGCTGACTCCTCAATGATTCTAGTTCTGAGATTGTACACTCTATAAGCCTTAGCTTGAGAAGAGTACCCAACAAAGTGTCCATCATCTGATTTCTCAGCAAACTTGGCTATTTGATCTTTGGTATTCAAGATGGTGCAAGGACATCCAAATGTTCTGGGAAAACCAATAAATGGTCTTCTTTTGTGCCACAGTTCATAAGGAGTCTTACCATATGTCTTAACTACTAAAACTCTATTTTGCACATAGCAGGCTGTGTTGACAGCCTCTGCCCAGAAGGTGATGGGCAGCTCAGAGTCAGACAACATGGTTCTTACATCTTCAATAAGTGTCCTGTTTCTCCTCTCAACATCACCATTTTGCTGAGGAGTCCTGGGAGCACTGTATTGTCTTGAAATACCCTTTCATCACAAAATGTATCAAGGATTTGGTTTTGAATTCGGTTCCTTGATCACATCTTATGATTTTGACCTTGTGATCAGATTGATTCTTAATTTTCAGAATGAAATTCTTTAAGATTTCAGGAGTTTCATCCTTAGTTCTAAGGAAAAACACCCAAGTAAATCTTGTAAAGTCATCTGTGATCACCAAACAGTATGAGGTCCATCCTAAACTCACTACACTGGTGGGGCCAAACAGATCCATATGTAACAAGTGTAGGGGAGTAGTGATAGAGTTCATTTCCTTTGGCTTGTGAGACACTTTGTGTTGCTTCCCCTTCAGGCATGCAACACAGTGGTCATCACTTGTAAACTCTTTCTTTGGCATTCCATTTACCAAATCATTCTTAATTAGTTTATTCATGTTCGTAAAGTTTACATGGCACATTCTTTATGCCAAAGGAAAGACTCGTCACTATTTGCTTTAGATAGAAAGCAAGAAATTTCTCCAGAGGAAGATGTTTCCTGCAAGTCCATCTTGTACATGTTCCCTTTCCTGGGGGCTCTGAGCAAAATATGTGTCATACTCCGGCTTCAGGGCACCCCGGGAGTGCGACTGATTGGTACGCGTTATTATTCACTTTTTATTTACATGTCTTGAAAGACGTTTACGCAGCAGAAAATCATTTCACAATTTATCTGATGATTTATAAAAACAAACTTTCATATATTCGTTGGGGATTAAATACCCAAAATTTTACATAACATTGTTCAACGCAATGTTTACAAAATTTTCTGTCTACTGACAGATATTCAAAACTTGCCACAAGGTCTATGCCTAGGAAACTTTAGTCCTTCCGGCACTATTCTTGCTACTATATTCATCACAGGGTTTCCATGCCTAGGATCATAGTCCATCCAATACTAACACCTCACTAAACATATTTAATCATGTTTACCTGAAAATGTTTGAAAATAATACATCAGCGAAAAGCTGATGAATACATTTAAATTGACACAAAAATATTTCGGCATGAATAACGATAAACAGTTAATCATAATTTAACGGTAAACCACACATTTAGCAGTCTATTTCAACTGGAAGTCCCCCTCCATATATACTGGTATTGGTGCTCAGGCAGTCTTACTACGGGACTCTCCGGATCTGCACTGAGTCTGAACCAGCCCCGGTATGGGATTTTCATCCATCTCCAGGATATAATTTGATCAAACATACATATACTTCTGGTCTAAATGTTTTAGCAGAATACCTCTATGCAACATGGTTAACGTACTAATGCCGTTTTAGCAAAATAAAATCATTTGAATGTTTTGAAAGTATTAAACGTATTCACCTGGTAAATTGAACAGAGCCTCTAAACTTGATAAGCTTTTGTTTCTAAACCTCGAAGTAACTTAAGGATTAAGTCACGAGCCTCTAACACCTTGATTAAATCAAAACTTCTATACTTGTTGTCTAGAGCATATACACTAGTTTCCTAATCTCGGGTTATCTTTATGGTGTTTAAAAGGTAGTACAGAGTGTCGTGTGTGAAAGTAGGGAATTCAATCAAAAGGTTATGAAATGAAATGAAGCAAGAGGCATCTATTTATACATGGATATTTCTTACTCATTAAGTATTTCTTACTTATTAAGTTTTATCCAAACTTAACTATGAAGTCCAAAACTTAGCAATTAAGTTTTATATTTTATTCAAAACTTAGCCATTAAGTTTTATATTTTATCCAAGTCTTACCTATTAAGCTTTATCCAAAACTTAGCCGTTAAGTTTCATCCTAATTTTATCTAAAACTTAGGCATTAAGTTTTATCCAATACTTAATTGTTAAGTTTTATCTGTAGCTTAATTATTAAGTCGTATCGCAAGGCTTAGACATTAATTTTTATCTAAAACTTAGTCATGAAGTCACGCTTGAAACATAACCATGATTATTTAATTGACAGAAATAATATGAAATTTTCGCAGGGTTTACATTCTCCCCAACTTTATTTAAATCTCGTCCTCGAGATTTATTGGAATAATTGTGGATATCTCTTTTTCATTTCCGACTCTAATTCCCACGCATATTCAGGACCTCGTCTAGAGTTCCATTTTACCTTTACCAATACTAGCTTCCTTCTCTTTAAATGTTTTTCTTGACGGTCTTCGATTTGAAGAGGTCGTTCGATAAATTTCAACTTTTCGTTAACCTCTACATCTTGTAATGGCATTGCTAGCGATTCATCAGCCAAACATTTACCTAAGTTTGACACATGAAATACATTGTGTACCCCATTCATCTCATTTGGCAATTCTAGTTGATAGGCTACTGGTCCGATTCGTTTTAAGATTTTAAAGGGTCCAACAAATCGAGGACTTAACTTTCCCTTCTTTTCGAATCATACAATGCCTTTCCATGGTGACACCTTTAGTAATACCGTGTCACCGACGTTAAACTCTAAAGGCTTACGTCTTTTGTCGGCATAACTCTTCTGACGATTGCGAGCTATCTTCAATCTTTCTCTGATCTGTATTACTTTATCAATTGTCTCTTGGACTATTTCAGGTCCAGACACTTGATTCTCTCCGACTTCAGACCAGCACACAGGTGTTCTACATTTTCTGCCGTATAAGGCTTCAAATGGTGCTGCTTGGATGCTTGAGTGATAGCTATTGTTATAGGAGAATTCCATTAGAGGTAGATGATTATCCTAACTGCCTCCAAAGTCTATCACACATGCTCGAAGCATATCTTCTAGCGTTTGGATCGTTCTTTCGCTTTGCCCATCCGTTTGCGGATGATAAGCAGTGTTTAGATTTAATCGGGTTCCTAACGCTTTTTGAAAGCTTTGCCAGAATCGAGATGTAAAACGACTGTCTCTATCTGACACGATGGATAATGGCACACCATGTAAAGTCACTATTTCATTAACGTACAATTGTGCTAACTTACCCATGCTAAATGTTTCTTTCATTGGAATGAAATGGGCGGACTTATTTAGTCGATCAATGATAACCCAGATAGTATCATTCTCTCGACTTGTTCGAGGAAGTTTAGTAAAAAAATCCATGGTTATCATTTCCCATTTCCAGATAGGTAGTTCAAGTTGTTGCAGTAGACCCGAAGGTTTTTGGTGTTCTGCCTTAACTTGAGAGCATGTAAGACATTTTGCAACATACAATGCAATGCTCTTTTTCATACCTATCCACCAGTAGTTAGTTTTCAGATTCTTATACATTTTATCGCTCCCTGGGTGCATTGTATATCTAGACTTATGAGCTTCTTAAAGTATTCTTTCTCTAAGATTACCAGCAATTGGCACCCAGATTCTCTTATTTAATCTGATTAGTTCATCGTTTCCTTTGACCAACTGATCAAGAATTCCCTTCATTCCTTCTTCTTTTTCTATCTCTTGTAGAGCTATTTTCTGTGCATGCTTTAATTGACTAAGTAAGTCAATCTAAAGATCAAGCCTTAAAGCACGAACCCTTTTTGGCTTTTCTTTTTCTTTTCTACTCAAGGCATCAGCCACAACATTGGCTTTACCTTCATGATAACAGATTTCACAGTCATAATCGCTTAGGATTTCCATCCATCTTCTCTGTCTCATGTTTAGTTCCTTCTGACCAAAGATATATTTTAAACTCTTATGGTCAGTGTAGATATTCAATTTAACTCCATAAAGATAGTGTCTCCATATCTTTAGCTCAAAGATTATGGCGCCCAACTCCAAATCGTGAGTCGTATAATTCTTCTCGTGTGTTTTTAGTTGACGTGATGCATAGGTGATAACTTTATTTCGTTGCATTAACACACATCCAAGACCAATGTGTGAAGCATCACAATAAACGATAAAATCTTCAGTACCATCTGGTAAAGTCAGGATGGGTGCATTTGTTAACTTTTCTTTAAGAGTCTTGAATGCTTCATCTTGTTTTGGTCCCCATTCGTATTTTGCGGATTTTCGAGTTAAAGATGTGAGAGGGGCAGCGATTCGAGAAAAGTTTTGAATGAATCGACGGTAGTATCCGGCTAATCCAGGAAAACTACGAACTTCAGAAGGGGATGCAGGGGTTTCCCATTTAGAATAGCCTCAATCTTGGAAGGATCTACTTGAATGCCTTTAGCGTTGATAACGTGGCCAAGAAATTGTACTTCCGTAAGCCAAAATTCACATTTCGAGAATTTAGCATACAATCTCTCGTTTCTCAGTACTTCAAGTAGTATTTTAAGATGGTTCGCGTGTTCATCTTGAGTTTTGGAATAAATAAGAATATCATCTATGAACACGATTACGAACTTATCTAAATAGGGTTTACAAATCCAATTCATCATATCCATAAAAGCTGTAGGGGCATCAGTGAGTCCAAAGGGCATAACTGTGAACTCATAATGGTCGTATCTAGTTAGGAATGCAGTTTTAAGAATATCTTCTTCTTGAACTTTGAGTTGGTGATAACCTGATCTCAGATCAATTTTAGAAAAGTAACACGCTCCCTGAAGTTGATCAAATAGATCATCGATTCGAGGAAATGGATACCGATTTTTGATGGTTACCTTGTTCAGCTCACGATAATCAATACACATATGCATTGATCCATCCTTCTTCCTTACAAATAGAATTGGAGCTCCCCAAGGCAAAGAACTCGGTCAGATAAATCCCTTCTCTAACAGTTCATCTAATTGTTTCTTTAATTCTTTCATTTTAGTTGGAGCTAATCTGTACGGGGCTTTAGCTATTGGTGATGTACCCAGTACCAGATCAATTCTAAATTCAACTTCTTGATTAGGTGGAATCCCTGGCAATTCATCTAGAAAGACATCGGTAAATTTGGCTACAACTGGCACGTCTTCAATCTTTTTCTTCGTTTTGTCATCTGATACAGTGATCAAATATGCTAGACATCCTTTCCTTAAGCATTTGGTTGCTTTTAACATTGAGATTATTCCAACATGATTTGTTGGTTTGTCACCCTTGACGATAATCTCTTCTCCGGTAGGCGCACAAAGTTTAATAAGCTTTTGATTACAATTGATATTAGCTTGGTTCGAGGCCAACCAGTCCATACCAAGTACCACGTCAAATCCCGCTAATGTCATAGGCAAAAGTTTCACAACGATGACATGATTAGAAAGAGTAATCCTACCGTTATCTAAGGATTCTGAGATTTTAACTAGATCTCCGTTTGCGGTTTCAACTTCATAGGATTTGTCTAACTTTACTAAAGGTTCATTTAATAAACTACATAACTTATAGTCTATGAAGCTTTGGTTACTAGAATCAAATAAAATTCTAGCATAAACATTATTGATAAGATGTGTACCGGTAATGACGTCCGGCAAGTTAGCAGCCTCACGAGCATTCATCATAAATGCCTGTGCCGTCTTCTTCACACTAGGATCTGTCTTGGTTCCAGATCCAGCACCGGCTTCTTTATTAAGCTTTGGGCATTCAGACTTGTAGTGCCCTTGTTCATTGCAGTTGAAGCAAGTTATCACCCTTTTCCTGTAGCAAGCCTCAGAAGTATGTCCTGAAGTCTTGTAGTAGTTGCAGAATAGAGTGGATCTACATCTTCCTGTGTGTCTCTTCCCACACGTTTTGCACCTGGGGAGGGAGTATGAATCTTCTTTCTTTCCGGGCCCTTTATCAAAATTCTTTGTCTCTATATTCGGTTTATGGGCCACCTCTTTCTTCTTATTCTCTTCCTGGGTTCTAACCATTCCATCTGTCAAAAGCCCAGCTAACTCTACCGCAGACTCTATTGTCTGTGGCATGACAGCCTTCACCATATCATGAATTTCATTAACCAGTCCCCAAATATAGCGACTTATCATGTTGCATTCGGGTGTCACAAGATGTGGCACTAGTCGGGCATATGCAAAGAATTTGGTATTATACCCCTTGTTATCTGAACCAACCATTCGAAGAATCAGAAATTCATTGGTGATTTTCTCCTTTTCGTTCATTGGGCAGAACTTTCGAGTTACCAATGCACGAACTTCATCTTAAGTCATTGCATAAGTCTTATCTCGTCCTTTCGACTGAATAACAGAGTTCCACCATTCCAATGCCTCATCCTTGAAAGAATGTGAGGCGAACAGAACCATGTCCTCATTAGCACACTTGCTAATGGCTAAGACTGCTTTGATCTTTTCCAGCCATCGGATGGCTGCAATTGCTCCTTCGTTGCCTAAAAACTCAGTAGGTTTACACGCTTGAAATGTTAGATATGAACATCCATCCTGTTTCTTCCTTTTCTTAGGCATTTCATCTGCGGAATTTTCGCCACTCGAGCTATAACGATCATCATCTTTCTTTCTAGATCTTGAAACTTCTTTACTTTGGCTGGGAGGTTCTTTCTCTTTCAATGCTAAGATTATGGTAGGAATGGTGTCCTTAACTCCCTCAGCAATCATCCTTTGTATTTCAGCTTTCTGGGCCACACGATCTTCATCTTCGTTAATTATCTTACGATTCCCTCTAGTATACACCGCGGGTCTACTTTCATTGTTCTTTGACATTCTACAACTAGAATAAGAGGGAGTATCTTAATACTAAGATTCGAAATTTTTGTTAATAGTATTATTGGATACTTCGATAGGTATCTCCATCGTTTACAACAAATAAGGTTCGTTTATTATGTCAGTATAACAAGGCATCTAGCTACTTTTTCTTAGTAGGCAATATTTCTAATATTGGTTAAAGCCTAGATACCAAGGCAAGTATCTAATTCGCTAAAACCTGTGGCTCTGATACCAACCTGTCACACTCCGGCTTCAGGGCACCCCGGGAGTGCGATCAATTGGTACGCGTTATTATTCACTTTTTATTTGCATTTCTTGAAAGACGTTTACGCAGCGAAAAATCATTTCACAATTTATCTGATGATTTATAAAAACAAACTTTTATATATTCGTTGGAGATTAAATACCCAAAATTTTACATAACATTGTTCAACGCAATGTTTACAAAAATTTTTGCCTACTGACAGATATTCAAAACTTGCCACAAGGTCTATGCCTAGGAAACTTTAGTCCTTCCGGCACTATTCTTGCTACTATATTCATCACAGGGTTTCCATGCCTAGGATCATAGTCCATCCAATACTAACACCTGACTAAACATATTTAATCATGTTTACCTGAAAATGTTTGAAAATAATACATCAGCGAAAAGCTGATGAATACATTTAATTTGACACAAAAAAATTTCGGCATGAATAACGATAAACAGTTAATCATAAATTAACGGTAAACCACACATTTAGCAGTCTATTTCAACTGGAAGTCCCCCTCCATATATACTGGTATTGGTGCTCAGGCAGTCTTACTACGGGACTCTCCGGATCTGCACTGAGTCTGAACCAGCCCCGGTATGGGATTTTCACCCATCTCCAGGATATAATTTGATCAAACATACATATACTTCTGGTCTAAATGTATTAGCAGAATACCTCTATGCAACATGGTTAACGTACTAATGCCGTTTTAGCAAAATAAAATCATTTGAATGTTTTGAAAGTATTAAACGTATTCACCTGGTAAATTGAACAGAGCCTCTAAACTTGATAAGCTTTTGTTTCTGAACCTCGAAGTAACTTAAGGATTAAGTCACGAGCCTCTAACACCTTGATTAAATCAGAACTTCTATACTTGTTGTCTAGAGCATATACACTGGTTTCCTAATCTCGGGTTATCTTTATGGTGTTTAAAAGGTAGTAGAGAGTGTCGTGTGTGAAAGTAGGGAAGATGATCAAAAGGTTATGAAATGAAATGAAGCAAGAGGCATCTATTTATACATGGATATTTCTTACTCATTAAGTATTTTTTAATTATTAAGTTTTATCCAAACTTAACTATTAAGTCCAAAACTTAGCAATTAAGTTTTATATTTTATTCAAAACTTAGCCATTAAGTTTTATATTTTATCCAAGTCTTACCTATTAAGCTTTATCCAAAACTTAGCCGTTAAGTTTCATCCTAATTTTATCTAAAACTTAGGCATTAAGTTTTATCCAATACTTAATTGTTAAGTTTTATCTGTAGCTTAATTATTAAGTCGTATCGCAAGGCTTAGACATTAAGTTTTATCTAAAACTTAGTCATGAAGTCACGCTTGAAACATAACCATGATTATTTAATTGACAGAAATAATATGAAAAATTCACAGGTGTTACAATATGCTCTTGAGGAATGTCAACCCCGGGCTTGAGAACAATGCACTCATGCTCAGTAAAGAGCATGTGATGTTTTTGGTCACAAAATTGGGACACACTCAAAAGATTGTATCCAAGCTCCTTGACAAAGTTTACCTTCTCAATGCTAAGCTTACCATTTGAGACCATGCCCCTACCAGTAATGTAACCTCCTGCATCTCCTCCAAAAGCAACTGGTCCTCCATCAATTCTTTCAAAGTTTTGAAGTAGGGACTCATTGCTTATCATGTGCCTAGAGCAGCCACTATCAATGATCCATACATTTTTGTTTGCCTTTGGCTGTCCCTGCACGAAAGAGATGATTTAGTTACATTTAGAAACCCAAGCCTCATTGGTCTTGGGCTTATAAAGTTCAGATGAAGGCAATAAATAGTAAGTGATCCTATGTTCAGGCTTTGAGGATCCTGTTGCTGAAGAAGAGCTTTCAGTCTCAAGGTCTTCCTTCATCTTCCACACCACCTTTGGAAGATTGGGCTTGACCTTCACTACTTCAGAATCTTTTGTAGCTTCGAAAGCTTTGGAGACGGATCCTTCGGAAGATCTTACTTTCACTGCAGCAAGCTTCAGTGCTTCGGAAGCATTCCTTTCTTCCGAGACCAACTTTTCTTCTAAAGGCAATTTCCTACTTGCCTTCTTCTTCATTTTGTAGCTTCCGAAGGAAACAGATTTTCTTTCCGAAGCTGTTTGTTTCTTCTTCTTCTCAGAAGTTTTCTTCTTGATCATATGGATAGTACTCTTGGGATTGTATTGACAATCCTTAGCCAGATATGAAGTACTACCACACATAACACAGTCCAATTCTTTCCTTCTGAGAGTCTTCTTTCCCAAGGAAGACTGAGCTTGAACACTTTCCTTTTCTTTCTCCACCTTTTCAGATGATACAGCAGGCTTCTTAGGGTGAAGCTTGCTCTTTGAAATGGATGGTTCAGGCTGTGCAGCAGTGACACACAGCTGATCAGTCTTCTTGTTGTTGCTGGAGTGAGTTAAAGCTGAAGTAGAACTCTTGGTACTAGAATTCTTGACAGGATCTTCAGCTCTCATCACCTTGAACCCTGCAAAGATAAATACTTGTTTCTATTTGGGATCAAATGTGGTCTTGATATCTTGAGCTTTTCTGGATCTTCTCTTTGCTCTTCTGATCAAGTTCTTTCTTTTGGTTTTGCTCAAACCAGCTTCTTTTTCCTCCTTAGGAGCATGGTGACCCTTTTTGGATTGACTCTCTTCACTCATCTCAGAGTCATCCCTCACCTTCTCCTCTTCATCCATTTTATCACTGGGGTCTATGGATGGCAGCTCATCTTGACCAGTTCCACACCTAGGAGATCTGACTGATAGTAGAGTGTGTGGAGGAGCTATCTCACTAGATCCCAGTCCCTGCTTATTCTGATAACACACTTTTGTATGCAGAGATGAGGATAACATGTTCTTGAAGGTTTCTTCTTCAAGAACACATTTTTCTGCCCTGGCTTTGCTGATCACAAGCTCAGCCTGGCATTCAGTCAACTTGGTAATGAGATCCTTAATTTGAGTCCTGTAGTTTGTCTGCTCATGTTTAAGAGTTGAAACTGTTTTCTCTAGATCTTCTATCGTAAGTTTATAGTCATTTTCAGCTCTTTTAAAATAAATATCAGATCTCATTTCCAAGTTGTAGGACCTGTATCTATTTACTTTAGCAATACATTCAGGAGAGCAAAGATGTTCAAGTACCTTGGCTTCATCATGATCAGCCATGAGTGCTTGGTTTGGAGATGCATCTTCAGCTTGAAAGCTCCAGTCAAAGCCTCCTTCTTCAACAGCAACTGCAGCTTGCTATTTTGGCTTCTCATTCTGGCTCCCTCCTTCAGTGTAGTTTGGCCTGGATGAAGCTTGGCCACCATTTGACTTAGGTGCCTTGCATTCTCTAGCAAAGTGTCCCATCTAGTTATAGTTGTAACACTTGACTTTGCTCTTGTCCAGCCCAAACTTGCCACTAGCAGCATTGCTAGAAAACCTTCTCCCAGTCCTCTTGTAGAACTTCTGGGCTCTGTGAATGAGAAGAGCTATTTACTGAACTATCTCCATGTACTCCAGATCATCTGGATGGATACAGTCCAGGTCTTCAAGAGTGAAAAGAAAGTTTCCTGAACTTTCATCAGTAGAGACAAAAGCTTGAGAAGAACTTGTCTCTTGGAAGGGACTTTCTTGGATGTAGTTCTCTCTAGGTGTCTCTGGGAAGGTGATGAAAGGACCCTTTTGTGAGTTTTCAGGGTAGCAGATGAGATGATGCTGTGGTTCTCTGCTATCACTTTCAACCATATGAAGGACTGAACTCTGGTGAGTGTTGGAGATACCAGATGAATTTTGCATGTTCATCTCCATCTGGTATCCACTGAGTATCCCATACAACTCAGTGAAAGTAAGGGTCTTGAGGTTTTTAGTCCTCTTAATGACCACACAGTAGTGTGTCCATTGTCTGGGAAGAGAGGACATGAACTTCCTTATAATATCCCTGTTCTCAATAGTTACCCGAATATCAGCCAGAGTATCCACAATCTCAACATACCTAAAGTATTGTTGAGTCATGGTCTCACCAGTCTTGAAGGTGAAGTTTTCAAACTGCTGCTTCAGGAGATCCTTCTTGTTTTTCTTGGCTTCATTTAAACCCTCATACATCAGTTTCAGTGCATCCCATAGCTGTTTAGCGGTCTTGCACTTCTTGAAACCTTTGTAGAGGAGTTTGGAAGAGCAGTTTGGAGAGCTGTCATGGCTTTCTGATCAACATCTATTCTTTTCTAGTCTTCATTAGAAAAGTCAGCCCTCTCCTTTGGTATCATGCCACCACCAGCAGCAGCTGAAGAGGTGCATGGTACATGAGGTCCATTGACAACAGACTCCTACATCCTGGAATCCTAAGACTTGATAAAGCCTTCCATTCTTTGACACCAAGTGTCAAAATCGTCAGGAGTGATCAGTGGGGACTTTGTCATGGTTCCAGTTTCCATATCAGCTTTGGAGATAGCTGCCATTTGAAGAGTTAAGTGATGTGTGTAACTAAGAGGATTTGAAGATGGTGAGATCTTACAATCAAGAGCCTGGAATGCTCTGATACCAAATGCAGGACCGTTAAAGGGTACTTAAGCTTGCACTTAGTTAACACACTTAGGAGGATCTTAAGATCACTTAACAATTCAAATAGGGAACTGTGAACCTTTACTGAAGATACAAGATAAACACAAGTAAAACAAGAACAAGAGCACAAGATAAAGTTTTCAAGAAAATTGTATATTGCTTCTCTAGTTCTATTACAAGTGTTGTACAAGTATATTTTAAATACAAGAACCGGAGACTACCAACAAGATCAGTCTAAAGTCAAAGGGCAGATTGTCTTTTGACTAGTGACTATGACAAGCCATAGCTCACTGACTTTCCTATTACAAAAAGCCAAGTAGGAACAAAAACATAAACTTGCAGGCGAAGACCTTATCTACTTTATCATAAAGTATGGAAGTTTCACTAACTAGTGATAGCAGGTGAACTACTAGAGCATGCAGCGGAAAGTAGGCTGCTTTATGATAAAGTTGATGGAAAATGTATATTTTCTCTCTCTTCAGAGGAAAATTAGTCTTGTCTTTAAACAGCTTCGGAAGACTTTGTCTTGAGAGCTTTGGAAGACTTCATCTTTTACCTTCGGAAGAGTTGAGTCTTTGGCTTCGGAAGACTTTACACTTAGAATATTTTCCAAGTTTAGTGTAAAGCTTCCGCAGCAGTTTCTTCTGAACTTTGGCTTCGGAAGATTTACACTTAGCATTTTTCTTGAGTGTGTAAAACTTTCGAAGCTAGTTCACCTTTGTTTCGAAGTGCATGTTGAAAGACTTGGTTGTTTTGGTATCTTTTGGTTGCATCAGCCTCTTAACTTCAGGGGTTTCTACATTTTGATTAATACATAACTTAATGAATTACATATGGTTATATTTTCATATGTTTTTATATTTGTATTTTTGTGTGTGTAATATGTGGTATTATTAAAGGGTTAAATGGTTTATTTAATAAAATAATTTTTGTCACTTGTAAATGACTTAGCCAAACCGAAAGTAACCAACGGGTCGTTTGAAAATGGATTTCTTAACAAGTCTAGTAAGTTGGGTGACCAATGTGATACCCCGTATCCTTAGGTTAACACTGCCAATTCAACCCTCGTTACTTCAACGTTCTCCCATAATTTACTTAAATTATTTAACTTTGTATTGTAATTAATTTATTTAACTTTGTATTGAAATTAAATTAAATAAAGTAAATTGGGTTTAAGTTAAACATTTTTAACTTGTGCAAGTTGAACAAAATTGAGGGACCATTATGTATATGTGCCAAGCAAAGTTTATTTTGTTTAATCTAACCCCCTCCCTCTCGGCACTTGTTCATAACCGACACCACCCCACCCTCCTCAACCCTAGCACCCTACCCTCGACTTCCCCCGGCAACCTTTCTCTCCTAGCGAAAACCATCCCCTCCGAAATTTACTCCTCCGCGGCGGCAGGCGTGCGGCAGCTTTTCCCTGGCGACCGCGGGATCCAACCGAAACAGTCTTACGGCATGTTTCCTTCGCTCGTCTCACGCGTTCGATTTCGATTACGGTTTCGTTTTCTCGATATTGTGTTCTCTGCGGTGTGCGTGTGTATGTTTCTGTGTGTGTGTTTTTCTTTGTATATGTGTGCTCTGCGATGTATATATATATGTGTGTGTACTCCCTGCTGTGTATGTGCATGTGTTCTTCATAAGTGATGCCATGATCAATTATAGGTGTGTATTGAGTAGTATATTCATCGATGTATGTATGCGATCGTTTGTATTTGTTTTTCTATTAATCTTGCATGGTGTGGGTGTTCTGTTGTGCGGGATGTTTTCGGTGGTGACTCGAGGAACATATGGGTTAGGAAGGGGTCGAGAATGTGATTCTTTAATGTGTGGTTGTATGTGGGTTTGGTGAAACCGATAGGTATGGTTGTAGGGGGGTGGCCGTAGGGTCTTGATTGTATGGGTATGGATGGGTGTAGTTACCATGTATGTGAGGAGTGCATTGCATGGTGTATGGTTTTGTTGGTGGGGTATGGTTTCTTAAGCAAGACTATGGTGGCATGGTTGTTGTATTGGTGTATGTTTATGTTGAAGGATTGTGGGTTGGTTTGGTTGTTATAAATTTAGGGTTGCATATGTAGATATTATTTGTAATGCGTATTACGTGGGTTTTTGAGTGTGGTATATAGTATATATGTGCGATGTGTGCTATATTACGGATAACATATGTGTGCGTGTTAATGGTGATATATTGTGGATGTATAAATTCTTATGTATATGTAAGTGTGCTACGTATGAACCCTTGGGCACTATGCCTACATGGGTTGTGTACCCATGGGCTTGCAGGGAGTGGGGGGAAACATTAATGACTTACATTGTGTCCGAGTCGTGAAACGTGAAACCGTACAATTTTTGTGTTAATATTTAATAATTAATGTTAATTATATATTAAATGAAATTCAAGATAATCGGAACCCTATCATTTGTGCTTGTATTTTTTCGTGTTGTGGTGCATTCAATGTGAGTTTATGGCCAGCTTACGTATACTCTTTTTGGGGAAACGAAACATGTTCCTTTTAACGTTCATTCATTTTATTAGTATTACTGTAATTATCGCATGATTACTAGTGTTGTACCATTTTAAGCCCTCACTTTTGAACCGTTGATTTATATACTTTAGCGAGGTAATTCTGAGTAGATCTACTGAGTTTGACAAACCCCACCTGGGCTAGTCGTGCTAGCACGACTGCATGTCAAACGGGTGTTTACTTGATCTAATTTCTGTTGCTGTGGTCTGGTAAACGCAGCCGAGGCATACTTATATTTGTCAGCTTTCGTTGCGAACTTCATACACTATGTAACTTGTTATGCAGACTAGCTATCTACTGATATTACTTTGGTTACTGGATCTGCTTTCAACTATATTACTATTTATCAAAACTTATGAACTCACCAACCCTGTGTTGACACTTTAGCATATCTTTTTCAGGTTCATAATGTGAGCACATTTAGGAGCATTGCATCATTTCATTACATTGCTGGTTGATTTACAAAACAGTTCTACGTTGATTTTGCAAGTTTACCTTAATTTGGGTTGCGCGTCTTTTGCGCTATTTAAATTATAAAGGATTTACTGTTTATGCTTCCATAAATGATTTCTCGAAATTATAATTATTGAAAACATGTTTTGGAATTATTTGATAATAATAAAAGCTATGTTTTGTAGTTACTATGGCGTTTGGTGTAACTATCGGCTGAGATCTTAGTATGTCACGTGCCTAACGGTAAAACTCTGTTTGTGAAAATTGAGGGTGTGACAAACAACTTGCGTGGTAGACTTATTATTTAACAATTAACGGGTCCTTCGTGTTTAGGGCGTTAATTGGTCAGTTATATCATGGGCTTATCTTAATTAATTGTTGTCGTATTCAAAGTGAGTTTTCACAGCCGCTATTTTTAAATAACATTTTAATTTAACTATTTTGGGAGAAAAACATTCTATAACATTTTTTTATGTATGATATGATTTATTGGTGAAATAACTGTGTGATCTTTATGATGGCATTGAGTTGTTTTGTTATTTGTGCACGACGACCCTTGCGATAATCATTAACCCTTGAGGGGCCACAGGATATATTAGTAGGTATATTGGGTTTGACATCCGCCCCTCGTGATCGGTCGCGCCGGTCGGTTTATACGGAGGGAATATATGTTGAAAGGAACTTGAGGCATATTGTGTCTTGGTTTGATTATGGGGCTCTTGGTTGCGATCATAGTCAGTGGACCTAGCTAGTTCTTGACGATCCAGTGGTTGATTTTGAGATAATTATATCTTTCTATAAAAAGGAAACTTTAATATTTTTATATAAATCTGTGGACTCACTAGTTTTTTGCTGATACACATTTGGGCATGTTTTGCAGGTAATTAGGCATGCATGGGAATGAAAAAGGTTTTAACGGCAAACTTATCAAGTTTGGATACCACTTTTGAGACCAAATTTCGTTGCCGACTAAAATCTTTTATTAATGTTTTAAACAAAGTTATGTTATTACTATTTAAGTTTTCAGTTTAAGACTTTTACTCGTATCGATGTAATAATATTTTCTATATTAATATTTTACGATGGTATCCATGATTTGTTTGTTTGATAATTGTTGGAATAATCCAACTTTCGTTATCTTCGTCACATACGTGCTCTTCAGGTGCACCTCTCGGGGTGTGACATAATACACTATAAAATTACCCAGTTTATTTATCTATTTATAAAACATCATAAAACACTATAAAACCACGTAGTTCAAAAACACTATGGAATCACACAGTGTTTAACTAGGTAATTTTATAATGTTTTTCAATTAAATGTTTTATAATGTTTTTGAACTAAAGCAATTTTATGGTTTTTTAAATTGTTATTGAACTGAGTATTTTTATGATGTTTTTTAATTAGTTGTTATGGTGTTTTTGAATTAAACAATTAATGTGAATGATTTTATGATGCTTTTAAGGTAGATAATTTTATGGTCTTTTTAACCTAGACAATTTATGATGTTTATAACTGCACACTTTTATGGTGCAACAAAAAACTATAAATTTTTTTTAATTTTTATATAACAATATCATACTCATATTTAAAGATAAAGATAAAAGACAGTTCATTATTATGGTGTAATTTAAAAAAGAGGATAGCATATAAAAAAGTTACGAACATTGTAAGAAGGATGATGAAATATGCATGACTTGCAAGTGCATGTTTTTAGTTGTTTTTCTATTCTACCGATTATGTGTTTCTAATTTGCAACTATTTGCCAAATGACACCAAGTATATCTCAACCACAAAACACAATATCAAAATCCTATTATGGCTGAGATTTCTGTCCACACCTTCTAAGGCGGCTTTTTTTTTTTTTTTAATCTAACCCCATACTATAAACCGGATGTTACATAAGATAAATATCATCAAGTCATACACATTCATACTACATACGCACAAGCAAAATTACAGATTTACATTCTCTAAGAAAAACATGTTTGTCAAATAGTAAGGGTTAAGATTATAGAGATTTATCATTAATCAAATATAATCTTAGAAATGTTTTTGAAACTAATTCTTGTGTTCTCAAACAAGAAAAGTGTCTTTACACGCTCTATACATAAAACTTATCCAAGTTGTTGCAACAACCTGGGACAAACAACATGGGCCTTAATACAATCTTTGGAATACTTGGGTGGTCGTTCTCCTAAATTTTTCTTTAAAAAGTTAGGTAGAAATTCTTCACAAATGGTACTTTTCATCCTTTCAACTTGTAAATGTAGGTTGCAGATGAAAAGTTAAAAACACCTTGATGAATTATACAACAGTTTGGCCGTTTGTAACACCTGATTCTATCTCCCACAGTTTCATTGGTGCATGAAGCTGTCAAGAAGTTCAGATACAATAACATATCCTGCACCTCCAATTACTAGTGAAAGGGTGAACCTGCCTCCCGGTACAAGCTCTGGAATAGTTGAGGGCAAACAACTTCTTGAGTATCTATCAGACCAACACATCGCAGCAGGAAGAACACCGAACAGGACCAGAACTGCACAAACACAAACGGAACTTGTCTTTTACTTATAAATGGATAGGTTCCTTTAATGCCTTCATCTTTAACAGGTGAAAAATAATAGCTAAAAAGGGAACAGGTCGAACGTCCCCAAAGTGTGTTTCTAATATACAAACCTTGCTAGAACTGCTTCGGCCCATTATCCAACTCACCCATATGTCACCTCTACTAATAAACAAACAAACTTAGAATAGACACCCAACAGAAAACTCGAAGTTAAACTCAGCATACAACTAAATAGATGAGCATGATTTGAGTGTATAAGATCATTCATTTCTATTCCTTAGGGTATTCTTCTGAAATGCCACCTTCCTTGTTTCCTATGGTGGTTGTTGATATGATAAAAATCATTCAAATTTTTCCAAAATCATTTGAAATGAGATGTTTGAAGACGCACGGAGATTTAAAGGAAAATAGATCACGATGAGACACCTGAAAGGAAGGATGTTCATTCGGATCAGATGGAGCAAGTAATAGAGCTTGGACTAAGTTGTTTATGTTGTGTTGTGGGCTCCGATCCATCTTGGGTCGGGCCCTGAAACAGCCCAATGACAAGCTGCAGAAAAGGGTTAGGGGCAGCCGGCCCTAACCCTAATCTGCCTCAACTTATTTATGTTAAGTTTTTATTGTCTTTTATTATAAATACCCACATATGTACTTGTAATCTTTGAGTCTTGAAAGTAATAAAAAGAAACCCTGGTTCGTAGCCCGTGGACGTAGGTCAATTCTTGACCGAACCACGTTAAATCGCTGTGTTCTTTACTGCTTTGATTATATATTCTGTGCTCGTGTGTTTGTGTGTGTGTTCCTTTCTGCCGAGAACAGCAACAACACTGCTGCTGTCTTTCTGCTGCTGCCGCCGCCAAACCTGCAATCAGCAAGGCTGCTGATTGCCATCGACAACCACCAGCAGCCGCCATTACAGCCGCCGCAAAGAGGTTTTGCTGCTGCCAAGAACAGGCTATTGCCCTGTTCTTTTCTGTGCGCCACTGCTGCTGTTGTTTGGGCTCTTTTTCTGATCAAAGAACAGCCACAAAACAGATTTTGTTTTCTGGGTATTCTGTTCAGTTTGATTAGTTCAAGTTATTGGTTGTTTGGTTCAATTATTTCCGCTGCGTAATTCTGTTCATTATTGCTATCATTATCTCGTCACTCGTTTTAGAAATCAATTAGAAATACCGACAAGTTCTTAAAGCCCGAGCCGTAGTATTGTATTGATTTCCGTGCCCTATCCGAATCCTCGGGTCAGCCGCGTACACGTAATACCTAACAAGTGGTATCAGAGCCTTGGTTGCTCTCATCCTTTGATCTCCGGTATTATGGCTGATGAGGGTAAAACGAGAATCGAGAAGTTTGATGGCGTCGATTTTGGATGGTGGAAGATGCAGATCGAGGACTTACTTGTTCAGAAAGATTTGAGTGCAACACTGCTTGGTGATAAACCTGAGAGCATGAAAGATGCTGATTAGGCTGCACTAGATAGGAAAGCTGTTGTTGTGATTAGACTCTCGTTGACAAAGAATGTTGCCTTTAACATTCTGAAGGAAACGACGGCCAAAGGCGTCATGGATGCACTGTCTAACATGTACGAGAAACCGTTCGCAGCCAACAAGGTCTTTCTGATTCGGGAACTTGTAAACACGAGATTGAAGGAAGGTGGTTCTGTTAACACTCACATTAACAACTTTAACTCTATTATCTCTCACCTAGTGTCTGTCGATATCAAATTCGATGATGAAGTCCTAGCCCTACTATTGTTATCCTCATTACCTGAAAGCTGGTCAGGAACCATTACAGCAGTTAGTAGTTCGTCTGAGAACACTAAGCTTAAACTTGATGGAGTTCGCGACTTGATTATGAGTAAGGACATTAGAAGGAGGAACACTTGTGAGTCTTCCAGTTCCTTGTTGAGTACTGAAGGCAGAGGAAGGAAGAATGAACGAGGTGGTAATAGGGGCCGATCTAAATCAAAGAGAAGAAGTAAATCAAGACCAAGAAAAGATATTACTTGCTGGAATTGTAAGGAGACTGGGCACTTCAGAAGTCAATGTCCTAAACCATCAACATCTAAAGAAAAGAAAGAGGTTAACGCTACTACAGATGATACGGATGATGATACTCTTATCTGTTGCGTTGAGAATACCACTGAGTCATGGATCATGGATTCTGGCGCTTCTTTTCACGCTACCTTTAGCTCAAAGAAGATGAAGAATTTGAGAACAGGAAACTTTGGCAAGGTTCGTTTGGCTAATGATCAGACTCTGGATATTACTGGGATGGGAGACATTGATCTGAAGACTCCTCTAAGAAATACATGGACACTAAAAGATGTTAGGGTAATTCCTAAGTTGAGGAAGATGCTAATCTCTATTGGGCAGCTAGATGACCAAGGTTATGATGTGTTGTTCGGGGGTCGACTAACTAAGTCCGCCCATTTCATTCCAATGAAAGAAACATTTAGCATGGATAAGTTAGCACAATTGCACGTCAATGAAATAGTGACTTTACATGGTGTGCCATTATCCATCGTATCAGATAGAGACAGTCGTTTTACGTCTCGATTCTGGCTAAGCTTTCAAAAAGCGTTAGGAACCCGATTAAATCTAAGCACTGCTTATCATCCGCAAACGGATGGGCAAAGCGCAAGAACGATCCAAACGCTAGAAGATATGCTTCGAGCATGTGTGATAGACTTTGGAGGCAGTTGGGATAATCATCTACCTCTAATGGAATTCTCCTATAACAATAGCTATCACTCAAGCATCCAAGCAGCACCATTTGAAGCCTTATACGGCAGAAAATGTAGAACACCTGTGTGCTGGTCTGAAGTCGGAGAGAATCAAGTGTCTGGACCTGAAATAGTCCAAGAGACAATTGATAAAGTAATACAGATCAAAGAAAGATTGAAGACAGCTCGCGATCGTCAGAAAAGTTATGCCGACAAAAGACGTAAGCCACTAGAGTTTAACGTCGGTGACAAGGTGTTACTAAAGGTGTCACCATGGAAAGGCATTGTACGATTCGGAAAGAAGGGAAAGTTAAGTCCTCGATTTGTTGGACCCTTTAAAATCTTAAAACGAATCGGACCAGTAGCCTATCAACTAGAATTGCCAAATGAGATGAATGGGGTACACAATGTATTTCATGTGTCAAACTTACGTAAATGTTTGGCTGATGAATCGCTAGCAATGCCATTACAGGATGTAGAGGTTAACGAAAAGTTGAAATTTATCGAACGACCCCTTCAAATCGAAGACCGTCAAGAAAAACATTTAAAGAGAAGAAAGCTAGTATTGGTAAAGGTAAAATGGAACTCTAGACGAGGTCCTGAATATACGTGGGAATTAGAGTCGGAAATGAAAAAGAAATATCCACAATTATTCCAATAAATCTCGAGGACAAGATTTAAATAAAGGTGGGGAGAAATTTTCATATTATTTTTGTCAATTAAATAATCATGGTTATGTTTCATGCGTGACTTCATGACTAAGTTATAGATAAAACTTAATGTCTAAGCCTTGCGATACGACTTAATAATTAAGCTACGGATAAAACTTAACAATTAAGTATTGGATAAAACTTAATGCCTAAGTTTTAGATAAAATTAGGATGAAACTTAACAGCTAAGTTTTGAATAAAGCTTAATAGCTAAGACTCGGATAAAATATAAAACTTAATGGCTAAGTTTTGAATAAAATATAAAACTTAATTGCTAAGTTTTGGACTTAATAGTTAAGTTTGGATAAAACTTAATAAGTAAGAAATACTTAATGAGTAAGAAATATCCATGTATAAATAGATGTCTCTTGCTTCATTTCATTTCATAACCTTTTGATTGTCTTCCCTACTTTCACACACACGAAACTCTCTACTACCTTTATAACACCATAAAGATAACCCGAGATTAGGAAACCGGTGTATATGCTCTAGACAACAAGTATAGAAGTTTTGATTTAATCAAGGTGTTAGAGGCTCGTGACTTAATCCTTAAGTTACTTCGAGGTTCAGAAACAAAAGCTTATCAAGTTTAGAGGCTCTGTTCAATTTACCAGGTGATTACGTTTAATACTTTCAAAACATTCAAATGATTTTATTTTGCGAAAATGGCATTAGTACGTTAACCATGTTAATGCATAGAGGTGTTCTGCTAAAACATTTAGACCAGAAGTATATGTATATTTGATCAAATTATATCCTGGGGATGGGTGAAAATCCCATACCGGGGCTGGTTCAGACTCAGTGCAGATCCGGAGAGTCCCGTAGTAAGACTGCCTGAGCACCAATACCAGTATATATGGAGACTTCCAGTTGAAATAGACTGCTAAATGTGTGGTTTACCGTTAATTTATGATTAACTGTTTATCGTTATTCATGCCGAAATATTTTTGTGTCAAATTAAATGTATTCACCAGCTTTTCGCTGATGTATTATTTTCAAACATTTTCAGGTAAACAGGATTAAATATGTTTAGTCAGGTGTTAGTGCTGGATGGACTATGATCCTAGGCATGGAAACCCTGTGATGAATATAGTAGCAAGAATAGTCCCGGAAGGACTAAAGTTTCCTAGGCATAGACCTTGTGGCAAGTTTTGAATATCTGTTAGTAGACAGAAAATTTTGTAAACATTGCGCTGAACAATGTTATGTAAAATTTTGGGTATTTAATCCCCAACGAATATATGAAAGTTTGTTTTTATAAATTATCAGATAAATTGTGAAATGATTTTCCGCTGCCTAAACGTCTTTCAAGACAAGCAAATAAAAGATGAACAATAACGCGTACCAATCGGTCGCACTCCCGGGGTGCCTTGAAACCGGGGTGTGACACCCAGGCAGTGGTATATCAAGTTTGATGATTTTATGGGCAGAAATGGGTATAGGAGATGTGAGATGGATCACTGCTGCTATCTCAAGAAATTTAAAAATTCTTATATCATTCTTCTCCTTTATGTGGATGATATGCTGATAGCCGGTTCCGACATGTCAGATATCAACAGATTAAAACGACAGTTGTCTGAAGAGTTTGAAATGAAAGATCTAGGTCCAGCTAAGCAGATACTCGGCATGAGCATCACCAGAAATCAGAAAAACGGTTCTTTAATATTGTCTCAAGAGAAGTATATTATGAAAATATTAGAGAAGTTCAAGATGAATCATGAGAAGACTACTACCCGAAATACACCACTGGGTAGTCATATTAAGCTTTCTAAAGATCAGTCTCCAAAGACAGATGAAGACAAGGCCGACATGGCAAAGGTTCCTTATGCATCAGCTGTGGGCAGTCTTATGTATGCAATGGTATGCACAAGGCCTGATATCGCTCATGCAGTGGGAGTTGTTAGCAGGTTTATGTCCAATCCGGGGAGAGAACACTGGGAAGCAGTTAAATGGCTGCTTAGATATTTGAAGGGTACTTCAAAGATGGCTTTATGTTACAGGGGTAGAGATGCAATTCTCAAGGGTTATTCTGATGCAGATTTGGGTGGATGTAAAGAGACCTACAAGAGTACAACAGGGTATGTGTTTACTATGGGGGATACTGCAATATTTTGGATGTCTAGGCTCCAAAAGAGCGTGGCACTTTCAACTACAGAGGCTGAGTATATGGCAGCCGCTGAGCCTAGCAAAGAGCTTGTTTGGTTGAA
Organism: Flaveria sonorensis; assembly: GCA_025506505.1. Classification (NCBI taxonomy): domain Eukaryota; kingdom Viridiplantae; phylum Streptophyta; class Magnoliopsida; order Asterales; family Asteraceae; genus Flaveria; species Flaveria sonorensis. The sequence goes on from CM046437.1 coordinate 10,085,013, forward strand.
AACTTTTCTGGGTGAATTAGACAGAAAACAGGCAGAGTATCCGTTGTACTGTGATAATGAAAGTGTTGTGAAACTTGCAAAGAATCCAGTTTATCATGGGAAGACTAAGCACATTCATATGAGGTATCATTTCATCAGGGGGCTAATCAGCGATGGTACTATCCAGTTGAATAACATCAAAGGGGACAGGAATCCAGCTGACATGTTCACTAAAGTTGTCACATTGGATAAACTGAAGCTCTGTGTAGCTTCAGTTGGCCTTCAGGGTTAATTGCAGATGAAGGCGGCTACGGATCGGGTGGTATGAAAGGTTCTTTTCGTAAAGGTTAAAGATTACAGAAGTACGAGACAAGTGCAGGTGCAAATGTTTCACGCATTCAGGTGGAAGCAGGTTGAAGTGTTTGACGCATTGATGTGGAGGACTAGTAAAGATGTTTCGAAGCCCAAGTGGGAGATTGTTGTGTTGTGGGCTCCGATCCATCTTGGGTCGGGCCCTGAAACAGCCCAATGACAAGCTGCAGAAAAGGGTTAGGGGCAGCCGGCCCTAACCCTAATCTGCCTCAACTTATTTATGTTAAGTTTTTATTGTCTTTTATTATAAATACCCACATATGTACTTGTAATCTTTGAGTCTTGAAAGTAATAAAAAGAAACCCTGGTTCGTAGCCCGTGGACGTAGGTCAATTCTTGACCGAACCACGTTAAATCGCTGTGTTCTTTACTGCTTTGATTATATATTCTGTGCTCGTGTGTTTGTGTGTGTGTTCCTTTCTGCCGAGAACAGCAACAACACTGCTGCTGTCTTTCTGCTGCTGCCGCCGCCAAACCTGCAATCAGCAAGGCTGCTGATTGCCATCGACAACCACCAGCAGCCGCCATTACAGCCGCCGCAAAGAGGTTTTGCTGCTGCCAAGAACAGGCTATTGCCCTGTTCTTTTCTGTGCGCCACTGCTGCTGTTGTTTGGGCTCTTTTTCTGATCAAAGAACAGCCACAAAACAGATTTTGTTTTCTGGGTATTCTGTTCAGTTTGATTAGTTCAAGTTATTGGTTGTTTGGTTCAATTATTTCCGCTGCGTAATTCTGTTCATTATTGCTATCATTATCTCGTCACTCGTTTTAGAAATCAATTAGAAATACCGACAAGTTCTTAAGGCCCGAGCCGTAGTATTGTATTGATATCCGTGCCCTATCCGAATCCTCGGGTCAGCCGCGTACACGTAATACCTAACAGTTTATTCAATTGTGATTTAAAGTAATTGAGGTTGAATTCGAGAAACAACAAAATGCTTACCTCCATAAGTTCCAGCAAAATCCAGTGCCTTGAAAAAGATGTCAGGGTCTAGCAATGACAGTATTAATGGTGGAAATAATGTGAGGAGGTAAGGCAGCGGTCTGTTTCTATCAGATGGTAGTTTCAGCACTGCAAAAACATGAAATCGTGCACAAAAATATACATGCATAAGGCAGGAACTGGAACCACAGTTAGCTAAATAGATAGCAAAGTAACTTTAACAAGTCCAAATACAACCTTTTTCATATATAGGTGCCAAAATGCATGCCGCATTGGTTTTAAGAAGAAAAAAGAATTACTTGGTAATATACAATCACTATTTCTTTAGGTAAAAATGTTACGAGAATAGATTCTCTATGTGCTGTGCTAATATCTCATAACATGTAAGAAATTACATGAATGGTTTAAATTTAGAAAAGAACTAAAAAGTTATAGTATCCTGAAGAAGAAAAATACCACTAACTATATGATGCATTTATTATAGGCAAGGAGAAACTCACAGTCCGAGAGGAAGTCAGAAAGACCCAAAACAAATCCAATATAAGAAGTTGCAATAGCAAGGAGTGAAAATGCCCCAACCATAGGCTGCAAAATATCATTTTTAATAGAGAGATAAGAGGCAAAACTCTCAGTTTCAAATATCCAATCTTGACATACATTCCAAATATAATGTCAAAACATATACTGACCCCGACAACTCCACTAGTAGCTTGCAACGCCTGAAGTGGGTCTGCAATCTTATCTGTGCCTGTTGTTTCAATCGTTCCAAGAATGACAGCATTCCAGATAAGAAAGAGACCAAGGGGAATAGCAGTGCCCAAAATAATCGAATTCCTGCAGGTTAATGTTCATCTAATTTAAATAAATTTACCGAACTATAAATTCATTTGTATATGTTTCCAGATGTGTAGGGTAGAGTCTAAATCACCCTTCCTCCCTTCTGGGATTGAGTTCTGGCCAATTAAATTATAGGGTGAATTTCATATATACCCCTATAAACTTTATAAATATCTTATATATCCAAACTAAACTTAAAATATCATATATACCCTTCTATGAATATTGAAATATCATATATACCCACTTTATTTGTTTCTAATTAAAAACAATTGAAAATATTTGTATACCACCTTTATTATATCTTCATCAACAATCTTAGAGCTTTGAGTTATAAAAAACATCACAAAGGCTCTCTCTCTTCCCAACATCATCTGAATATTGGCCTTTTGATGTCTTTAATTTAATTTAAATGCTTGTTGATATTCATCATCAACATCCCAACTCAATTATTTTATCATCTATTGATAATCTGTTCACAAAATGTTCCATCATCATTCATCAACCTCATTTGGAAAAAAAAATTAATTGATTCACGCCAAATTTTCATCATCTCCAACTAACATTTGAAGCGGAACATCATCTTCACAGGCTTTGGTTTCTTGATGTTTTAGTAATAATCTGATTCGGAATATTCGTAGTTATATGGGGTTTCATGCTCCTGATCCATGGAAAAGTATTGAAGAATGTGGCACCGAGGTCGGGATTGAATTGGCACAGGTTAATGAATCAAGAAGCACAATCACTTGAGTAAAGAAGATTGGAACTTGCTGACCATAGCTGGTTTTAGTTCCGGAAATAGTTATGGTGATCGGCATCTCATGCTGTTCCAAATTGGGTCTTTGCAGCTACGGAAGGGCTAGGTATTTTGTCTCAATTGAGCAACGAGATGGGGGAAAAGTCAATGCTCGACACATTCAGACCTTGAAATTCAAACCCCAAACTCAACCAATAAGTTAAAAAAAGATTAATTAGGAAGGGTAAAATTGTCATAGATTAAAATGTCATTAAGAAAGATATATATGATATTTTAAATATTTTTTGGGTATATATGATATTTAGTATGTTTATAAGGGTATATATGAAATTCTCCCTAAATCATGCATTATATAATAGGTGAGTAGTAAGCATGCAACCAAACATATATATAAAGCTATTAGCTTGGTAGATATCATCTTAGGCTAGCACTAAACAGATAAATAATAACATACAATGTCTTGTCACCTTATTTTTGACAGGTCTCCTTCCAGATTCGTACAAAGAACAGGCACAACATTCTGAAATGAGAAAACTACTTACAGTGACAGGCATCATGGAAACAACACCAGTAATAGATATAATAATGTATGGAAACCAGAATTGTTACCTGGTAAACAAAGGAGAGTGCTATTATAGGTATACTAGCAGGAATAGCTTGCAAGTTGGCTTTCAAAAGAGCATCCCAATGCAAATCCCCACCCGCAACTGCCTAAAACAGAATATAGCGGATGCATTAGTTCAAAATATCAGAGGAACAATGTTGATTCATTAGAAGAAGTCACCAAACGGCCAAACCAAGTTTGCCGCTTTCAATGGCTTCAATCTAGTAGAACATTTGTATTCAATAAGTTCAATGCCATCATTGACAGATACGGTTAATATGTTTGCGTTGTGAAAGAGGGAATTGTTTTCTCAGTTTACCTACCGCCCGACTAGCACCTAGTAATTTTTACAACCATGCGCAAAACAGATGCAAAGTTAATGATACCAGGGGCAATCTAGTTCTCAGTGACAACTTTAGTCTTCCTGTCTGCCAATAGAAGATAGTATTATCAACCTGAATAGTAACACCAAGTAATAAATAGTAACGACAGTAAGTCAGTACAAGAGGAACGTGAAAGCTAATTTCGAGTAACAAACAATAAACGGTACTTTACAACAAGATTAGCGGATGTTGACAAGAAATCATAACAGAAGCACGATGAATAGTACCATGGATGTTCAGGGGACAAAGACACAAATGACGATGGTGGCCAAAGACGAATCCCGATAGAGAGGAACAGAGGGCAACAGTCTGACCGAACTTTCACAAGGAGCACAATCATGCTGCCGGTGAGGTAAAGAAAATGGCAGCGGCGCGTGGTGGATAAGGGTGGCGCGTGTGGGCGCATGCGGTGGAGTTAGGCAATGATTTCTCTAGGGAAAGCAAATCGGAGGCAGGGATTCAAATGGTAGTGGCGGTGAGATGATGCCTCGGAAAAAGAATCTCTGGATAGTTTAACTGTTTTCCTGCGACCGAAATCGTGATCGGAGCACGGAACAGGAAGGAGTATCACTTGGAGCCTTAGCTCTGTTACTATGTAAAATGATATGTATTAATCTGAAAAAGTGTATCTACAATGATGAACTCCTCTAAAATAAAGGTGAAAAACCTAAACTAAGGGGTGTTTGTTTTTTCTGAGAAGCACTTCCTGAACTCTTTTGTCTGCGTCGCGCAGACCACGCGCAGACATTGAGGTCTGCAGATTGTTTGTTTTTTGGAAGACTTTTTGGTGGCAATCAGTTCGACTTGGATCGTAAATACCTGAGAATTTGATGACAAAATAAAACAACGGTTCCTGCAAGATACAGACACACCACCCGCGAGTCTCGTTGAGCAGATTATACTAACCCGCACTCTCGATACAGTCACACCACGAGAAGCTGAATTAGTCGTCCAAGTTCACCTCCTAAAACCTGCCAAAATTTAGGATAGCAAAGGACTCAAAATACCCTCTGACTGCAGAGAATAAGTTTTTCAGAAAGTTCAAGTTTTTTGTTCCCTCTCCTTTCATTCATAATTGCAGTACATAAACAAAAGAGAAAAAGAAACTACCACCCACGTTTCCTACACTTTTGGAATTAAACAACTGCCTTGACTTCATCAAAATAAAATAAAATAAGTGGAAAAGAAGATTAAATAACTTGTACTGTGAAATAAAAACGTGGGGAACTAAAACACTATGCAGTCATGTCTTGGTGGAATCCAGTTGGACCTGACCCACTTCTGCTCATTCTGAACCTGCTCATTCGAAACCGGGCCCAGGGGCATTTGGCTTGGAACTGGGCCCAGGGGCATTGGGCTTGGAACTGGGTTACTTGTCTGGTACTCTTGGGCTTGCCTATCATCCTCCCCTAGATCGAAAAAGTTTGTCCTCAAACTTGGAAGAGGCTCTTCAGGATCAAAGTAAGGTTGTAAGTCTGCTACATTAAATGTGGTCGCAACATTACCCGGAAGATCGATCTTGTAAGCATTATCATTCACTTTGGCTAGGATCTTGAACGGACCATCAGATCGGGGACTCAATTTAGAGCGACGCTTGGAAGGAAAACGTTCCTTACGCAAATGAAGCCACACCAAATCACCTGGCTGAAAAAGAATGTGTTTACGCCCTTTATCCCGACGATATTTAAGGAGCTCGTTGTTCTTTGTGATTCTGTCATGAACTTGCTGATGAATGGTCTTAATTGCAGCTGCTAGATCACTGGCGTCCTTGCTAAACTTTGAAGTTGTATCGAGGACGGCAAGGTCAAACGGAGTTGAGGGGTTCAAACCATATACAACCATGAAAGGGCTGAGTCCGGTTGTTTTGTTGGGTGCCCTGTTGTAAGCAAATTCAGCCTGGGGTAATAAGTCTTCCCATTGTTTTAGGTTGGTCGTAATGAGTGCTCGCAGAAGTGATCCGAGGGTACGACTGGTGACTTCCGTCTGACCGTCAGTTTGCGGGTGGCTCGATGTGCTAAACTTGAGTTTAGTACCCAATTTCCGCCATAATGTCAACCAGAAATGACTTAGAAACTTAACGTCTCTATCGCTGACTATTGTCTTGGGCACCCCGTGGAGACGGGACTATTTCCTTGAAATAAAGAGTAGCCACCTGGACAGCATCGTACGTAGTATGACACGCAATAAAATGGGCCATCTTAGAGAATCTGTCAACTACCACCATAATAGAATCCTTTTGACGTTGAGTATGTGGTAAACCGACGATAAAATCAAGGCTGACATCTTCCCATGGAGCAACTGGTACGGGTAATGGCATGTATAATCCGTGTGGAAAAGAATGGCTTTTTGCTCGGTGACATGGCAGGCAATGTCGAACAAAGTGTTCAACATCACGAGCTAGCTTGGGCCAAAAGAAATGAGCGCGTAACAGATGAACAGTTTTGTCAATACCCAGATGACCGGCCAATCCCCCTTAATGAGTCTCCTGGATTAATACGAATCTGATGTTGTGGCGAGGGATACAAAGCTGCTGTTTTTTAAACAGAAAACCGTCAAAAATATGAAAGTCACCCGTAGCATGATTTAGACAGTTAGAAAAGAGTTTCCCAAAGTCAGGATCCAATGAGTATTCCTTTTTAAGAAGTTCAAGCCCGATGATTTTTGGTTGGAGATAAGTAATCAGTGAATACCTACGGGATAATGCGTCTGCTCCTTTATTTAACTTTCCTGACTTATGCTTGATAGTGAAATTGAATGCCTGTAAAAATTTCACCCATTTAGCGTGCCTTGGCTGCAACTTATGCCGGCCTTGAATATACTTAAGAGCTTCATGGTCTGAGTGTAAAATAAACTCTTTCGATATCAAATAGTGCTGCCAATGTTCTAGGGCTCTAATAATGGCATAAAACTCTTTATCATACGTCGAATAACGCCGTTTTGCATCATTGAGTTTTTCACTAAAATAGGCAATTGGACGGCCTAATTGTGACAATACAGCCCCGATTCCAACTCTGGAGGCATCACACTCAACCTCAAATACCTCGTTGAAACACGGCAGCGCCAAAACCGGGGTTGAAGATAATTGCTTTTTGAGTTCTTCAAAGGCTAACTGTGCTTGCGGGTTCCATTCAAACTGCTTGAGTTTGGTAACCTCGGTCATTGGGGCCACAATAGTGCTAAAGTTCTTTATAAACCGCCGATAGAAGGACGCAAGCCCATGAAAATTTCGCACTTGTTGTATGGATTGTGGAACCGGCCAGTCTCGGATGGCTTGGATCTTCTTTTCATCCACTTGTATTCCCTGTGCAGAAACGAGATAACCAAGAAAGGTTACTTGAGTAGCAAAAAAATCACTTTTTTCCAAATTCCCATATAGCTTTTCCTGGGCAAGTACTTCAAATAATTGTTGTAAATGGGACTGGTGATCAGATTCTGTTTTGCTGTACACAAGGATGTCGTCAAAATAGACAACAATGAACCTGCCCAGGAATGGCTTTAAAACCTGATTCATCAATCGCATAAAAGTGCTAGGCGCATTCGATAACCCGAACGGCATAACAAGCCACTCATATAACCCTTCTTTTGTCTTAAAAGCCGTCTTCCACTCGTCTCCTTCGTATATTCGAATCTGATGATAGCCACTTCTCAAATCAACTTTAGAAAATACAGTAGCACCATGGAGCTCGTCCAATAAATCATTTAATCGGGGAATAGGAAAACGGTATTTAATAGTGATCTGGTTGATTGATCTACTATCCATACACATCCGCCACTCTCCGTTTTTCTTAGGCACGAGTAATGTTGGGACTGCACATGGGCTGAGAGACTCGCGTATAAGCCCCTTCTCTAACAAGCCATCAACTTGTTTTCTGATCTCGGCCGTTTCTTGAGGATTGGTACGATAGGCAGGCTTATTGGGTAAAGCGGAACCCGGGATTAAATCAATTTTATGCTGGATGGAGCGCATAGGGGGTAACCCAGAAGGGATTTCAGCTGGAAAAACAAGGTTATAGGACTTCAACAGGGGCTGGATAAATGGATGTTGGGTTGGTTTACATTCAACATCATCATCATCAAATCCTAACAGAATGAATTCCTTGGCAAGGTGATATTCATGCTGTTCAGACTTTAATAATGTGCTCAATGGTGGGGTTGATTTAAGGGATGGTGTAGATGGTGAAATAGGGGTGAGGACTATTTTTCAGTTTTTGTGAACAAACGAATATGTATTTCGGTATCCATCATGTATCACTCGCCGATCGAATTGCCAGGGACGCTCCAATAACACATGACATGCATCCATAGGAATGACGTCACACCAAAATTCATCTGCATAGGATTTACCAATACTTAAGGACAACAAAACTCGGTGAGACACTTGTATACCTTTACCTTGGTTAAGCCAATGAATCATGTAAGGAGATGGATGTGGTTCAGTATGAAGATTCAGCTTAGAAACCATGGTCTGGGATGCCACATTAGTGCAGCTTCCCCCGTCAATTATCACGGTACAGATCTTTTCAGCAATAGTACACCGGGTATGGAAAATGGCTTCACGTTGGAGGGTCTCATCTCGAGCTGGCACGCTGCTCAAGGATCGCCGTACCACCAGGATTTCTCCCTCATCCGGACCAACTATCTCCTCTTCTGGTTCAACATTCAGTTGTTGTTCATAGTTGTGTTCGTTGCCGCAATCATACCCACCAGCGAGTTCGAAATCAGTAAGAGTGATGATTCGTTTGTTTGGACACTCAGATGTGATGTGCCCTAGTCCTTGACATCGGAAACATCTCCGGAGAGCTTTGGGAGGCTCATTGTTTGGGGTAATTGCAGAAGGTGTTTTTGGGTTGAAAGGGGTGATGGGTTTGGGTGTGGTGGCGGGTCTTTGTTGTGAGTTGGGCTTAAAATAGGGCCGAGCAGGTTCCTGTTTTCCTTTAACCCTTTGCTGAGAGTCAACCTTGTGGGCCAACAATGTGAGTTCAGCCAGGGTTTGATATAAATGTAATTCCACCACATTAGCCACTCGTGGTTCCAAACCTCCCAACTAGCGTACTAGGGTTTGGGGATCATCCGCAGGTATATCACACTTCATCAATAGATACTCAAATTCACGTGAGTAATCTTCAGCCAGACCTGTGCCCTGTTTTAAAGAGTGTAATTGTGAAAAGCTTGCCTGAATGTAATAGGATGGAAGGAACTTTTGCTTCATCTTCTCTTTCATCTTGGGCCAAGTTCGAATCTTATCCTTCCCTGCTCGTTCCCGTTTCAAGCAAACATTGGACCACCATGTTGAGGCATACTTACGTAGTTTGAGGGCAACAATTTTAACCTTGTTTTCATCTGTAGTCTGTTTGTAATCAAAAACCCGTTCTACAGTTCGGAGCCATTCCACAAACTCATCTGGGTCTAGCTTTCCATCATACTCAGGTATGTCAACCTTAATGTCATTTGGATGCCAATCGCTCGGTCCCCCTTTGTTAACCAACCCACTGGAAGGTGAGCCTTCACTCTGGTTTTGAGAAACAATCAACTCGTGAATCTGATCCTGCATCGCCTTCATCTGCTGTGCCGTTTCCTTCTTATCAGCCTCTATAGTTTCCAGAATCTTCTTCAATTCGGCGCTGCTTCGGGTATCCATGGCTCTGATACCAAATGGTGGCAATCAGTTCGACTTGGATCGTAAATACCCGAGAATTTGATGACAAAATAAAACAACGGTTCCTGCGATACAAACACACCACCCGCGAGTCTCGTTGAGCAGATTATACTAACCCGCACTCTCGATACAGTCACACCACGAGAAGCTGAATTAGTCGTCCAAGTTCACCTCCTAAAACCTGCCAAAATTTAGGATAGCAAAAGACTCAAAATACCCTCTGACTGCAGAGAATAAGTTTTTCAGAAAGTTCAAGTTTTTTGTTACCTCTCCTTTCATTCATAATTGCAGTACATAAACAAAAGAGAAAAAGAAACTACCACCCACATTTCCTACACTTTTGGAATTAAACAACTGCCTTGACTTAATCAAAATAAAATAAAATAAGTGGAAAAGAAGATTAAATAACTTGTACTGTGAAATAAAAACGTGGGGAACTAAAACACTATGCAGTCATGTCTTGGTGGAATCCAGTTGGACCTGACCCACTTCTGCTCATTCTGAACCTGCTCATTCGAAACCGGGCCCAGGGGCATTAGGCTTGGAACTGGGCCCAGGGGCATTGGGCTTGGAACTGGGTTACTTGTCTGGTACTCTTGGGCTTGCCTATCACTATTCATTAAAAAAGGTCTTCCAATGTCTTCCTAAGGTCTGCGTGAAAAAGAGATAACCCATTCACTTCTAACCACTTCTAACCTCTTCTACCCCTCCTTCTACCCTCCTCCTTCCCCTCACCTTATTCCAGCAGCCACCGTCGGACCACCCGCCACCGCCGGCCCCGCAGCCACCGCCGGCCACCATCGCAGCCACTGCCGGCCCCGCAGCAGCCCTCCCGTAGCAGCAGGCCTCCCGTTGCTTCCGACAAGGCTGTCGCCGATGTTAGTGGTGGTTCCGGTGGTAGTGAGATGAAGAAGATGAACCTTAGAGGTGGTGGTGGTGGTGGTGGTGGTGGTGGTGGTGGTGATGGTGGTGGTGGAGACAAGGAGGAGGGAGATGATAATGGTGGATGAATTTGACATTTTTAATTACAAGCTATTTTTGCAGTCTGCGGATGTTAAAAAACAATCATCTTCTTGCAGACTGCAGACGTTTGGTCCACCTCTTCTGCTGCAGATGTGGTCCGCAGACTGCAGACATTTTGCTGCAGAAAAAACAAACAGCACCTAAAGCACATGGGCCGAAACTAACTAGGCTAACACAAATGGGTCTAATCTAACATATTCACAATTAATGAATGGTAAAAAATAAAAAAAATAAATAATAAAAAAAAGGAATTAAGTCATTAACCAACGAGCTCCTCATTTTGGCTTAGGAACAATACATGCTCGTACTTTTTCCTAGGAAGAAGGTGCCCTGAGGCTTTAGAAAGTTGCACCTAGTGTACAAGCACACTATAAATAATAATTTCTGTAAATAAATGGAATATGTTCTGCATATTCTTTCTATGTACTTTTTTACTATAACACTTGCAAAATAAGCAGCAAAGAAGTGAAAGCATCAATAAATTCAATCATGAGCTTGCAGAATTCTCATTAGTGCAATTAGCGAAATTCTATTAGTTCATAAATTATGACATTTACCACTAGCGCTGCAAAAGAAATTATGATGCCTGACACTAGAACTCCATTGACTGCACCAATGAGTTGCTGGCTACATCAAAAATATAAACATTTCAGTCACTTGTATAATTTGTAAATTTAAGTGCCGCTAACAAGAACAAACTAATATATAAAGATGCCAGAAGACAGTTAGCATTCTGTAGTAGCTCCATAATAAATATGTTTCTTTTCTGCAATCTTATCGTAACAACTAATAAGGTCACGTCACACTAATGTTCTAGCTTTCCCTTTTTCTTACCTAGCATTAGAAAGGTCTCTTATAATTTTTAACACCATGACTCTTAAATAATAAATTTAGTGCAATAAACAAGTGTAAGGATTTTGTGATATTTTCTAACAGGTAATCTGAAAGTTGAAAAAAATAATAACAGAAAAAATCATATATAATTTGGTAGATATAAGGATTTTGTGATATTTTCTAACAGGTAATCTGAAGTTGAAAATAATAACAGAAAAAATCAAAGATGAATTGGTGTAAATGAATTCTATGTAGATGCTAAAAGGAGATAGAGAAATATGAATTCTACATAGATGCTAAAAGGAGATAGAGAATACGAGGAGATAATCACCTTCCAAAGTAGCAAATGCTTCCCAAGAAAAGTGAAAACAGGGATGCACACTCCCATCTGCAATCAAAATGGTAATTGTCGAGATTATCGAACATTTTTTTATGTGATTCACAATTCCAAACTATAATGCTCAAATGGGACATCATGTGCTACCACGTTTGGCATGTAATAATGAAAAATCAATTAGAATATCACATCCCCATCAATACACATCAAGAAGAATAATTAGGGATACCCGGTCGAAGTTCTTTACATCTTTGTATATCAAAGAACCTTGTGTTTGCAGATAAAGTTAGTTATGTCTTCACATGGAATATATATACGAGATGTAGGAAACACCATAAACAGTGCTTTGATTTGATTGGAGTAAAAATTTACATCATCTTCACTACATAGTTACCATAATAAGCAAGCAATCCTCAAAGTAAATTTTCAGCATTTTGAACCAAGTATTTGTCGCTATAAAGTCTCTTCTGAGAGCTCAAAATCACTTTATCCACATCTTGGTTAATTGTTAACAATCAGGTAAAATCTGAAGTGTATCAAGTGAAGAAGATCTATCTTCAACTTCCTTTTTAATTATGGTGTCTTCATTGGTCAGTAGATTTCATGGGTCTCTTGTAAAGACATAGCTAACTTTATCTGAAAACACAAGTTTCTTTTATATACACAAATAAACTACCCTAGTTCAAATTCTATCTGCAGGCATAAGGAAACCAATAAACATATAATGCTCCACCCTCTAGTTTAGTACTTCATAGATCAAAAGTTGTCAAACCACTAGCACATATCTTATTAAGTTCACTATTCATATATAATGAGAAGACCAACTAGCCTAAATGCCAGGAACTTTGTTTATCTTCCGCTCTCTTCTAAACTTCCATATCAACAAGCAACAGTTAAAAGTTACATTAATGACCTAGTTAACAATTAATGACCTAATCTGCCGCTCAATGTAGTTAGGTGTATCACTATAGACAGTTTTGAAGATGTATGTGAACAAAAAGCAAGATTTCTTAGAGACACAAAAACAAAACGAAGCGTACTAAGCAATATCCCACTCATAAAATTGGACTTGGAAAGGGTGAGATGAGGGTAAACCTTACCTTTACAAACCCCCTAAAAAAGACACCAAGACCTAGCTAAGACCAAATCTATATGCCCCTTAAAAATCCTTAATCTTAATTCGGTGTCTCCAAGTGTTCTTGTCAAAGATCATGTCCTAAGAGAGGCATAAGTCTAACATATACCGCCTAATCTCATCAACCCATGCCTATTAGGTTTGCCTATGCTCCTCTTCCCCTCCGCTAGAGGGTTTCCACACTACTTACGAGTGGCACAATCTATCTTCTACGCATATGTCCAAAGCATCTCAATCTCCTCTCCCTTATCTTATTTGGAATGTACGTCACCACTAATTAATCCCGATAAACTTAATTCCTTATTGGGACCGACCTTGTGCGCTCACATATCTTCCTTAACATTCTCTACTGTAGTGTTACCTTGGGCATGTCTTTTTGATGGCCCAGCAATCGGTTTTGTATAACAAAACTTGGTTGAACAACAACCCAATAGAATATCCATTTTAATTTTGTTGGGAACCTCTTGTCACACAACACACCTACGGATGCCCCCCACTTGCCAAATCAACTTGAACACAATGACTACATCACTATCAATGTCCCGGTCACTCTGAACAAACATCCCTAAATGCTTGAGTTTGGTTGTTTGTTGGACAGCTTGGCCTTTAATAGTTAATTTGTGTGTCCTCTTCACCATTGGCATCACTGAAGTTACAGTGAAAGTACTCGGTTCTAGTCGGATTTATGCATAAGCCTTTTTGCTATAAGGTTGTTCACCACTCCTCTAGCCTCCCATTAGGTCCTACTTCAGCCAACAACACAACACCAGCAACAAAAAGCATGCACCATAGGATAACCGCCTAAATCGACCTCGACAGCTTATACAAGACTACTTCAATAAGAAAAGGACTCAACACAAGCACCTTCAAAGGGAAAAAGTCTGTTGTCTTAGCACTACCATACATATCCCTCCCTATTTCTAAAAACCTCCAAGGAATCCATTTGTGCTCAAGACAATCCCAAATCACTCGATTAGAAACACTATCGTAAGCCTTCTCAAAGTTGATTGATATCATATGCAAATCCCATTTCCTCACCCTATACTTTCCCATCATCGCCTTCGTAGTAAATCGCCTTGGCATAAATCCAAATTGACTAACCGTGACCTGAGCTATCTGTCGCATTCTTCCCTCAATAACCCTTTCCTACAATTTCATAGTATGACTTAAAAGCTTAATCCCCTTATAGTTTCCACGACATTAGTGTCTCCTTTATTCTCGTAATGTGAGACTAAAACACTACTCTTTAACTAATTAGGCATCTCCATGGCCTTCCCATCTTCCTAAGAGCTCTTGTCACCTAATCCGTGCTACTAAGACAATATCTGTTACTCAGTAGTCTTTGTTAATCGATGGAGTTCTCACATTCTTCTGATGATTTCTAATTTTCTATCTCCATTAAATGGAGCGTAGATATAGGTTTGTCATCTCACCTTTATTTTATTCCCCTTCACCAAAAGTTGTCTATTCTCACACTTTGTGAACTTCACAACTACTATATCCAGCCTTCTCACCTACCTAGCTTTAGCAATCTTGAACATGTTATTCTCCCTTCCATAGTCTCCAAGCACTTATACATCTCCTAGTAGGCAATGCTTTTTTGCCTCAGAAACCACCTTCTTTGTCTCCTACTTGGCCACTTTATATCTCTCCATCAATCTCGCTTTCTCATATTCATCAGTGCATCACATGAACTCCTTAAAACTCTCTTGCTTGTCCCTTACGTTGCCTTGCACATCCTCATTCGATCATCAGGACTCCTCAAGCCCATCAGCCATCTCATTGTGATCCTGATAGTGTCTTTCACAATGTCTATCATAGCCTCCCATATCCGGTTTATGTGTCCACATAGTCCATCTAAGCCCCTATTAAGACCAATCTCTAACGCTATAATCTTTTCATACTTCAAATAACCCCATCGAATCTTAGGTTTAATTTTCCTATTTCCCTCAACAAGTTTTATTATCATGAACATATCTGCCACCAACACTCGATATTTGGCCTTTAAAATCTCAACTGGCATGAACTTGCAATCCTTCCACTGATGCCTTCATAAAAAATCAATCAATTTGAGTGTTATGCCCCCTGAGTGCTTAACGTGATCAATTGCGAGTCTCTCTTCTTTAAAAACAAGTTTTAAATACCCAAGTTATAGGCCAACATAAAGTCAAGCAGGTCCCTACCACTATTGTTTTTAGCCACATAGCCAAAAACGCAATCACTCTTTTTACCGATATGACCATTTAATGTCTCCTATACAAATTTTATCATCCTTTGGTATGGGCCCTACAACTTCGCCTATACAAATTTTCTCATGCATTTCTTGGAGACGGGTGATTAACTTTTAAGATGAACGATGTATTATATAAAGCATGTCACGGGCCATGACATAAATCTAAAATGAAAAGTAAACACATAATACATTCTTAAATGCTCATTTAACCCTTCTGTCACATTCATCAAGTTAAGAATACATATGCTAAACATGCCAACTTTTCACGACATGCCTATTTGAGTTCTAAGTTTCTTACAAATGAAGCATTTGCATTGACCCATTTAGCCCTTCTATTACGAACACCAACATTCTTAGCGACTCACTTAGCCCTTTTGTCGCATTCCTCCAATCGAGCATGTTTGTAATACTTTTGATTCTTTTGAGCATCTCCAATACAAATTTATTTATTTCCACTATAAATTAATCATATTATCAGCTGGAATGCTAATCCCAAGTAATAATTATAGATACCTCTTTTTGATTTTAAGGCACAGTTTATATTTTTTCCATAATAAGTGTTAGGGGCTGTTTGTTTTTTTCAGGAAGCTCTTCTTGAGCTCTTATGTATGCGCCGCGCAGACATTTCCTTCTGCAGACTGTTTGATTTTTCGAAGACGTTTCATTAAAAAACGTCTGCGAGGAGTCTTCTTGGTGCAGATGTGGATCAGTCACTTCTTGCCACTTCTAACCTCTTCTCTCTTCTCATTCATTACCCTACCCATACTTCTCTTCTTATCCCAATTTCTCACCTCCTCTCCGCCACCAACCCACCTCCTCTCCGCCACCAACCCACCTACGTCGGCGCCGCCCTCCGCCACCGCTTCTCCGCCACCCTCCTCGTCTTCCCCAACTCCGTCCTCCGCTCCTCCACCCTCCTCCGCCGCTCCTCCGCCGACGACATCGCCTCCCTCCCTCCTGCAGACCTCCGCCGCTACCCCCGCAGACCTCCGCCGCTACCGTCGCAGACCTCTGCCTAGATCTGGCCCCCAACTCTTTCATCTCATCAACCATAAATCAAAGCTAAATTCCCACAAAAGATGAACAAAAAAACCCCCCACCTAAGTTCAGGTGACTGAAATAATAGGCATAATCAACAACATACGAATTGTAAGCTGAAGAGGCGTATGATTTGGTTGAATTTGACGGGGATAGATTTGCAGCTAAAAGAAAGAAACCGATTCGAAATTAGGATGTTAGGATGTTGGTGTGATTCTAGTGTTTTGATGATGAAATTGGATTGGCACAGAGGTTGGGGGTTTTAAATTACAGAGACTATTTTTGCAGTCTACAGATGTTAAAAAACAAACAGTTCTTGCAGACTGCAGACGTTTAATCCACCTCTTCTCCTACAGATGTCTGCAGATGTGGTCCGCAGACTGCAGACATTTTGCTGCAGAAAAAACAAATAGCACCTTACTATGTTCATATCTATTATTCCTTGGATGGCAATAATAGAATATTGTTTTCGACTTGATACTAGAAAGGTTAAACTGAGTTGGAAATCTCATGGCTTAAGCATGTCTAATCAATTGAAAAAAATTAGGAATATATTGATCTCCATGCATGCCCACGTATGGTTATTATCAAACTCTAGTTGAATTCATATAGGAATATGCTAAGTTTGGTTAGTTAAGCATTAATACAACAAAAAAACTTGTAGGGTAAGTTTGGTTAGTTAAGCATTAATACAATGAAAAAACTTGTTGGGTAACAAACCAGGATATGGTCACATTACATATTCACAACATACTGCAATTGCTTTTGCATTTAAACAAAATATAAGTATCTTGGCTAATTTTCAATGTTTTTACACCTTAAATACCATGTCTAAAACTAGGAGTACGTATGCTGATACAAAAATTTCCACACACATCACCCATTGAAAAAATAAATCATTTTAAGAAATCTTATACAACTTATAAGATTTATACTAGTAGTTCAAGAACACCAACTTAATGGATGCTAGTAATATGTGGTATGTAATAAGTGATGAAAGTATTATGACCAACGGACAACAAGACATCAGAATATTCATCATGTTAACTAACAGATACTCAAGCACATTCAAGCTACATGTTGACAATAATTATAACAACAAATATTACACATAGAAATTGTTGTTTGTTATAAAATTAACGATCTCATCTACAAATGAATGTTAATGCTTGCGAATTTGTTTACAAGAAGTTAAATCATACATTGGAATGCCGAGTATATTTGTCAAGATGTCTGATGAACGAGCCACATAGGCAACAAGGAGGGCGTAATGTATGAAAATATATGACCAACTGCAATAAGAGAAAGGAACTGTTACAATAATAATCTTTACTTCATCACAATCAAATTGGGTACTATAATTCGTACAGACCCAAAAACATTGATATTTGAAAGTATGCTGATTAAAATGCGTACGGACCCAAAAACATTGATATTTGGAAGTATGTTCATTATGGAAATTGAGTGACAGAATGCTCCATTTGCAAGCAATTTGCCCATGATTACATTAAACATATAGAAGAATCATATTGTCTGCTGGGATATTTTCTACAGAACAAAGCATTTAAGAAAACGGGTGTGTGATCATCTTACCAAGCAATCTGAACTCCAATTGTCCCAAGAGTTCTTGTAGCCATTGATACCTAAACAATGAGCATGCATGTAGTGATGAAATGAATCAATAGTTTTCCTTCTGTAACGGGAAGAGCTTTATCCCGCTGGCACCTAATATTACAGATTTCATCTTGAGATGGAAGATTCATGACTAAAAAGTGGTAGTTACATGTGTGTTTTACCTAAACAAAGTATTTGTTCCTTTTCTAGGATTGTTAAATGGAGTCATTCTAACAAGTTAGTGTGAATACATGAAGTGAAAGCTTGCGTATTACAAGCCTGGTCAATCTCAATACAAAACTAACATTATCAATTAACATCAAAAATAAGGAACAAGTCAACAAGTATATATGTATGGTGTCTATAAGCCACATTCCAAATAGAAACTAAGAATTTACATGTTGAATTTCTATGTAGAGCCACCATTTATCATTGACAAGTAATATGTGCTAATTATAAATTTATGAGTTGCAACCTCAGATTCTATTGATCCCAAACTGACTAAGTTACAGTTTTAGACCAAAAGACCAAACTAACGTACATATCATTCACTATTTGCATATACATGCTACCACTACAAACATGGTGAACAGCTGTTGCATTAGACACAATCAAAGAAAGGATTAGTTCTAACAAAAAATGGTTGAAATTACCAATGATACTCCACCAGAGCCCAGTTCGCACATTGTCTTTACATTAACTTCAGCTATTAGCAAGCCAGTCACAACCTGCACAGCACTGATTTTGGTTATATTGTATAATAAGAAAAAAGACGCATATTGGTTAGTATCAGCACAAAGAAATAAAGTATAGAAATTCAAATTTGTGATGGCTTTAAAATAAGTAGAAAATAAAAGACAGTTGTAGCACTCGTATTTAAGGGCATAAATATGTCTTTGTTATGTGGCACTCATATTTATGGGCACAAATATGTCTTTGTTATTTGCACTCGTATTTAAGGCAGGGCGAGAGGTCAAAAGAATGCATATGACAGGTAAACTATGAGAGTTGGTTAGGATCGATAACTATATCCCTTCAAAATTCAAGATTGTGATGCACAATTTTCTAACCCCATATATCTTTGAGTGCTAAGCTAATAGCATTGTTAATATTACCTAGGCTTTCACCCTCATCCTACAGACATATTTTTTCAATGTAAAAGCATCTTTTTCGAGGGCATCCCAAAATAAAAGAAGCAGAATGTTAAAAGACATACCAATTAAATAGTTAAATATAAAGGAGAATTTCATATATACCCTTATAAACTTAAGAAATATCATATATACCCAACACAAACTTTAAATATCATATATACCCAATTTAAAAAAAAAAAAATCGTTTATGACCATTTTACCCTTTTCAAATATATATTTTTAACCTATTTTTTCTAAATTTATTAGCACATGGAAAAGCTGTGAAGATATACAGAAGAGATTATCATTTACCAAGCAATCAATCGACAATAAAATTAACTTTTTTTACAATAACATGAATGTTTAAAGCCTAAATACATGTATAAAACAAGGTGGGTTACCTGGCATTGTTGTAGATTGTGTAATGTACGACTAAATAGATAATGATCTTATCAATTGATCAAGAAGGTAACAAGGTTTTGGCTTTCTTTATAGGCTTGTATATTATGCATACACATCTGTTTATGATTTTTCATAATCAAATCCAAGAAATTCTGTTCTTGTTCTTGTTCCTAGCCTTTCTCTAAATGTTATAAAAAATTGATCTGTTGTTAAAAAAGATAATACTTTACGAAGTAGAAGTTGCAGCAGATTTACGTGATTCAAGAATATGTGGTGCAAAGAGAAGTCTCGGTATAAAAGGAAGAAAGGCAAATATCGAACCAAATCTATGCCAAAAACAGATAACCGGAGATTAACTGAAAACCGATCAGCTATAAACCAATAACCGAAATCTTTCAGTTTCAGTTTGGTGGGGGCTAAAAACCAGATCGAGCCGCCTTGTCAACACCCTATATTTAACATATATAAAGGAGATGCAACAAACCTATGTTTGTCACTGAAAATGATATGCCAAATTAGTGTAATGTACTAATATTTACTTTTTGAATTTGGTCAATCCTGATGCTTACATATTTAAAGTTAATACTGGTTAACTCTTAGTTGAACATCGAGTTGTAATATCTTTCATGAGCTGTACTACTTTTGCAAAAAATTTATAATTGCAACTGCTAGACTTCATATGAATTTTGAAGTTGAAAATCATGCACATTTGACCTTTGAAGTCAAATCATAAGAGCTGCTTCTTTTTGGTGATCTAATGCATGTGTTATGCTGCTGTAACCGATAGTAAAATATTTTGATGGTTAAATACTTAAATATAAAATTTAATATCAAAATGAAAACTTTATGTTTTAGACGATTAAGGGTAAAATGGTCCTTTCTTAAAATTTTTTAATGAAAGGGGTATATATGAAATTATAACTAGTTTTTAAGGGCATATCATATGTGATATTTTAAGTTTGGATTGGGTATGCATGATATTTCTCACGTTTATAAGGGTATATATGAAATTATCTCTAAATATAATGCTAAATTGCTAAAAGATGTAATTTGACAAGAATGTATATGCAACAAGACCAAGGGGGCAAAAAGATATATCTATTGAGCAACCAGAAAACGCAATTAAATACCATATAAATCCAACAAAGAATGCAAGTGACTGCAGCGGCCAAAAATCCAGCTTCCTGAGTAACTGCAGGAATAGCAAGAATTCCTGCACCAACCTATTTAGACGATTTGCATCCATGACAAAAATTTAGCTTTTCAATCACACTATCGCATAAATAAACAGATGTGCATGAAAATAAGTGCATCAAATAAACTCTTTCAATTATGTGTTATGTTGATATTAACAAAATAAAAGCTAATAAAATAGCAAAGAAACTGAAAATAAGTTATTGGACAGCTAAACTAAAAAAGTAAAAGGTCAAGACTCAAAACAGTATGCGAATGACTTGTTTAGTTTGTTTGAGCATATCCCAAGATAAACACGTTGACCTAGAATATATAATATCTACAAAAGAACACCAGGAATTCGGAGGCAACACGTCTCAACTCTTAGAATATTTTTATGAACAAAATCACAACAAATACAATGATCATAAACCCCTATTAATACTACACTTATACTAGTTCTGACACAACTCAAATAATATTTAAATAATCAAATAAATCTCAATTCTAAAAACTAATAAACTAATATTAATAAATATCTCCTACCTTTTAAACTCAATTAAATCACCAACTTTCACATGCGAACCGTTTCAACCCTTGACTTCTTGGTTCACCCATTCTAGCCCTTGTAACAAAACACCTTGTTTCTTGTAGAACGAATATTTCCCCTTTCTTACTAAACAAAGGCATTCCATTCTATTGACAATTTGACACTCCATTTGCCAAACTAAAAGCAACATTAGTTTCAAAAGTACTCTAACTATAACATTCAATAAGCAACCGCTTCATCCAAAATATAGAAGGCCAAAGAAAGAAAATAAAATGGTAACTCTGCTGAATCACAAATTATGTGTACTAGTGAAACAAAATGTCAATCGCGCAATCTAAAATAAGTAGTAGATTAAAGGGCCTTTGGCCTAGCGGTACCAAGGTGTATAGAAAAGGCATCCCTCCCCATGTAGTTGAGGGTTCAAGTCACATGGCAGACAAACGGTGTTAAATCTTAGAGTAAGATAAGAGGATGTTTGAGTTATTCGTTATAAGATACATAAGTTATAAATCTTTAATATATTGGGAGAAAATGAGAAGCCTAGAATGACATAGAGAATAAGATTTGTGTTCACTAAACAAGGTTTCTTGATCATATAAGCTGTGTATTTTTACAGGTAAACAAGCTCCAACGGTATCTACACTATAGCAAAGAAAGAAGTATAGCTTTTTTGTCACCCCTTG
This sequence comes from Flaveria sonorensis, assembly GCA_025506505.1. Lineage (NCBI taxonomy): Eukaryota > Viridiplantae > Streptophyta > Magnoliopsida > Asterales > Asteraceae > Flaveria > Flaveria sonorensis. The sequence continues at coordinate 10,106,697 of CM046437.1, forward strand.
AGGGATGTGGCCGCCTTTCCTTCCTAATTTGGGCGTTGTTAATTTTTATTGTTCTTTTGTTTGTGGTTTTCTCAAAATATCAATTACATATTACAATGTCTACCTAATCAATGTGTTTGGTTATTAGTAGAAGTAGCCTACTCTAATACATTCAAAGGCCAACTTGGTTGAATACTTGAATTGAGTTAAGAGAGCCCAGATTCAATTGATTTCAAAAACCCCAATGTACTTTCATTGTTCAACTTGTGCATAATCATCCGATATAATTAAATGCGACCATAGTAGTCTAATAGATTATGCACACCATTGAATTTCTGGTTGAGCTGCCTTGAATGCAAGTTCCAAAAATTTAGGATTTCAGTGATCATATTTCATTTTTCGTTTTCTCTGTTGAGAGTTTTCTTCTCATCTCAAAACTATTTAAAAACCTTACTCACAGAAGATAAGCATGGCAAAAAAAATACTGAAATGGAAAGACAAGACATACATTCAATTTGTCTAAAATTATCATCAAGGAAAAGGATTCCATTACACATCGCACATCTATATATATATAATAAGTAGGTAGAGAGAGATTACAGTGGTTCCAGCAACTAGAAGAACTGAACTAGCGAGGTTTCCTGGAGAGCATTGGATAACAATCTGTAAGTCGTATGAAATGAGATTGGGCAACAACATTAGTATCGTGTTAAATACCAGGTTCTCTTTTAAGCGTAACTCGATTGAGGTTAGAAAACAGCCTCTGAAACTCAAATTCAGATTCTTCATCGTTTTGTGGGAATTCGGGTGGAGGAAGCTGCTGCTGGTGAGAGGAGAAGCATCTGAAGTTGACTGAACCTAATGGTGTGGTTGGATGTGGTCGAATTGAGGTAAAGCCGAACGAACATTGACGATGATGATAATGATGATGACGACGTTGGAATTTAGGAAGACGATATGCAACTGGAAACCCTAATGGATAGCAGGATGGAGAAGAAAAGGTCCCCATGTCGCTTCCTCCAACTTCACTCCACCAACCAACAAAACAAGGCCACCATCCGATCCCCGTGGCAACTATGCCACGTAAGAGTTACTTTTGTTTTTAGACAGTAAAATCATTAGTCACATCAGCTTTTCTTTCACTCGTTCATCTCATAAACATTTTTTACCTTCAATATTATTCTTTCTACAAATACATTTTTTCACCTCATATTTTTTTTTTACTTTAAATAAAAATATTTATATTATTATAAAAATATTTAATTAAAATAAATAATGAAATTAAATATCAAATGATCAAGTTAAATACTTAAATTAAATAATTCTAAATAAGAAAATAATAAAATTAAACCGCAACTACATTAAAATAAAATAAAAATAACAACGTAAAACAATAAAATAAAAACGACCATACGAAATTAATAGATAGAAACAATAATAAAACTACTCTGTAATCCCCCTATTTGCCCAGAGATGTTCTATTAGATCGTTCCACAATGCATGGTGCGCGTTCTGGTTACGTAAGCTTCTAAATCTGTGTAGGTGTGTTTGAGATGATAGTGGTGTCCCGTTATTGTAACTTTCTGGCTCTGGTTCTTGCTCTTCACGCGACCAGTTAGTTATGGAACGTCCTTCATCTTCTACAATCATATTATGTAATATAATACATGCATGCATTATATCATCTAATACCGGTAAGTTCGAGAATCTTGCTGGGGATCGTATCATTGCCCACCTAGCTTGAAGAACACCAAAGGCTTTTTCTACATCCTTTCTTACAGACTCTTGACGCCTTTTGTACCACTTCATTTTCAAATTATTCTCCGGTGGATATGTAAAACTCTTTACAAGTGTTGCCCATTCTGGATAAATACCATCTGCAAGATAATACCCTGTGGTGTAGTTATTCCCATTCACTGTAAAATTATATTACGGTGCATTCCCCTCTAAGATTTGATTAAAAACTGGTGATTGATTAAGCACATTGATATCGTTGTTTGATCCAGCTACTCCAATGAATGAATGCCAAATCCAGAGGTCATGTGATGCAACTGCTTCTAGCATAATGGTGGGATGCCCATGATCACCACGAGTATATTGATCTTTCCATGCAGTTGGACAATTTCTCCAACTCTAGTGCATACAATCAATGCTTCCAAGCATTCCAGGAAACCCGTGATGGGCTTCATGTTCAGCTACTAACCGGTCAACGTCATATTGGGTTGGTCTTCTTAAATACACAGATGAATAAATTTCCACGATAGACCTGCAAAACTTTTGTAGACATTCCATAGCAGTACTTTTACCAATGCGTAAGTATTCATCGCATTGGTCAGCTGTTGTGCCATATGCCAATTGACGAATGGCACTTGTGCATTTTTGTCTTGGTGATAGACCCTTTCTACCTATAGCATCATATCTTTGCGTAAAATATTTCCAGTGTACAGATTACCTGGTTCAAATAAATCTGTGACGATACGATTAAAAAGACCAATGCGCATCCTAAACCTCCGTCTGAAGAAACTCTCATCGTACACCGGCTCTGGAGCAAAGTAATCATTCCACAATCGTGCGTCTCCATCCTGACGACCTCTATCTATCTCTTTACGCTTCTTACATTGTCGGGAAGAACTTCCCTCTTCTTCTTGGTCAAGCTCAAACAACCGATTAGCAAGGTCTTCGATATCATCGGAAATAAGATTTTGAAATTCTTGTGTGAGCATTTGAGGAATATTCATGGGCATTCTATCATCATCGATGCTTATTTTCAGAATTCGTGTGGAAAATGGGTGAAGTGTTGTAGTGATTGTGGTGTACGTTGTGGTATTTATACAAATAACAAAGCTAGCCGTTAGAAAAAAGACAAAAAAAACTAGTCGTTAGAGCAACAAAAAAAAAGTAGCCGTTAGAAAAAAAACATTCATTAATTAAAGTAGCCGTTACATAAAAGTGGATAAAACAACATTAAACTAAAACCACAACATAAAACCGAAACAACAAATTAAACTAAAAAAATTAGTTGCGACGAGGCGTTCCATATTTCTCTCTTATCTCGTTACACAATTCTTCATGTTCGGCATGCTGGAATGGATCCATATGACTTGTGTCGATGAAAAGGATTTTCTTCTCTTCCAACTTAAAGAATTTATCAATTTTTTATCGAAATGTTGGATAGCTTTCTTCTTTGCCTTTGTCGTCTCAGCCAAGTCTTCAACGAGACTTAGTCTTTTTGTTTCGTAAGCAAGTGAAGAAGAAGAAGTCATGCCTTTACCCTTTATTTTGGCCAGCTTCTTGGCCTTGTCCCTCCCCATTGGATGTTTTGGAGCTTCCTCTCGAGACTCTTCTTCTAGAGGTTCTTCCTCTTGATCTTCTTGTTGCATTGCAAGAACAACATCATCATCATTATCATCATCAAGTGATACCCCCCCACTCTTGAGTTGATTCGGGAGTATTGCCAAAGTTGGCATCCGAAGCAAAAGTGGTATACTCCCCTGTGCTGCTTGTCTTTGTTCTTTTGGAAGCTTGATGACCATACACTTTGGTAGGCCCAGAATACTTTGGAATGTCTTTAACTATCCGCCACACATGTTCATATGTGTTTGCTTGGGTTATATATTGGACTTCTGACCAACCACTTTTGTATTGTGACTTGATACGAACATAAGACGCATTAAAGTGAGCAACCTTTCCTTTGATCATATGCAGTGAATTCTAAGGTTGTGAGCATTTCTTGGAATTTGAGGGTTTCCAGCATTGTAATGTTGTTCTATCCTCTCCCAATATGCAAATTGGTTTTGACTGTTGGCAATTATTGGGTCTTCAGAAATGGCTACATAAGCCTTAGCCAACAACACTTCATCATTAGCTACCCACTTGATACGAACAGACTTCTCAGCCTTTTCTTTTCCTTTTCCTTTTCCTTTCCCTTTCTTCTTTGTTGGTGTTTTTTTGGGTGACGTGATGCTTCATCAATTAGTTGTTCATTATGTGATTGTGATTGTGATTGTTGCACTTTTTGAAGCTCTTTATGTTTAAGCCATGCTTGATATTATGATAGTCTTCCAACGAAGACTGAGATTGTTGAAGATATGAGAATCCCCGGGTTGTGAAAATTATGAGAAGCCAGGTTGTTGAACATATGAGAATCCCCCAGGTTGTTGAACATGCGAGAATCCCCCAGATTGTTGAAGATATGGGAATCCCCCGGGTTGTGGGAATTGGGAGAACCCAGGGTGTTGATATTGGGAGAACGCGGGTTGCTGATGTGGGTATTCTTCATTGGTTTCATTTTAACAGAGAATGTGAGCTCTTGATCCATTGGAGCTCTTGGATCCATTGAAAATGAATTTTGAATTGTGTGTAGAAGAGAGTTAGAATGTTAGAAAGAAGATGAAGTGTGATTTGAGAAAAACTCTCAAGTGAATAAAACATATTTATAATAGGTAAACTAGCCGTTATGAATAAAACAAAAAAGTAGCCATTATTAATAGAACAAAAAAACTAGCCGTTATGAAAAAACAAAAAGTAGTCGTTATAAATAAAACCAAAAAACTAGTCGTTATGAAAAAAACAAAAAAAGTAGCCGTTATAAATAAAAAAAGATTTAAAAAAATAAAAAATAAACTCTAAAAAAATTATTTTATAAATGTAAAAAAATTAAAAATATTTTTATTTAATTAACACATTTTAATTAAAATATTATACTTAAATTATTATTTTAATTTAAAGATTTTAAAATATTTTAATTTAAAATCATTTTTTAATAGTGGGGCCCACCACCACTTCGGCGACAGGCCGGCCACAGGCGCGCGATGGGGACCGTCTTAACAGCATATTATACGAGTGTTAAATAAAAAATTATTAAATAAAAAAATTTATTAATTATAAAAAAACATTTTCATATAATATATGATTTAAAGTTTTTTATTATAAATAAATTGTAAATTTTGTTTCAAAAAAACATTTATAAAAAATATCATTTTTAAAAACTTTCTTATTGTAACTCTTTATGTTAATTATTTTTTATTTTTAAAAGTTTTACTATTTAAAAACACTAATTTTAAAATATTTTTTTATTTTGAAAAGTTTGATGTTTTAGAAAATCTTCATATTTTATAAAATCTATTTTTTTAGAAATAATGTTAATAATATGATCTATTTCTTAATTTATTAAAAAATTATTTTAATATAAAAAAGAATTAATTATATTTTTAGTTTTTAATATGATTATTTAATAGGAAAGATAAGCAGGGAAATTTGGTAAGGAGGAATGTGGTGTTGTCACGTATCCCTCCTAGTTACCCGCTTATTAAAGTAGGGAAATTACTTAGTTGGTTCTTCCGGTATGCTTATATTGGTCTTAACTTTTGAAAAATTAAATTGTTGGCTTCAACTGTTTGTCAAATCGTAACATCTGTGATTCTTGAAGTAGATGATCGTTAGTTTTTCCAATTAAACATGTGTAAAATGACTGGAATGCCCTTTATATTTAAAAGTAATAATCAGTGTTATAAAAATCGCTACGCGCTAGTCGGGCGGCGAGGTAGGGACTAGGGAGTAATCGGGATTAATCGGTTTGGAACTTTTATATGTAATTTTCAAATCTTTATATATATACACACATTTTTATATGTATTTCTACTAAAAATGTTAGTTATATATATATATATATATATACATGTATTGCCGGAATTTCGGAGTTTTCGCCGGAATTTTTAGACTTCGCCGGAATCTCGCCGGAAACTTGCCGGAATCTGGAAAAAACGCCGATTATTGTCCGACTTGGGCCGATTAATCCCGATTTTTAACCAATTTCACCGATTAGTGATTATTGTTGCCGATTAGCAAAATCTAAGCGGGGAGCCTCCGATTACGGATTAGTCGCTGATTAATCGGCAGACTAACCCGATTTTTGCAACACTGGTAATAACATTTACTTATTACTCTCTATATTAATTTACAAGGGGAATGAGCAGGGGATCTTTGTGGATTTTAGGGTTGGCCATGATAGTTTTTTTCTTTTGGTTTTCTTCTATTTTTACCTTTAAATAGTGTGAGAAAGATTTCACCCCCATTTCCGTCCTGTCGATCAAAGGTTAATGAGAGACAAAGCAAAATGGAAAATTCAAACGATGAAGACGCCTACAATGTCCTCTGGCCGAAAGCCGTCGGTTGATAGAGCTGATCATCTACAACCAACAGTGGTGAGGGATCAGACATCGTTGCGATTAGCGGCAATTGTGGGTAAAATCAAATGGCACTAAAGGGTGTAGGCAGTTCGATGATGATGCTTGTAAGTGGAAATCAGTTTATGTCACACCCTCAAAATCCACTGGCGGGGTTATACCGTAAGGCGCGTGACAAACTAGAATCTCAAACACGGTCATATCAATGACACTATATGTGATTTAAAATAAACGTTTGATCATATATCATAGTAACAAAGTTTTCAATGTAAACAATGTGAAAGCGTAAACGTTTGTAAAACCATAAGAAATAAATGTAAAAAAGGCGCCCAAAGAAAAGTAGTAAATGTAAATGAATTTGCTTTCAAATAATAAAGATGATGCATGAGCCTCAGATGTGCAACCCTAGCCTTAAGTGTGATGGCGACTTGAAAAACCATGCTAAAGTGTTAACATAGGGTTGGTGAGTTCATAGGTTTACAAAACAAGTGTATAAATCTAGTACACGGATAAAGTAAAGAAAGTAAACCAATGTAGATAGTTAGTTTACAATTCATGTTACTAAGTGTATGAAGTTCATGACCGAAATTGACAATGTACAAGTATGACTGCCTCGGCCGTGTTTAATTAAACAAGGAAATAGTAAATAGGTCAATTTTTCATCCATTCGACCTCTACTAGTTCTAGCACGACTAGCCCGAATGGGGTTTGTCAAACCCAATAATACTACTTAGAAATTATCTCGCTAGTTAACTCCAAATTTACGGTTCAAAAAGTGAGGAGTTGAATGGTAACAACACTAAGTAACATGTGATCGTACAGTTTACTATATCCAAAAAAAGTATTTAAGCATTCTCCCCCCTCCCCCAAAAGAAGTACAACAAGAAGAAAGGGCTGTAAAACTCACCTTAGAATGTGTAGGAAAAACATAAAGTGTATAAACCAGAAGCTAATCATTACCTAACAAATGTAGGTCTATAGGTGTGTGTACATAATGGTCAAATGAACCCTGTCATATCCAAACAACATAAACTGCTAGTGTGTTTGAGAAATGTTTGACAAGTTTGACAAAGTTGACTAGACTGACCCAACAACCTGCTGGTGATTCAAATACGTAAAATCATGTTTATTTATGCTCAAATAGTTCAAATAATGATTCATATAAAGTTTATGTCGGAAATTTATATTTGAAAAGTTTCTTTTATATGAAAGTACGACATCCTTACATGCGTGTAATCCACTTTTAAAATCATGAAGCATATCATAACCAACATTTCAATTACGCACGTATTTCATCTAAAAACTACCCATAGCATGTTAACAAAACCTAAAACATCATCATACCCATAGTTTCCAAAATTTAGAAACGCAAGAACACAGGTTGCACAAATTTCATCAAAATCTCCTAACATGTTCTTATGATCATTCTATCATCAATCATACCATCATATCATGTTCCACACATATTATATTCAACATAAATCACTTCATGTCATAAAGGATTCTATAAATAACTATTATGTCTGTGTCCATACGAAGCATTTTTCACAATTCGATTATTCCCAAACCATTCCTAGGTTCTAAACGTCGTAACATGCATAGAACATTATCTATAAACCCAACTACCCAAAAGGTTTCCTTTAATAGAAAGTTCCCGAAGACCGAGCCGATTTCAGAAGCTCAAAACATGAATTTTTATCCACTAGCATCAACTAACATTCTAGAATCATCAATTCAATCCAATTTCATCAAATTCATACAATTTATACAAAAGCCTCAAATTAAAGTTTTCTTTATAAGTAAGTCTCAGTTTTTGACCTAAACGATACAATTTCACAAAACCAATTCGTACAAACATCATAGTATTACATACTGTAAGGCCCTGATTCCAGGAGCTTCACAGTTGGTCTTTCACAGCAAACAAGGATTTAAAACATTCATTTAAATAATATTTGTAGCGGAAATTACTTTAATTCAAATTTGTCATGATATAAATCAAAGGAAACATTAACTTTGTCTTAAATACATCAAACAAGTCATAACAGAGTGTTTAATAATCTTCTTAATTTAGGATGCCAGTCTTCAGTTGCCAATAAGCTTTGGATCTATGCCCATGCTCTTCTAAGCCCAACAACTCACCTGTCAACTGACATGCATACAAAAGTCAACTTCGCTGAGTGAGTTCTAGGTTTATTGTATCAGATAATCATTTAGTGAGGTATATTAACTTTATTATTCTAAAAATAGTCATCACATGAACAAACATATTTACTATACACAGTTTGTCACTTTATCAATACTTTATCATTAAGGCTTTAGCTTATTTATTTTCTATTACTCTTCTTTATCCCTTAATTCCTAGTTACTATGTCTCGGGATCTGCCTAAGGGCCAGACCCCCGCTTGTGATGAACACAAAACTTTACTTTATCTATGCTTGTGATGAACACAGGACTTTACTTTATCCATGCTTGTGATGAACACAAGACTTTACTTTATCCATAAAAGCATAACAAATACAACTTTCCTTTATCCTTTACTTGCAAGACTTTACTTTAACAATGGTACATTGTTATGAGCTTAATAACATTTCTTCAAGTTTCACTTTCATCTTTAGTTATACATATACTTATACATGCTAATAATCAAATCATAGTCCATATATTCACATTCCTCGACAAAATAATACAAACAGTATAACGGACCCTCCGTGGGACAGCGGTGGTTCGGGGGCGGCAACCCCAAACAGCGGGGTTCTATGGGCAACAGCCCCTAGTGGGGTCCAAGGGGCAACGCCCCTGGCTGGGGTCGGGCTGCCAGGTCAGCGTGAAGAAATTTTATTTTAAAGACTTTATATAGCGTAATTTGTTATAGAAAGTTCTATTTTCTTGTTAAAAACCTCTTGAAATCTTTGCCATAAAAATTGTATATTTAGTATGCATATCGCCCCAAAACATTGAAAACGTGTAAATAAGGGGGATCTAGAACTCACCTTGGTCGTCTAAGTCGTCTAGATTAAACGTCACAAGTCGTCCACTTGCCACATCACAAGTCGTCTAGTTTCAGTCCAATGCAAGTCGTCTTGAACAACTTACTCCAAGTCGTCTAGGACACCCCATCCAAGTCGTCTAAGCCAAACCTCACCCTTGATCATCTAGTTAAAAACTACCCTAATTCGTCTAGCACAATTCCAATTTCATCATCATTCTAAGATCATAAAACCATCACCTTTACTACATTCATGCCACGCATCGGCACCATCATATTATGAAACTAGCATCATCATCATATCACTACTATCATCTTGGTTAACAATACATGCATCATCATTTTTGTATGTCATCACCATTTAGAATCAATATCATCTTCATTATCATTCTAAACCCAATCATCAACATAAGAACATCTTTATTAAGAACTATCATAGGCATCATCATAATCTTCATTAAATCACCACTATGAAACCTTTACCATAATTGTGATAATGAACTAACCTTTCTCTAAATTCTTGTAAAATCAACATTATGATAATATAGCTCATCATCCTAAATCCGTCATATACCCCACATCAATTTATCATCATAAGCTATTCATACACATCACCATGAAACTGATCCTACAATCGCCTTGAATCCTTGACCAAACCATGAACATCCACCTAGTTCTATCATCATAGTACCATCTTCTTCAACTTAAAACAATATAACAATAGCATTCCATTACCATTATTATTATCATCAAACCATCGTAACATTATCGTTATCAAGCATGGCCATGACCATAACCATCATATTAAAACAATTCTTGTTATCAAAATCCAATTATAACCATCATCATCTTTATAATAACAACATCATCTTATAATAACATCATCATAGTTATAATAACAATAACAACTTCATCCTTCGGACATATTCAAGAGCTGAATTATTTAAATTGAAGCTTTCATTACATAATTTTAGTTTGCTTTGTTTATTAATAAATCGGGGTGTTACAAATACTAACATACAATCAAGCTTCAATTTCAAAAACATTCATGTTTTAATCATTTGAAGCAAGCAATACCCAAATTCACTAATAATTTCTTGAAAGATCAAAGTGTTTGTGTTTCGCAAGGTGAGAGGGCAAAAGGGAAAGGGGGCGTCCGACTGGGGATTAGGGTTGGGGGTTGGGTTATATAATATATATATATACACACACACACATACATACTTTTTTACAAAAAGGCCCCTATCGTTTCGTAAAATCGTTTTAACGATATGCGATTACACTTTTTCTAAACCAAAACCACTATATAATCACATAATATTAAATAAACATTAATAACATGAAATAATATTTATTTTTCTAGTTTAAATTAATGTTTATAATAATTAGGCTTTAAAAGCTGTAAATGCATGAAAACTCATAAGTGCCAAAAAAATTCATAATTTTCACAATTAAGCTACACATTTAATCACCTAATCATATAGCATATAATTTCATAATAATTATGATAAGTATTTACATATGAATTTTATTGGAATATAATAATAATTAAAAGAGGTATTATTATAGAAAAATATAATATTTTATGAAAAATGATTTTCTTATAAAGTACAAGTTTGAATATATTAATATGAATTTATGATAATAATAATTGTTATGAATGGAATGTTATTAAGGGTGATGATACTATATTATATTAGAAGCATGATGCAGGGTTTTCATGAATCCGTGTATCCATATATGTATTAATAAAATTATGCGTGTGGAATGTGTGGTTGAATATTAAAGTGTTAAATGATTTATTAACGAAAATAATTTTTCACTTATAATTTTATAAATATAAAAGCCTAACCGAACCTATAGTCGCCAACGGGTCATTTGATAAATGGACTTTTTCACAAGTCTAGTAGGTTGGGTGAACAAATTACATGGTAGACTTGTCATTTGACTATTACTGGGTCTTTCGTGTTTAGGGCATTAAATGGTTGGTTCTATTATTTGAGCTTATTAATTCTAGGCATTCTTGTCGAATTTCAAGGTAAGTGTTCACAACCCCTTTTATAAATAACGTTTTATTTACTAATTTTGGGGAAAAACATGCTACTTATTTTGTTTGATATGATTAAATGGTGGGATAACTACATGATCATTATAATGGCCTTGATTTGTTTTGTTTATTGTGCATGACGACCCTTAGCCATAATCATTAGCCCTTGAGAGGCCGTAGATTATATTGGTAGATTTATCGGGTTTGACAACTGCCCCTTGTGATTGGTCACACCGGTCAACTTTAGATGGGGGAATATATTTTGAAAGGAGCAGGGTGGACAAAACTATGTTTTGGTTTGATAATGGGCTCTTGGTTGTGATCATAATCATTGTACCTAGCTTGTCTTTGATGATCCATTTATTGGTCCTGGGATAATCATATCTTACTACAAAAGGAAACTTACTTACCGTTTTTACTGAACCCGTGAACTCACTGGCTTTACGCTGATATATTTTTGGGCATGTTTTTCATGTACTTTAGCATGCATAGGAATGAAAAGGTTTTATGAAAAACATATAAATTTTTTGATACTACTTAAGGACCAAATCATTTGCTGTTAAATAAGTCTATGATATTACAATTAACTTTTCAAACTTAATGCTTGATTCATGGTGTTGTAACAACGTTAACTCTTTAATCATAAACTATGGTATCCATGTTATTAATAATTGATGTTTGCTTGATAATTTGTGGTAATCCAACTTCCTTTACCACCGTCACAAGTGTGTCATTCCGCTGTGCATTTTGGGTGTGATAATTTTCTCTATCTCATCATTAGTTGTTATTTCCTTTCCTCGAGATAAACTTCCTAATGCTTTAACATGAGTCCTTGAGGAAGTACCGATAGGCTCAGATCCCTGTGGTTGCAATGTAGGCTCTTGTTGCTGTTCTTGTGCTTGTTGTTGTTGTTGCTTCCTTGCTGTTGATATTGTTGTTGTGCTTGATGTGAAGGTTATTGTTAAACATCAAAAAATCTTCCAAGCTTAGCAAATGTATCACTAGACCATGCATTTCCTCAAACAATCAACTACATGAAAGCACATCATTCTTCATTACCATAATAGAATAAGTAGATGCCTCAAGTTTAGCCAAATCAGGATGAATGGAGTTCACAACCAACTGAATAAATCTCGAGTACATAAGAAACTTCTTCCCATCGATATCAATACATTCTTTGCTAACTCATTAAAAATGGCCTTGGAAATACCGTAGGGAAGATCATCATCCATAGAAATCATCAAGGAACTGATAACTGCACTCAGATTTTCCATTTCAGCTTTCAAGCTAATGAGGCAATAGACAACTATGTAAATTAAATACTTCCAGAATGGAGGTAAGTACTTCTTCTCCAGTGTTGGGTATATGAACACATATCCCATGTGTGCTAAATAGTTTTTCATCGTATCATCATCAATCTTGATCGGTACGTTCTCTTGATCTCTAAGATGTAATACTCGGTTTAGGATTTCAATAGTAATGGTCACTCATTTGCCTTTGACAGTGGCAATAATGCACTGATTTCCCTGCTCATCCTTTTCATTTGCAGCCATGTAACAGAAGTCTATAATAATCTCCTCATAGATGGTCGTGTTAGTGGAAATACCATAAAAAACCAGTCTTTAATCCTTCCACTAACGAACGAAATATGCATTTTTCTTCAGAAATCTCTTCAAGATAAGCAATGCCATTGTGGTTGCTGGCAAACATCATTGGTCTGACCATTTTTATAGAAACAAGAACAATTAATCATAAACAAATTAATTTTATCAAAAGTTCCAAAAATTCCTAAGTTTCAATAAATTAGATGATTTCGTGCCCGAAAATTTAAACTTTTCGGTCATGATCATTCTGGTCAATTGAGCCAACATTTTGCTTGACCAGGCAAAAAGTTGCTCAAAATTTGAACTTCCAAGTCCATTTAAGTTCCACTGAACATTTCGCTTGCTATAGTGCTTGCTAAACCCCCAAAAGAAAATTTAAACCTAGATCATTTTATGGGTTTTGACAACAAATGCATGGTTTTTAAATGTCGATTAACCATTATTTTATTGATTTGAAGTTCAATTTATCCAAACAACAAGTTAATCTCAAAACCACAAATCGGTTCAAGTTTGAACAAAATCATATCATCCACAAGTCAAGATTATACCTGAATAATATAATCAAAACTATAATGCAAGTCTACTAGTAACAAAAATCAATTAAACTCAATAAGAGATATACCGATCATGCAACCATTCATTATCTGTTCAATAAACAAGATGCAAAGCCGAGACGATATATATTTCATACTTTTACTTCAAGACTTCGGCATTGAAATTCGTGATAAAAAGAGGAGCAAAGAATCTTGCAACCGATCATCTCTCGCGTCTTGAATGTTTAAAGCTTTCACAATCTAAGGAATTCAAAATAAACGACAACTTTCATCACGAATTCCTAATGTACATACAAACCTTAATCGATGAACATCCCTGGTTTGCTGATTTCATGAATTACTTAGCAAGCGGAATTCTCCTCAAGGGTATTACTTATAAGCAAAGAAGAAATTCTTCACTGATATCAAACATTACTATTTGGAAGATCCGTATTTATTCAGAATCGGTACAGACCAGCTTACCCAAAGATGCGTATATGAAAATGAAGCACAACGAATTCTAAGGTATTGTTACGAAGGACCCACAAGAGAACACCATGGAGTAACTCTAATGGCCAAAAAAGTTTTTGACTCTGGATTCTACTGGAAACGATCTTCAAAGATGCTCACAACATGGCACGCACTTGTGATGCATGTCAAAGAGCAACCAATATCTCAACATGGGATGAGATGCCTCTAAAACCCATTCACGTATGCAAGGTATTTGATATATAGGGGATTGATTTTATAGGGCCATTCCTGGTGTCTTTTGGCAATCGTTACATCTTGGTAGCAGTTGATTGTCTCAAAATGAGCTGAAGCTCAAGCCTTAATTACTAATGATACAAGAAATGTTGTCAATTTCCTTAAGAAACTATTCTCTTATTTTGGTGCTCCTTACGCTTTAATTAGTGAACACGGAACACGTTTTTGTAATAACCAACTCGAAAGAGCGATGGCTCGTTATGGCGTTCACTATAGTTTTGCAACTGCCGATCATCCACAATTAAGTTAGATGATGCATTATGGGCTTTTTGAAAAGCCTATAAGACTCCCATAGGCACCACACCATTGGAAGTCTTGTCATCTACCTGTGGACTTTGAGCACAAAGCCTATTGGGCATTCAAAGAGGAAAACCTTGATCTAGACACTATTGGTCAAAAATTGATTTTTACAAATTCATGAACTCGAGGAACTGAGAGATCAAGTGTATGAGAACTTTAGGGTTTACAAAGAAAAGACAATGAAATTCCATGATTTCTGCTTAAAGAGCAAAACGATTTCGTATGGGAGAACATGTCTTAATGTGTGACTCTCGTTTATGCTTGTTTCTTGAAAAGTTGAAATCATGATGGTCTAGACCTTATACAATTAATGACCTGTATTCGAATGGTGCCATTGAGATTGAAAACGATGAGGGATTAAGTTTCAAGGTATATGGTCATTGTTTATAACCATATACCAATGGGCCAACCAAAATCTTCTTGGAGGACGTACACCTCCACCCTAACAAAGACTAAATATGGGGAAAGGTCGCGCTAAGGACCCGAACGCAAAACGTGGCTCCTGTTCACATATATTTTTCATGAAATTTATAACTTTTTGTAGGACTTAGCAAGCCAAACATGGGGTCTTGCCCCCGTGAAGCACACCCCTATGCTCAACCCAAATTTTTCCCGTGATATCCGCTAAACGATTCTTGAACGTTACTGGTTGAGCTTATGATGAAATCAAACAAGCACGGGGTTGTGCCTGGCCAAGCACGCCCCTTTGCTTAACCTGTATACAAATAGCTCACTTGTTCCAGCTCTCATCACCTAAAAACTAAACAAAAACTCCTAAATGAGATATTCCAGCCATAGTAGATCAAGCTGGAACCCTGCTAAGAAACCGCATTCCAAAACACGAGAGCCGACGCATGAACTTTTTCAAGATCCGTGAACTCATTAAACAGTTAACAATGAATAGCTAAACTCATTCAGAAGGTTCAACAAATGGGCGACTAACTCATCTCTCTTAGGAAATGTAATTTTCATTTGGTTTGTTTTGATTAACTTTAGGAATAATATTGTATCTTTTCTGGTGATTTGGAATAGATAAAACTTATCTGGGATAAGCACGTGTAAGGCCCGTTCCCGGGACGCTTACAGCTGGACCGTCATCACATAAAATATTTAAAATATACATTACTTTTGCAGTGAAATTTAAAACTTTTTATTAATAATTTAAAACAAATCATTACATTACATCATTCATCTGAATTTCAAAATACAACATCATATTAAAAATGTGGATGCCAACTTCAAACGTCCCCAGTAGCGTATACATCCATGCCTGCAACTCCTCAGTATCAACAAAATACCTGCCAACTATTATGCATACAAAAAGTCAACGACTCTGAGTGAGTTTTAGTTTTATAAATAAAATACTTTACTTTTGTTAATACAACCTTTTTACTTTCAACCGCGATCACACATCATACATACATATTGATAATAATTAATTATCTTCGTCATCGTTCATCAAACAATACATACTTACTATCATCCGAATCCTGCCTCATGCAATACCCCCGACTCATGTCCGAAGACGGATACTATGCTGGGGCCTGTAAACAAACCCCCCACTCATGTCCGAAGACTGACACAGTACCAGGGTACGTGACAAGGATCCCATCTCGTATGCAACACCCCCGACTCATGTCCAAAGACTGATACTGTGCCGGGGCCTGTAAACAAACCCCCAACCCATGTTCGAAGACTGACACAATACCGGGGCAAGCAACAAGACCTCATCTCTTCCACATGCCATCCTGTCTCATGCAATACCCCCGACTCATGTCCGAAGACTGATACTATGCCGGGGCTTGTAAACAAACCCCCGACTCATGTGCGAAGACTGACACAGTACTGGGTTACGCGACAAGGATCTCATCATCCGTTTCTTCCAATCTCATCATTCATTATCTTTCACTTTTGTTACATAATACTTTACGTACATTCATACATCATACCACGTAAAGTCATAACATCACACATAACGTATTACATACCATAATACATACATTTTGATAACCGTTAAACATGGAAAGATAACACATCGCACACCTCATAATCATCACATCATTATGCATAGCACATCAAGTACAAGCCATCACATCACAACAGAACCTATCTCAACCATCTACCTCTAGAAAATCCTCAGAAATCCCTAAGTCCAAAATGGAGAGCATTTGGACATCTCAGGCGCATGAGCATAAAAATTCCAAGAAAAACAGCCTAGGCGCATTACCACTATGCAGGCGCATGAGTCCTGCTTAGGCACATGGGCACTGCTGGGGCGCATGGCCAACACTTTGGTGCATGGGCAACTCTGGGCGCATGGGCACTGCTGGGGCGCATGGCCAACACTTAGGCATATCCAGCACTTAGGCGCATGGCCAACTCTGGGCACATGGGCAACTGTTTGGGCGCATGGCCAACACTTAGGCGCATGGCCAACTTTGGGCGCATTGGCGACTGTTCAGGCGCATGGCCTGCACTTAGGCACATGGGCAACTCTGGGCACATGGGCCACTGTTCAGGCGCATGGCCTACACTTAGGTGCATGGGCATCATGCTGGGTTCATGACTACTATTTGGGTGCATGATCTTGGGAGCATAAGTTCACTTGGGTGCATGACAACAATTCAGGTGCATGGGAACATTCTGGGCGCATGACCAACAAACTGAATTATAACAAATTCTACAAACTACCCCCAAACATCGGTCTAGCACATCCTAACACCTATCTAACATGCTACCAACACTAAACCATGCTAAACATCAAACATAACCTCAAAACAGCCTTAAAAGCATACAACCACAGAACAACGATCGAACATCAAAGCTGAAAACCCATGGGTACTTAAAAATATTTTGCTTGGTATACATAATAGCCCCAAACACTTAAAAACCAGTAAAAAGAGGGGTTCAAGAACTCACCTGAAGCAACCTTCGAGCAACACACTTCCACCTGCAAATTTAGCTCCTAAAACCCATGAAAACAGGCACTTAGCACCACAAATCTCGGCCTAGAAGCTGAAAATTCGGTTGAAATCGAACATTAACCCAAGAAAACTCACCTTTTAGCAGATTTCAACTTCTTCTCTCTCTAAAACTGATGAGGTTTTCTTCTCTTCTTCTTTCTTCTTCTTCAACCGAGGATAATAAAAGTGGGTAGTGGGGGCATGGGCGGCCATGCCCTTCTTTTAAACACAATTATTTTAAAGTTTGCACCTTGCACAACTTTAGTCCTTCAACTTGTGTTATTCCTCATTTCTTCTTTATACTTTTATTTTCTCTTCTTTTTAATAGAATTCGGGGTGTTACAGCACGTAACGTGTAACGTGGAAAACCAAAACAACAAAAACTGATAATCGGTTGCACAACATGGGGCAGGCCCTCTGCTCGACAAAAAATGACAAGATTGTAGACTTTTAAGCCTATTTAACGAACTGCAATTATTGTGTATCAATAGGAAATTTAAAGCTTGGACATGCATGTATTCTTCCATTCATTCACCATTCCTTTCTATTTTCCTTCATTTCTTCAAGAGTTCTTTCAAGTTTCTTCCAAGTTTAGTCATAAAAAGGTTAGTGTTAATTAATCCCATTATCCATTGATAATAATTCTCATATTAGTTAGGTGATTAGGTCTCTAACAACCGAAACCCTAGCCATTTTATGTGAATTCATGCCAAAATGGATATATAGGTCGATTAGTATCGTAAACCTTCATGTTCTTGTAATATATTATGTTTTAATTAGTATGTTGATTATAGTTTTAGTTTAGTTTCCTATTTTTATGTTTAATTTTATGTTGTTAAAATGACAATCTTCATAAACCATGGTTAAACTATTGTTAATTGCATTCATGTTACGAGAACTTCATTCTTAAAAAAATTGTTTGTAATTTCAAGTGTTCATGAATTATTAAAAAAGTTTTTAATGTTAAGTGTGTAATATTTGATTAAGGAAGAAACTGACAAAACCATAGTTAATCAAAGGTATACAAAACAAAACCATGCGGGTTCGAGTCAAAATTCCACTCGACAAAACGTTGAACACACCCTCGTGCCATATTAGCCCCCCGGTGTTCAACTATTTTTCCACCCGGATTTAAAATTTTTATTATTTTAGGCAAAATTAACTAAGCATGGGGTCGTGCCTCACCACGCATGCCCCCGTGTCCGCTTCTGCCATCCCGAAATTGTTTTAGAAATTCATATATTATGGCTTAACTTATTTGGTGATGCTTCCAGGAACATGGCACACCCCTACCTTGTGTTTAACGGGGGTCGTGAATGATGGTGTCGCGACATATTGAATAATCTATTACAAAGAGTAGAAAGATCACATCTGCGAGTTAATGATGACACTTTGGCATCCGTAAGAGAGTGGGAACGGTATAATGACATGTCGAGAGTGCGGTGGAAACAGTTGTTTTCACAAAATAGACAATCCGTCTATGAACTCACTCTTGAGTTCTTGGCATCTTTCAAGTTCAACATGAAAAAATCTAACCCATGGGATGACAAGACAATTTGGTTTAGACTAAGCAGAATATGGCATAGAACATATGTCGCCTTGTTTGGGGTTTATTTGGGTGTTTACAATGAACAAGAAATGAAGGAGGAAGCGATGTGTGGTTTACCGACGTTTCTTTCAAGATTAGGAAAGTAAGGATCGGTGGTGGAATGTGTAAGACATTCTGGGATCAAATCAAATCAGGAATTTTTAACTCGAGAAAAACAAAGAGCAACAAGTTGCTGGACTTGTCGCCGCGATACATCCACCGTCTCCTTAGTCATTCAATAACACCACCCAATCAAAGCTAGGGAGTTATGAACCTAAGGGATTTCTTATTTTATATTGTATAGTGAATCGTCAACCGTGTAACATTGGCTATCAGTTTTGTCACTTGTTTGATAGGAATGCAATTGTAGTTGCCTCGACACTAATTTTCTGGGAAAGCTAGATTTTAAACCTCTATGAAAGCTATGGTTGTAACACGAAAGGAACTGAAGGAGTTGTGTTGAGACTGGTAGATTTAAACATCTGTACTAGCATGTATATGATCACATATCTACCGAATGGGTAGCCGAGGTTTATGGACTCTTGGGATCCGCGGATCCCGAGCAAATCATCATGGACCTCTATACGTCGGGACAACAAGAAGATACCAGGGCTTATGATTACGGGTTGGTATGACCATGTTAGACCTTTATGAAGCAATCCAGACCACCAGCAACCACACCTATAGATCGTTTGAATATGCGTAGCAAGCAGTGAATCGGGTGGAGGATCTAACAACTAGAGTCGATGAGTTAAGCAATGACATCATTTATATCAGAAGCAGGATGCATCATGAGTGGGGGGATATCCCACCACAAAGCCCTTAAGAACCTTATCAATTTCGAGGATTGGGGAACAGTTGTTTCGTGCCACTTGCTTAATCAGTATTTCAGATTCAATGAGCTTGGATCTTAGGATTCATCATGTTCAGATCTGAAAATTCAAAATTAAGATGGGTGTGTGTGTGTGAATCAAAGAACAGAAGAAGCAGATGATAATAAGTAGATGATTTCATTGATACTGATGAACAAGTTATAAGGAAAAATCAAATACAAAGATGGAGATCAAACCCTCTCAAAGGAGAGGATTTCTCCTTGGGTGGTGATTCACACCATAAGAAACACACACACAAGAACCACACCTGCAAAAATGCACTAGTGGGTCTATTTATACTATTAGTACATTAGGACCTAATTTTGACTTTTCTTTTAGTCTTGATGTTGACTTTGTCTTGTATTTGTTTTCTTCTGTTTATCAACTTGGTCTCCGAACTCGTACAATGAGATCTTCAGTCGGCTCTGATTATCATTTGGTAAGCTTCAGTTTATTAAATTGT
Organism: Flaveria sonorensis; assembly: GCA_025506505.1. NCBI lineage: Eukaryota > Viridiplantae > Streptophyta > Magnoliopsida > Asterales > Asteraceae > Flaveria > Flaveria sonorensis. Next base: position 10,126,983 of record CM046437.1, read on the forward strand.
TAAAACCAACAATACTCCCCCTAAACTGATGCTTGCCAAAATCTAACTTTAAAGATCTTCTCTGTCATATGTCTTCTTGATCAACTGATGTTCTGATACAGTTCACTGTAGTTCTCCCCCACAGATTAAGCTTCTCCTAATATAGTTCTGACAAAGGATAGAATCTCTTTGAGAATACTTAGCGCATTGGATATGGGTTGTATCACTTTTGGATTAGTGTTCATATCACACTCAAAGGATTTGAATGTATTAGGCTATGATGAGGCTTTAAACTTCAATAAACAGCATTAGGAACATAAATCAATCTTGAATAACACTTCCACCCTTTGAATCTCTAAAATAACTTGATAATTTCATTCTTTAGTTGACTATCATTTCCCTTGATTAAAGTCTGTCTAACTGTTCCGCTTCGTATATAGACACGGGTGTAGAAAGTCATCACAGAAGATGAATCCAAGTACTTAAGATGGAGTATCTACCAGTTATACAAATCCTTAAATGACACAATGGTTTTGTGACAAAAGTTGATTTCTGGTGTTGTTTTTCTTTTTGTTGAATGCATAAAATGAATGTGCCTGTTGGTTGCAATTGTCCGCATTTATGATATTGTTTTTTTTTCTTGTTTGTTGTTGTCAACTATTCATCATCTGTTCATCATCTTGTGTTGTTGGATGAATTGCATTTGAAGTTAACCCAGCCGCATTAGGTGAGTAACTCATCCGTATTGGCTCACTTAAGCAGCCGCATTTGTTACACGTGTAATTTAATGCATCCGTGTTAGTGTATAACCATCCGCATTTGTATGATGTTCATCCGCATTTGTATGATAATCATCCGCATTTATGTAATGTTCATCCGCATTTGTATGATCATCATCCGCATTTGTGTGATGATCATCCGCATTTGTGTGTTACACATCCGCATTTGTGTGTTTACACATCCGCATTTGTGTGTTACACATCCGCATTTGTGTTACACCTCATCCGTATTTGTTTGAACATCATCCGCATTTGTATGATGATCATCCGCATTTGTTGTAATGCATCCGCATTTTTCAGGATGAACATCCGCATTAAGTATGTCATCCGCATTGACTAATACGGATGAACAAATACTTAACCGCATTTGATTGATGCTTCAGCCACATTTGTATGTTGAGAATCCGCTTTTGTATGCGTAACACCCGCATTTGTATGCAAAGCATCCGCATTTCTTGTTGTACTTGTTATTCTTCTATCGAGAGTATCAATCTGAACTTCGATCGATTGAATCGTTGATTATCATCGATGAACAACATGTTCAAACTCATTTTCTTCTTGTATTTGATTTGGATCTGGTTCAATTGCATCGAATTTTGAAGTGATAATCTGTGGAATGATTTATCATCTTCAAATCGTACCATATTAGAATAGATTTGTTGAGTTTCTTTGTATTTTGTCGATGAACAGATGGGGTTTCGATGAACAGAGACCTTATTCATTTTTTTGTTGTTTCTTCCTTGTTCTTGACATCATTAAAGATGAACTCATATCTAAAAAAATAGATGAATCTGTGAATCCAAGGATCGAAACAGGAATTATCAGTTTGATTTAGCAAATAAATATCGCAAAATTATCAATACTTGTTGTTTAATTAATTGTTTATGAAATTGAAATCGATAAAAAACAGATCAAACAAATTGAAAACAGAATAAAATAATTCAACAAAAATATTGTTTCAATTGATTTTTATTGATAATGAATCGATTATAATTGATATTGATGCTTGGATGATACGATAATCTCCTATGATGTTCTTCGTGTTCTTGTGATTGCTATGTTGCTATATTGATCAATCGATTGATCGATATCGTTTCTATGAATATATGAATCTCTATTTGTGTATCGAAATATCTCAATCTCTCTCTAAATGAGTGCACCCATGCCTTATATTTATAGGCAGAGTGATTCACTTTAAAAATTACAAAGATATTCTTGATGTGATGTGGAATATTCGCTTCTGACAGATTGACTTGTTGAGGTTGTGTTGAGTACTTGATGATATGAGATCATACAAGTATTTTGTTTTTCCGTAGGAGTTGAACTTCCATAGGAGTTGGTTCTTTGTTCTTGAACATCATCCTCAGGAGCAAACTTCCTTCTTCCGTAGCAGCAGCAACTTAATCTCTGAACTTGTTCTTCAGTAGATGTGATTGTGCTTTCGTAGAAGATCTACAGATGCATGTTGACTTGTTTCTTCTATGATCTGCAGAATATCTATGGAAGAACAAACTTGTTCATCTGCAGATGGTTCTTACACTTGTGTCAATTTTCCAAATTGACCAAGTATGATGTTTTTCCTGCAATTACATAAAATCAACACAAATAATATTTGGGTTAACATATATACCTTGCATTACATAATGATAAAGATTTACAGATGTTCATTACAAGAGATTACAAGTCATCTAACCCTATACAAAAGATCTAGACCTAACAATACTCCTTTTTAGGTTTAGATTCTTGTAATCATCTGTTCAAATCTCTTAATTCTTGAACTCTTTCCAAAATCTTTGTGTTGAAATATCCAACAGCATCCTTTTGGTCTTGGTATGGATACTTGATCTTCATTTTTCCAATTTTCTTTAATGTTTTAAAATTCATCCTAAGAATGTCTTCTTTTGTGGTTAGTGTTGCCACTACACTGTTTTGAGACGCCACTTCCAATTCATATTGTTCTGACATTCCGAGCTCAGTGATTGATGGAATTTCAGATCCCATGAGCTGACCAACTTCAAATCTTATTCTCTTGTAAGCTTTAGCATGCAGCTTGTCAATGACTTGAATGATGTGCATATACAAGCATATGTCATCTTGAGCAACTTTGTCATTCAGCTTGGGGAAATACTTGTCATGCAGATAAGATGTGTAGCTTGGATGTAGCAATTTAATCTCCATTGGATCAAATAATCTTATGCTTGATGCTTTCTTGTGAGGATCATTCCTATGAAGCACCAGTTCTTTTGTTCTTTCTACGTGTCCCCATTCAGTGATTGGGAGTGAATACTGATTTCCATCAATGGTTTTGATTGATGCTTTAGCCTTGTCTTCATATCCAATTCTCTTTAGAAATTCATCATAAACAACTTGAGAAGAACTTGAATGAGACCTTTTCTGTCTTTGTCTTCTTCTTTTGTGCTCTGCATCATCTCTTTTTGCTTTTTTTTATAACATCTCCTTTGAACTCGTGTCTTAATTTTGCAATTATTCGTGAGAAGTCTCTCCCTCTTGGGTTGATTGGGTAGTTGGTGATAGGGATGTTTTGTAGACTGGAGAGGTCTGTATCTGGAAGTGTCAGAAGAGTCTCCATCCAAAGAAAGTATTGAATCATTCCGGATGCTCTTTTGATGGTTGCATAGTCCTACTCAGAGTCTGACCTCCAGGCTATTATTTTGTTGTCTTCAGCTAATCTTGGAGTTGTCATATGATCAAAAAGTTGGATCAAAGAAGATTTTTGTTCGGTTATCTCTCTCACTGCTGTTCCCAGTGGCCAAATTTTGTTGGGGATTACATCCCTTGGCTCCCTGATCAGGTTCTCTTTGCCTCTGTGCATATCTTTGCTTTCAACTACCATTGGCTCAGCAGGAGATTGTTTTGATTGTTTGTAAGCTGGATTGGGTGTTCCGGTTCTGAATCTTACTCCAGTTTTTAATTCAACCTTCATCACATAATCCATCATTGCTTTTAGCTCACCCACTGTTCTTGCCTTCAATTCATGTGACCCATAATTATGACTTTGCAGCCAACAAATCGTATTATACTTGGTAAGCTATTTGGTTTCACAGTGACCCAAATCATTCTTTTTCTTCTTAATTGCTTTGTACTTTGTGAAGGTTTCATAGTTGCATACTGGAAGCATTAATCTAACAGCATCAAACTCCTTCAGTACTTGTATCATCTCATTCCTGTTCATCTTTTCTACCATGTCATATGGAAAGCCATTATTGATTAAGTCCCTGAAAATAGATGATTGTGCTCTTTCCTCAAAGATGTCATCAGTAGATAACAAGTCACCTTCCCTTGCTTTTTCATCAGACTTATAAGTCTCATCTTTTGTTAAATCTACCTCCTCAGCGTCATTTTCTTCTTCATTGTGTTCAATTGGTTTGAGAGTTGAAAGATCAGCTGATGGAGTGTGCTAAGGAGACATGTCTTTTGATTTCTTTGGGGTATTCTCATTTACATTAGCTTCATCTTCAGTTCTTCCTAAATACTTTCTTTTCCTGTTATATTTGATTGTTGGTTCTTTTGCTTTCAACAGGGGAATTTCAGCAGTTTCTTTGATTTGTTCTTTATCCACACTCACTTCCTTTTCAGTCACCTTCTTCTTTAAGACTTCTATCTCTTCGTCTTTAGCTTTTAGCAGATCCAACTGCTCAGAGATAGTTTTCAGTGCATTGTTTAGCTCAACCGTTACTTTCTCCTTCTCTTGTTTCTCTTTCTCAGTAGATTCACAAGACTCAGTTGCAAACTGATCCATTATATCAATCACTGCATTGCTAGTTTCAATCTCTTCTCTTAGCTTCTTGATTGTTACTTCTAGAGATGCAATAGTTTCATCTTTCTCTTTCATCTCCCTTTTGAGTTTTCTCAATTTTTCCAGTTTTTGATTACTTTTGATGATGAGATTGTTGTATTTAGCAATAAGAAAACTTTTGCTCTTATTTATCTCCTCCTCTCTTAAATCATTTTCATCATTAGCAGTGATGTCAACAAAGTGACTATCACTCTCATCTTGTTGTTCAACCTCTTGTTCATTCTCCTCTCAACTTCTAGACATATTTCTTCTGTGGCACCATCCATAACTTCATCAAGCTCATCATAATCAATATTCACTTTTTCAGTGAGAGTTAGGCTTTTAGTAGGTGAGGTTGGTTCAACAGATGGGGGTGAGGAAGTTGGTTGTGTTGTTGGATGAGAAGGTGTTTGATTGAGAATGGGTGAGATAGGTTCTATGGCAGCAATGTTTAGTGATGATTGAGATTGGGAAGCTGAGAAAGGTTGTGTATGCTCACTGGATGGTGAATTCAGTTGAGCTGGTGGAGATTCTGTTAAGTCTATCATAGGAGTTGGTGGTAGAGACTATGGTTGTTGTTGTGGTGATGGGTGTGATGGTGATTGTTGAATGTCATCAAGTGTGAATACTTCTATTAAGTCTATCACAGGAGATGGTGGTAGAGACTGTGGTTGTTGTTATGGTGATGGGTGTGATGGTGATTGTTGAATGTCATCAAGTGTGAATACTTCTGTTTCAGTAGTATTCTAAGATGTTTGGGAATGGGAAGGAGATAAGGGTTGTTGTTGTGGTGGTTCTGGGGATTCAGTTGGAGGTGTTTGTTGTTGTTGTTGTTGTTCAAGGTGTAGGAGTTTTTGAGGAATATCAGCATTCTCATCAACCACATGTGCGAACATCTCCATTTCTTCACCTTGGTATTGCCCACTTAACTTGTTAAGCACAGATCTTCCAAGGTGAGCTTGAACAAGTACATCACCTTCTCTTTCAATGTTAGGCATTGACTCATTTATGATTAGCTGAATAAACCTGGGAAAGATGTACATCTTGTTTTCCTTCTGCACCCTTATGTGGTCACACAACCATCCAAGAATGTATGTAGAATAATTGTATTTCCTCCCTTCAAATACACCAATGATTCCAGAAGAAATGTGTCTTGAAAATCTATCCAACCTAGACTTTCTGTTGGACATACACATTAAGTACGTGTGACACATGAATCTGTAGGGCTTGCACAACCTCCCCTTTTTGATTTCACCATTTCGGTAATCTCCATCATAACCCATTAAATGAAAAATTCTTTGGCTGTACTTATGGTCGAACACATCTGGGTGACCCTCTTCTTCTTCTCCAAGCTCTAGCACCCTCCTGATAGTTCGTTCATCCACCCTCAACTCTTCATTTCTTATTGTTGCGAAAATCACCCTTTCATCATTCTCCTTTTCAATCCTGGCTGTGTGCCAAAAATCTATTATATGCAATTGATAGATGATTGGGTCCGCTGAAAAAGCATAGAAAATCCTTGATCTTCTCAGATAGTTAATAACTTTCTTGCATCCCTCTGTTGCTGGATCGTCTGGATTTAGAAAGGCACAAACGTTATGATCTTTTACAAATCTGTTGGCCATATTGATGATGTTGTTTGAGTGGTGATTTAGGTGTGGATTGTTGTGTGGAATAAAAATTTGAATGTTTGTAGATAAAGGGGTTTATGATATGAGCGCCTTTCTAGGTCTGACCAAGGTTTATGAAAAAGTGAATACAAATGACAACGGTCAGGTTATCATTTATACTTGCTTAGAAAATTTAAATCCTTTTATTTAATGATGTGGGACCCTTAACCCTCATTACCATTTCGTGGTTATCTATAAGTTATGTCTTTCGCTGAACATCTATGGAAGGCAAAACTTTTCTTTTTATCCGCAACAGGTTAAGTCTTTTGCAGAACATCTCCGGAAGGCAAAACTTATGATTTTGCTGTTTTATCCTTATCAAATTAATTCTTTCGTAGAACATTTATGGAAGGCAAAATTTGTTATGTTTTTGCTGTATGATCTTAACATCATGTTGTTAGATCATTTGTTGTTTGCTGTTGGACCTTGTTGACTCTGCTTCATGGAAACTGTGCAAAATTTATTTAGTTAAAAACTTCAAATATCCTACAACCAAGTTAGTGTTCAAGTTCCAATTTCCTTCATGTAAAAATGTTAAACTCAGTTTTCATACTGATGACTACTCCCGCTAAATTTGTGATTAATCATAAAATTATGCATTTATCTGAAATTTATAAAGAGAATAGCATGAAAAGCAATTATCTGTCAATCTTATTAGCAAATAAAAGAACAAAAACAGAATCTTTTTGTATTTTTGTTTATAGGCAGAAACTTAAATATATTTACAAGCATTTACATCATATAATGGGATCATAATATGACATTAAGCAACTTCCTGAAACAGTTTTGTTTGATGATAATCGACATAGATCTAGTGTTGATTGCAAGTATTATGATCCACAAAAATTCAAGCAAAAGTATAGTTTCAACTTGTCATGCTGTTTATCATGTTTTAGTACTGATTAAAGATAGATAAATATGGACTCCACATTCAATTCACATTAGAGTTTGTCATCCGTTTATAAGTCAATTTATCACTTTTTCACACTTAAAACTATGTTCCTTAAGTTATAAGCTCTATCTTAAGATTTCTTTGAATTCTTATTAATGTTGATATGATTTTTGATGCTCTTGATTTAATATACAATTGATCACATTGGATTCTTTTAGAGCTGTTCCTTTTTGGAACTTTTTGATGGTCAGCATCAGGACACCAGGTCTTTACTTACGTAAAACGGAGGTGCCTGTGAACCCAGGTCTGTGTTTACACAAAAAAAGGGTCCATGATGCTCAAAGATAGAGGTTATAAAGTTTCACAACATAGTATCCTTTGGTGAGTAAGTTGATCACAGCAGGATAAGACTTACTTGTTTGTTCCTTAAAATGGAATTGTCCACAATTAGTCACCTTGGCATTATGTGATGCATGAACTTGTATATTTTCCACTCAAGCTGAACCTACTCACATATCAAATTACATCTGATCGGTCTTTATTATGTGATAAAATTCAAGAAAGTAAGCAAAGATATAGTGTACTATCATTTTCCAAAATATGAACTGCTTTTACAAGAAAGCATATTAACAAGACAATGTTTTTTTTGGATTTTTATATGTTTTATATATGTTTTTAGCTTTTTCATATAATGAATTTGACAGATAAAACCTGCTTTTCTTTGTGATGAAGACTAATCTAAGTTTATCATGCTTAAAGACTCCATCAAGAAATTAAATCTAACTGAATCAAAGGCTTTAGTGAATAAATTAGCAAGCTGATTTGTTGTATCCACTTTGATCAACTTGATTAAACCTTTTTCTGAGCAGTCTCTGAGAAAATGGTATCTGATTTCAATATGTTTTGTTTTACTATGTTGCACTGGATTAGCAGTGATGAACATAGCAGCTGAGTTATCTATGTGAATTGGTGTTTGAAGAAAATTATAACCATAATCAAGTAACTGGTTTTGCAACCATAAAACTTGAGAGCAACCAGCTGAAGCAGCTATGTACTCAGCCTCAGCTGTGGATATTGATACATTTATTTGCTTTTTGCACTGCCAAGAAACTAGTCTTGGTCCTATGAATTGACAACCTCCAGTTGTTGATTTTCTGTTGTTGTTGCAACCTCCAAAGTCACTGTCAGAATATGAGTAGAGTTTGAAATCTCCTTCTTTGGGATACCAAAGTCCAAGAGCCGGCTTCCCTTTGAGATATCTGAAAATCCTCTTCACTGCATTCATATGTGACTCCTTGGGGTCTGATTAGTACATAGCACAAACACACATAGCAAACATTATGTCAGGTCTACTGGCAGTTAAGTACATTAATGATCCTATCATAGATCTATATAATCTTTGATCAACTGACTTTCCTTTAGGATCAGGTACAATCTTATCTATTGTTGATGCTGGTGTTTTGCATGAAGAAGAATCAGCAAGGTTGTATTTCTTCAAGATTTGATTCACTTACTTTTCCTGATTGATGAAAATGCCATCTGATTTCTGATGAACTTGCAAACCAAAGAAGAATGTTAATTCTCCCATGGAACTCATTTGAAACTTAGATTTCATCAAAGATTCAAAGTCTTGACACAAACTTTTGTTTGTTGACCCAAAGATGATATCATCCATATAGATTTGGACAACCAAGAGATCTTGATGTTCATGCTTGAGAAAGAGAGTCTGATCAATGGTTCCCCTTTTGTAACCATGCTTGAGCAGGAAAGATGATAATGTTTCATACTACTTTCTTGGTGCCTGATGAAGACCATACAAAGCTTTGTCAAGCTTGTATACCTTGTGTGGGTAATCAGGATCTTCAAACCCTAGTGGTTGGGTAACATAGACTTCTTCATCAATTTTACCATATAAGAAGGCACATTTTACATCCATTTGGTAAACTGTGAACTTCTTATGTGAAGCATAGGCTAGAAAGACTCTAATGGCTTAAATCCTTGCAATTGGGGAAAAGATTGCACATAAAACATAAATCATATATTTATGTGTACTAAACAGCGCAACGGAATAATTTAAAATCATTTCATTCATTGCTTTTGCAAAATAATACAACATTCATAATCGTTACAAAATCTTGTTTTTTCGCATTACAATGCAAAAACGTCATAATTTAAGCAATAGATGCCATCCCAAAAACGTCAAGTAGCTGCCCCGTGCCATCCTCAGCAACATTACCTGCCAACTGGAAACACATAAAAGTCAGCGTTGCTGAGTGAGTTCTAGTTTTATAAATAAAATACTTTTCTTTCGTTTAAAACCGTACTTTACTTTCGTAAGCGATCATACATCATACGTACACATAGATAATAATTTGTTATTATCTTTCATCGTCATTCATTATCTTTCATTCCGTACATTTCATTCATTAACCTTCCTTCGTTCATTCCTTCCGGATCAAGGTCATCGGCTGTACCCCAAACGTGGGCACAAAGCGGGTACTGGGCCGAAGTTTACCAGACTTCCATTCATTGCCCACAAAGCCTGGCACCAGCACCGGGGTAAGCGACAAAGATCCGTGTCAATCTCATGGATTGAATCCCTTACGAGTCTTTTGTGACAACACGGTCACTCACCTCAACTTTGGCATACAAGTCTTTTGTGACCGCACAGTCACTCAACTCAACCTTTGGCATACAAGTCTTTTGTGACAGCACAGTCACTCAACTCAACCTTTGGCATACAAGTCTTTTATGACAGCACAGTCACTCAACTCAACCTTTGGCATACAAGTCTTTTGTGATAGGACAGTCACTCACCTCAACCTTTGGCATACAAGTCTGTTGTGACATCACGGTCACTCACCTCAACCTTTGCTTGCAAGACTTTTTCATTCATTCATTCATTACATCGTTAATGCATGCATTCTCTCAATCCTTACGTTCCCTTTTCATTATCTTCCGCTTTACGTTACATAATACTTTCCATTTACTTTTCATAATCATACCACGTAAAGCCACGGAAAATAAACATACATAATAAGGAACATAACATAAACATAACCATACCATGCATAGCATTATCACATAAGACATCATAAGGTCAACATACATTACCCCCGGAAACATCCCATGTCAAAGCCTACACTTAAGCTCTACATCTCAAAGAAATGAGGATGAGCAAACAAATGTGGATGAACAATCAAATGCGGATGAACAAACAAATGCGGATGAACACCTCAGGAAATATTCTAAGTGTCCCAAAGAAATGCGCATGAACACTGTAGCGAATGCGCATACATAAAGCACATGTAAGTTTCCAGAAAATAGCCCAACGAAGTGCGCATGAAGCAAATGCGCATGGACAAAACAAAGGCGGATGAGCATACAACAAATGCGGATGAACACTTAGCAAATGCGGGTGAACAAAATAGTCGATGTGTTCTTCAAATGCGGATGAAGACTTAACTAATGCGGATGAACAACACTTGTGTAAATAATCAAACTTAATGCGGATGATCAACTAACTGGAAACCGCGTCTTACACTATAATCAGTTCCCAATCCTCATTCTTATACATTCATCGCACAGATCTAGCATGCTAATCTCTCAGGACAAGCATACAACCATATAAAATGAGCAAAACATGCAGGCCCAAACACACCCACTAAAGAACAGGGCCAAACATACTGTGTTTCATCAAATGATACATTAGGTGTTTCATCCATAAGGATTCATCAGGTGTTTTATTATGTTCTTTGACAATTAAAGTTCTTTTCTGAACATTGCATGTTGTGTTCACTGCTTCTGCCTAAAATGTAATAGGCAACTGTGAATCAGCTAGCATTGTTCTTGCTGCTTCAATTAGAGTTCCGTTTCTTCTTTCAGCAACTCTATTTTGTTGTGGAGTTCTTGGTGCACTGAATTATCTCGCTATGCCTTTGTTCCTGCAAAAGGAATCTAAAACATGATTAACAAATTCAGATCCATTATCACTTCTTAATATTTTGATCTTTAAATCAAGTTGATTTTCAATCTTAGTGATAAACTCCATTACTGTTTTTGATGTTTCACTTTTATGTTTTAAGAAAAATACCCATGTGAATCTAGTGAAATCATCAACACTCACCAAACAATATTACCTTTTACCAATGCTCAACACATTGGTTGGACCAAAAAAATCCATGTGAAGCATTTTGAGTGGTGTTGTGTTTGTGTTGATTGTTTTGGACTTATATGACACCCTATGCTGTTTTCCTTTACAACATGATGAATAATAATTAGAACAGTAAAATTCTTTCTTGGGAAGGCCAATAACTAAGTCATTTTTGACCAACTTGTTCATGTTCTTCATATTTGAATGAACCATTCTTCTATGCCACAGTTGAGCTTCATCTTCTGATGACTTAGAAATCAAACAAGTTTCATTGCTTGTTAGAGAGGTGTTGTTCATATCCAAAACATATGTGTTGCCTTTTCTTGGTGCTTTAAGAAGGATCCAGTCTGCTGGAATTTGAAAACCTGGCTTAAGAATGTAACAATAAGTGTTATCAAATAAAGTGGTATAATTTTGATCACAAATTTGAGATACACTTAACAAGTTGAATTGCAAATTTTCACAGAAGTTTACTTTCTCAAATTTGAGTACACCATTTGTTACCATTCCTTCACCAACAATTTTACCTCCCTTCTTATCTCCACCAAATACCATATATGAAGCATTTTTATGTTTGAAATCATGGGGGAGAAAACAGTTTCCTGTCATATGCCTGGAACAACCACTGTCAACATACCACTTGTTGTCCGTCCTCCATGGATGTTCCTGCACAAATAATGAAATCAATTAGAAAGTGGAGCCCAAGCCTTGATGGTCTTGGGCTTGCCATTGTTATCTAGGATTGTTACTCTATCATGAATAAGCCTAGAAGTCTCAAGATTATTTTTACACTCAATTGATTCATTATGTTCCGTTTGGGGTGAGGATGATTCTGTTGAAGATGAACTTGAAGCACTTTAATCTTGATTCATGATCACTTCCTTTGTCACCTCTTCTTTTAGTGTCTTTTTCTTTAAACTTGATCCTGATACTTGACTTGAAAAGTTTTTTTCATTTTTGTCTTTGATTGAGGTACATGATTACCCTTTTTAAAGTAATCAAAGAAGGCTTCATCTTCCTGCAACACTACCTTCTTGTGAGGAGTCTTGCTTTGAGATTGTTGCTTCTCCTTCTTCTTTGATTTATCATCAGCAGATGCTGGTTTCTTTATCTTTGAGATCTTCTGCTTTAGTTGCTGCTGCTTTTGCTGTGAGACCTTTGATTCATCATTCTTAGAAGATTGTGAATCTGATTCGACATTCTTAGCTTTTTGCTTCTTTGGAACCTTTGATTTGTTCTTTTTGTTAAAGAAGCATTCTTGAGTAGAATGATTGTTTTTGTTGCAGATGGCATAGTGTTTGTTGAAGTAATAGTCAGAAGTCATATGATTGCTCATATTGCATATGGAGCAATAGCTGCTAAAATAACAATCTTTAGTATTGCGGTTGTGCATATCACACCACTTACAGTACTTTTCTTCAGCTTCACTGTCGGACTCCACTACTGTCTTTTTCTGCTTCTTCATAATTGCCGCCTTCTGCTGCCTCAATTCTTTTTCACAATTTGTAGCTGCTGAGTCTTTACCTTTTCCTGGCATGATGTCAAATGGTTCTTTTTTTGAGGATTCACCATTCTCTGTTATTTCTTGACTTTGTTATCACTGGGTGATTCAGGAAATGATTTCTTCTTTCGTAGATCTTCTACGGAAGTAGATTGTTGCTTCTGTAGTTTTTCTATGGAAGTTGAATGTTTTGGAAGAACAGTTTTCTTCCTTTGCTTTTCTACGGATGGTTCTAAATCAACCTTTTTCTTCCACAGGTGTTCTGCTAAAGGGATTTTTTTTCTTCCAGAGTTCTTTTTGATGATTGATGTTTTTGCCTTTTGTTGAGCTCCTGAATCCCTTCATTCAGCTAACCAATTCTAGTATAGATGGTCTTTAACAAATTTCTTTGTTTTGGGGGATAAGGTATCTTGATCTCATCAAAAACTTTAGGGATTAAAGGTTCAATTACCATATTCTTTCCCTTACCCAACCCAGCATTAGGTTCATCAAATTCATTCAAGTCATCATACTCATCAAAGAATTCTGAATCAGTTTGTTTTAAACATTCTGATTCAGATGACCCAATCTTAGTTTCACTCATCACGATTTACCAAATTATTAGTTTCAATTTTTGGTTCATTTTGGTACTTGATACAAGATGGTTTGATAGACTGTTGGTCATTGACTCAGGTAAAGTGGTATAGTTATCATTTATAGGAGGTGCAACAGCGTTAAAACCCAACCCATACCTGTTCTTTGATTCAATATGAGAGTTCAAGAGTTTTTCATATTGCTGAGATGATAATTGAAACTTCTAAAGTTTCACTTCAGTAGATGCATGATCAGACATTGATTTTGTTAAAAAGGTTGTCAGATGCTCAACTTGTGCTTTCAAATTATAATTTTCAGATACAAGTTTATCCAAATCCTTTTGTAAGGAGGTGATTTTGACTCGATATAATTTATGTTCTCTCAAATGAGATTCATTTAAAATCATTGTTTCTTTGACTTTATCAGCCAATTGTTGAGCATGGACTTTGTATCTTTCAACCTCTTCAACACAAACAGGTGAACAAAATCTATCCCTTACCTCTGTGGCCATGAGTGGAATTTTGTTCTCCATGTTTGCCATCAGTGCTTGATTTTCCTCCTGCACTTCCTTCTCATACATGCTCCAGTCACAAGTACCATCCTGCAAAATATCAAACCAGTTTCTTTAGTGTTACTGGTACCTGCTGAAGAGCTTGTGGCTGGTGGGGATGAGATTGTTAGTTGAGGTTGCTTGAAGCTTCTCTGATTTGCTTGTCTTGTATCTGTTGTTGATTGCTGATTGCTGTTGCATTCCCTTGAAAAGTGACCATACAAATTGCATTTGTAACACCTCACTTTTGATTTGTCAACACCAATTTTAGTTGTTCTTCCTGCAATAGATAGTCCCTTGTTCCTTCTCATATACATCTTGGCTCTATATGCAATCATGGCCATTTGCTATTGTAAATCCAGTTCTTCTACTTCATCAGGATGAAGTTCTTCAAGGTCTTGTTAGCAGATGTGAGCAGGAGTCAGAGTACTACCCAAATAAGCTTGAAAGCTTGAACTGAAGGCTGCAAAGGCTTCTTTCTGTTCTTCTGATTCTAGAACGATAGTAATTGGTTCAGATTGGGTATTGCTTTTGTCGGTTGATGATCCCTTTGCTGCTGGACTTTTTGAATCATCAGATTTCCCTTTTGCTTTCCTATTTGAAGTGTTTTGAGAGTTTAGTTTAGAGGACTTTGTAGCATAGAAACCAGTTTCCTCTTCATAATCACTCTCAACACAAGAGCTTTCATCATCATCATTAGAGATGAATGCACTTCTAGCACCCTTTGTTTCTTTGAATTGATATGGTGCTATTGGTGCTTTTACACTCTTGTTTTTGGTTTTTTCATCTAACTCCAAAGCTTCCACCTTTGCAACCAAAGTGTCTAACCCAATTTCCTTTAGATCAAGAGTATTCTTGAACATAGACACAGTTTGAGTCCAACTCTCTGGAAAAGTATGAAGCATCTTTTTGTTCAGTTCCTCATTACTGTACTTTAACTCAAGAATGTTCATCTCAGTAACAAGTTGCATAAATCTGTGGAGTTGTTGAGGAATAGATTCACCCATAATATGATGAAAAGTCTCATACTATGAACGAAGAGTATCCTTCCTTATGCTTCTGATCTCATCACTTCCTTCACACAAAGTGTGAAGAATTTTCCATAATGAGTTGCCTGTTTTATATGCTTCACATCTGATCAATAGGTCTTCAGGTAAAGCCATAGTAAGCATACTATACGCCTTAATGTCGTTTTTGACTTTCTTGGCATCATCAGGAGACAAATTTTTCAAACTTATGGGCTGATTGTTGTCATTATAATCAGGTCCTAAAGCAGGTGGAATGTAAGGACCTTCAGTAATGGACACCCATAAGTCAGAATCTGTATTGTTAACGTGGTTCCTGAATCTGATTTTCCATGTTTTAAAATCAGATTTGTTCTCCAACTTTGGAAGTTGATAAGCTCCAACCGCTGAATTGCTCATTTTAATTAACTTTCTTAATTATCAAAATTATCAATTGATCTAATATCCTATGAATGTGAATAGACAATACAAACACACAAACACAACAATAACAAATCACTGATAATATTGATATTCAAATCAACTAAGACAAAAATCCCTTTGAATTAATGACTTCTTTTATGAATGGACTAATTAATAACACACTCTTAATTAAATAAGAAGTTGTGTTCAAAATTAGTCAAATCGCTCAATATATTCTCAGTTAATTTGAAATTAAGATGTTAGATGATGATGGGTTTTGTCCAAACTCGTTCTAATAGCCTTGGGATATCGCACAATAACACAAATCCACGAATCGAAAGCGATTCTGATGCAAATCGAAATTAATCGAGCAATGGAACAGTAAAATGATTGATATAACAAGGTTTTGATGATTTAATGAAACAAACAACCAATTAAAATAATCAAACTGATAGATCAATTGATCTAGATCAATGAGCACGAGGCTCTGATACCACCTGTGAATCCAAGGATCAAAACATGAACTATCAGTTTGATTTAGCAAATAAAGATCACGGAATTATCAATACTTGTTGTTTAATTAATTGTTTATGAAATTGAAATCGACGAAAAACAGATGAAACAAATTAAAAACAGAATAAAATAATGCAACAAAAAGGTTGTTTCAATTGATTTTCATTGATAATGAATCGATTACAATTGATATTGATGCTTGGGTGATATGATAATCTCCTATGATGTTCTTCGTGTTCTTGTGATTGCTATGTTGCTATATTGATCGATCGATTGATCGATATTGTTTCTATAAATATGTGAATCTCTATTTGTGTATCAAAATCTCTCAATCTCTCTCTAAATGAGTGCACTCATGCCTTATATTTATAGGCAGAGTGATTCACTTTATAAATTACAAAGATATTCTTGATGTGATGTGGAATATTCGCTTCTGACAGATTGACTTGTTGACTTTGTGTTGAGTACTTGATGATATGAGATCATACAAGTATTTTGTTCTTTCGTAGGAGTTGAACTTTCATAGGAGTTGGTTTTTTGTTCTTGAACATCATCCTCAGGAGCAAACTTCATTCTTCCACAGCAGCAACAACTTGATCTCTGAACTTGTTCTTTAGTAGATGTGATTGTGCTTCCGCAGAAGATCTACGGATGCATGTTGACTTGTTTCTTTTATGATCCGCAGAACATCTACGGAAGAACAAACTTGTTCATCCGTAGATAGTTCTTGCACTTGTGTCAATTTTCCAAATTGACCAAGTATGATGTTTCCTGCAATTACATAAAATCAACACAAATAATATTTGGGTTAACATATATATCTTGCATTACATAATGATAAAGAATTACAGATGTTCATTACAAGAGATTACAAATCATCTAAACCTATACAAAAGATCTAGAACTAACAGAATCCAGCAACCAACAGCTCTGATACCATTTTGCTGAATCAGTATTTCAGATTCAATGAGCCTGGATCTTAGGATTAATCATGTTTAGATCTAGAAATTAAGATGGGTGGATGTGTGTGAATCACAGAACAAAGAGACTGATAATGTATAATGTTATGATTTCATTGATGTTGATTAACAAATTACAATGAGAATCATAGATGGATGATAGAATCAAACCCACCCAAAGGAGGAATTCTCCTTGGGTGGTGGTGGTTCACACCATTAGAAACACCCACACAAGAACCACACCTGCAAAAATGCACAAGTAGGTCTATTTATACTATTATTACATCAGAACCTAATTTTGACTTTTTTTAGTCTTGATGTTGACTTTGTCTTGTATTTGTTTTCTTCTGTTTATCAACTTGGTTTCTGAACTCGTACAATAAGATCTTCAATTGGCTCTGATTATCATTTGGTAAGCTTCAGTTTATTAAATTGTTGAACCCAACACCACTCTATCATTTTATTTTATGTTATTTTTTTTTTATTTTGTGGGTTTTAGTTTTTAAAAGTGTGTTTCTAACAAATTGTTGATATTGTAGATGATCCTAATGATTCGTTTAAGCAATCAAGGCGGCCGTAGGAAACGACCACACCCGTTCAAATCATCATTTTTAGGAGAGTTTCTTGTTACCATTTGTCTATATGTTATGTATCATGAATCACATTGAGGACAATGTGAAATTTAAGTTTGGGGAAGGGTATACGTGATATGTATGCTTGATACTTTGCAGAAAAATGATCCAAATCAAAATCCTTTAAAAATCACTTAAATTTTAATTTTTGTTACAAACCACCAAAACTTTAAACAATTTTTGTTAAAATAAATTATAAATATATGTTTTCTAGAAATAAATAAGTAAATAAAGTAAAATCCCAATAAACTTTAATTTTTTTTTTGTGATATCCTTAAAAGCAATATCGGTAAAATATTTAAACATGTAAAATGAAATACTTTTCCCCAATTTTATCTGTGTGTGAGATCATTTTTAAGCCTTTAAACAGCTTTGCATTTATGAATCTTTACTTAAATTCTAGATATAATTAAGGGTGCCATATGATACGTGTGTATTAGAACTTGTTTTGGTTATATATTTCGAGACCTTAATAGTATATCTTGAGTAAAAAAAATTTAGGCATTAGGAAACCTGATCATTCAAGCCTCAACTATTTCCTAATCATCCGTACCAAAACATCGCTCCTAGTTAGCACTGTTGAGCTTAAACATTTAAGTTTTTTCAATCACCCGAATCACTAAGTCAATAAACCAAAAAGCCTTCAACAAAAAGAGAAAAAGAAAATATTGATCTTTTACCAGTCAGACCTAAAAGAACTAGAATGTATTCCTTTAATTTTAATGTAGTTTGTTACCTTCACCTTGCAAAACCAAGACTTCCCTCCGAAATCCACAAACAAATTTTTAGAATCACGTTTGATTTAAGAAAGATAAGGCGAAAAAATGAAAAAGTTTCACCATTTTGTGGAATTTCAAAAAGCTCCACAAAAAGATGGGCGAAAAATACGAAAGATGCCCGAATTATGGGAATTGGTCCCGCAAGGAAGATGCAAGAAAAACCAAGCCGAATCCCAATACGAATACACGAAATTTATCCGATTGGGTGCTATTAGGATTCAAGCTGAATGTCCCTTTTGAAAGAATAGTTACGTGTATATTTGGGTGAAATATGAAGTGAGGTTTTTAGGAGCGAAGTATGGTCTTGACAATCTGACCTTAAACGAGTTCTTGAGTTAGTATATCCCCTCTAACTTAGAGTATTGTATAGGTATTCCTTTTACTACTTATCTTGTAGATTATGTTATCAAATAAGCCAAGACATTCGTCTTTAGCATTTAGCCATTTTTTCTCAAATAATCCATACCCAATCCTGAGTCAAATTACAATAAACCAAAGGCCTAATAATTTATGAAAGTAAATACCTAAATAGGGGTAGATTTGATCCCTTAACAAGCATAACGTATTCATACTAGGCAATTGAGTGTATTAGTCATACTTAATCTTGATTATGACTCCATATATATAGCCGAGTATGAGTGCACCTTCTGAGAAGTGTGGATTTTCACATGTTAATAATCTTTACTAATCAATCTATTGCTTGTTAGGATATCATTCCACATACTCTTAAATTTTTTATATTTGGGTAGAAAAAGTTTACTTGCATATTTCTCGAAAGATATATTTATTGTTTGATTTATTTAGTTTTTGGTGATATTGTCATTTTAAGTGGTTTTTGCTTAAGGACAAGCAAAGTTCAAGTGAGGGGATGTTTGATGTGCTCTAAATCATGGGTGAAGTATAGTATGGGACGGGGGGGGGGGGGGGCAACCCCTTCGTTTTTTCATCAGTAGTGTTAATTTTTGGCTCAGTAGTGTAAATTTTTGGTCCGGTAGTGTAAATGTTTTAATATATATAGAGTTCGCCCCCCTAAAATAGTTTACTTTCGCCCCCGCCCCCCATGGTGTGATTCAAGCTCTGCCACTGCTCTAAATTATAAATAGAAAAAATATTAAAATCACATCAATTTTTCCTGAATCTCTTCTTAAAATGATAAAATTAAAGTTAAAAGTGTTAAATTGTGCTTACAGGCATTCAAAAGACCAATACGGACAAAAGAAGCATAACTAAATAGAAATTGAAGAAAACTGAGTTTTGAAGTCCAAGCATAGGGTTGTGCCTCTTTAGGGATGCCCCCATACCCTGAAACACACCCCGTGTTAAAATTAGCACACCCTCTTATTCGACTGTCTGACAGGATAAAAGTACTATCCCCCGGAAAGTAAGAACGGGAGCATGCCCCATCTAACGCACGGTGTCATGCCCCATTGAACACGGGGCTGCGCTCGACCATCTCTATACGTATGAGCTAACCAACTTTCCCAAGCATTGTACTAGTACGGGGCCTTGCCTTTTGAGGCATGGGGTGGTGCTCGGCACTCCCAGAAGCCTATAAATATCATCTCATTTGCAACATTTGAAGGGTCTTTTGGAAGGGCCAAACCATGCTGATTTCTCTCGGGAATCAAGACTTAAAGATCCTTGGGAGGCTCGACAGGTGCATTCAACACATAGAAAAAGCTCAGGATTGTCTAAACATCACCCATTATGGATCACCGATTTGATTTTTCCATCTCACTAATGGTTTCATACTTATCATCTGTATTGGTTGTTGTTATGTTCAAGCTCATTATGAGTTGAATTCTTATTATCATCCTATATTGATGAAACTTATGTAAGTTGTGATGAACTAATGGTGTGATTTATGTTATGTTAATGTTATGGTAATATTGGGTAAACGTTTAATGGGTAGCGTCTACATCAGAATGGAAAGTTACAAACTTATGATCTGTAATTGTGAATATTATATAAAGTTGAAAAATATATGAACTAAGTTTTATTCATGAAATCGGTCCTCATAATAAATCCATGGCTAATGAACTAGAAATGGTTATTAGAAATCATATCACCTTAACTTTCTGATCATTTGCGGGTTCCTTTTTATTAGTCTAAGAATTCTGTAGTAATTGTTATGATTTTCTAAAATTGATGGTAAAGGAACTTAATCAACTCTCTTTCTAACATTAGTTTATGTTACAATTGCAATTTCTTAAACAATTAATTAAACAATAAGTTATGATAATTCCGCGATCATTATATGTTCAATCAAACTGATAATTCCTGTTTTGATCCTTGGATTCACAGGTGGTATCAGAGCCTCCTGCTCATTGATCTTGATCAATTGATCTATCAGTTTTGATTAGTCTAATTAGTTGTTAATTTCATTAGATCTATCAGTTTATGATTAGATATGATTATGGTAGCTTAAAATTGCTTTTGGGTGTTCGTCACAGCTTGAGATTTCATAACTCAGATTTAAGCATGTTGTTGAACGATTTAATCAAAACACAAGTTGGGTTTAGCTTATTAATAGCTAACAAAGGCATTTTACTCAACGATTTGGTGTAATTGGTTAAAATCATCAAACCTTGTTATATCGATCATCGAGCACTGTTCCATTGCTCGATTAACTCCGATATACATTAGAATCATTTTGATTCGTGGATTTTTGTTGTTGTTTGATATTTAACTGTTGTTCTAACAAATTTGAACAGATCCCATCATCTAACATTTCAAATTCAAATCATCTGAGAATTTACTGAGAGGTTTGACTAATTTTGACCACAACTGCTTAATCATCTGATAATTAAGAGTTTGTCATTAATTAGCTTATTCTCAACGAAAGCCATTAATTCAAAGGAATTTCTATCTTAGTTGATTTGGTATCAGTATTATCAATGATTCGTTTTTGCTGTGTGAGTGTGTTTGCATCACGTTTACTTTACACATTCATAGGGTATTAGATCAGTTGATAATTTGATAATTTCCAAGTTAACTAAAATGAGTAATTCAATTGTTGGCTTAGCTTATCAACCCCCAAAGTTGGAAAACAAAGTAGATTTTAAAACATGGAAAATTAGATTCAGGAACCATGTTAAGTACACTGATTCTGATTTATGGGTGTCTATGACTGAAGGTCCCTACATTTCACCTGCTCTTGGACCTGATTATAATGACAACAATCAACCCATAAGTTTGAAAGATATGTCTTCTGAAGATGCTAAGAGGGTCAAAATTGATATTAAGGCCTATAGTATGCTTACTATGGCTTTACCTGAAGACCTCTTGATCAGATGTGAATCATATAAAACAGCCAACTCATTGTGGAAGATTCTTCACACTTTATATAAAGGAAGTGATGAGATCAGAAGCATTAGGAAGGATACCCTTCATTCATAATATGAGACTTTTCATCATATTGAGGGTGAATATGTTCCTCAACAACTCCACAGATACATGCAACTTGTTACTGAAATGAACATCTTTAAGTTGAAGTATAGTAATAAGGAGTTGAACAAAAAGATGCTCCATACTTTTCCAGAAAGTTGGACTCAAACTATGTCCATGTTCAAGAATACGCTTGATCTAAAGGCAGTTGGGCTAGATACTTTGTAAGCAAAGGTGGAAGCTCTGGAGTTGGATGAGAAAACAAGAAATAAAAGTGTAAAAGAACCAATTGCACCATATCAATTTAAAAAACAAAGTGTGCTATAAGTGCATTTATATCCAATGATGATGATAGAAGCTCTTGTGTAGAGAATGATGATGAAGGAGAAGCAGGTTTCTATACAGCAAAGTCCTCTAATGAAACTCTCAAAGTAGTTCAAACAAGAAAGTGAAAGGGAAACTTGATGATGCAAAAAGTTCAAATGCTACAGCAACAAAGGGATTCATAACCAACAAAAGCAACACTCAATCTGAACCAATTACTATGGTACTAGAATCAGAAGAGCAAAAGGCAGTATTTGCAGCCTTTAGTTCAAGCTTTCAAGCTTATTTGGGTAGTACTCTGACCCCTGCTCACATTTGTCAACAAGACCTTAAAGAACTTCAAAAATTACAATGGAATTACAATGGCAAATGGCCATGATTGCATACAGTGCTAAGATGTATTTGAGAAGGAACAAGGGATTGGCTATTACATAGAGAACTACAAAAATTAGTGTCGATAAATCCAAAGTGAGATGCTACAAGTGCAATTTGTATGGTCACTTTTCAAGAGAATGTAATCAACAATCAACAAGTGACTTGAGACCAGCAAACCAAAGAAACTTCAAGCAACCTTAACTTACAAACTTATACCCACCAGTAACAAGTTCCTCAGCAGGTACAAGTAACTCTAAAGAAAGTGGGTTAATTTGTTGGGTTTTCACAAGTTTATCAGAGTCATTTTATCCATATAAAATGAAAAACACAGCGGAATAAGAGAAAAAAACTATTTATAGTTAATATATATAAACCATTTTATATATCTGTTAAAAACCCGTAATGGATCATTATAGGAAAAACATGCTTACAAACAACCATAGGGTGTTTAGAAAACTACCTCTCGAATGGGTTAGAGGAAGATAATCAGTGAATGTCAGCTTCCAAAGAAGAAGGCCTCAAGCTTGTCTACCCTTAAGCTTCCAACAAACACCCGGTTGCTAGGATTTTTCACACTTGAACGAATTTATGTTCTTGGTTTTTATCTTCGACCGATCGAGAGAGAAAACCCAAAAACCTAACGTGCTCCTTTTGAGTGTGTTGTAAGTTATCAGAGAGAGTGGTTGATTGCAATCATATATTTCATGTCTTATGACACTGAAATTTCAGACGAGGAGAGAGAGAAAAATGGACGGGGCCCAAACCCTTATCCCATCCGTATTTCTCAAACATTCATCTGCATTAGTAAATGCGGATGAATAACCTCCTACCGCATTTGTAAATGCGGATGAAGAAATTCCATCCATATTTCCCTAATGTACATCCGCATTTGTAAACGCGGATGAAGAAATTCCATCCGTATTTCCCAAATGTTCATCCGCATTTGTAAATGCTGTTGAGTAGCTTGATGAGCATTTCCTCAAATGCTCATCCGCTTTAGTAAATGCAGATGAAGAAATTCGTTCAACATTTCCATAAAAGCATCATTCTTCATTACCATAATAGAATAAGTAGATGCCTCAAGTTTAGCCAAATCAGGAAGAATGGAGTTCACAACCAACTGAATAAATCTTGAGTACATAAGAAACTTCTTCCCATCGATATCAATACATTCTTTGCTAATTCATTAAAAATGGCCTTGGAAATACCGTAGGGAAGATCATCAACCACATAAATCGTCAAGGAACTGATAACTGCACTCAAATTGTCCATTTCAGCTTTCAAGCTACTGAGGCAATAGACAACTATGTAAATTAAATACTTCCAGAATGGAGGTAAGTACTTCTTCTCCAGTGTTGGGTATCTGTACTCATATCCCATGTGTGCTAAACAGTTTTTCACCATATCATCATAAATCTTGATCAGTGCGTTCTCTTGATCTCCAAGATGTAATACTCGGTTTAGGATTTCAATAGTAATGGTCACTTATTTGCCTTTGACAGTGGCAACAATGCACTGATTTCCCTGCTCATCTTTTTCATTTACAGCCGTGTAACAGAAGTCTATAATAATCTCCTCATAGATGGTCGTGTTAGTGGAAATACCATAAAAAACCAGTCTTTAATCCTTCCACTAATGATGAAATATGTATTTTTCTTCAGAAATCTTTTTAAGATAAACAATGCCATTGTGGTTGCTGGCAAACATCATTGGTCTGTCCATTTTTATAGAAACAAGAATAATTAATCATAAACAAATTAATTTTATCAAAAATTCCAAAATTCCTAAGTTTCAATTAATTAGACGATTTCGCGCGCGAAAATATAAACTTTTCGGTCATGATCATTCTGGTCAATTGAGCCAACATTTTGCTTGACCAGGCGAAAAGTTGCCCAAAATTTGAACTTTTCAAGTCACTAAACATTTCGCTTGCTATAGTGCTTGCTAAACCCCCAAAAACAAATTTAAACCTAGATCATTTTATGGGTTTTGGCAACAAATGCATGGTTTTTACATGCCGATTAACCATTATTTTATTGATTTGAAGTTCAATTTATCCAAACAACAAGTTAATCTCAAAACCACAAATGGGTTCAAGTTCGAACACAGTCATATCATCTACAAGTCAAGATTTTACCTGAATAATATAATCAAAACTATAATGCAAGTCTACTAGTAACAAAAATCAATTAAACTCAACAAGAGATATACCGATCATGCAACCATTCGTTATCTGTTCAATAAACATGATGCAAAGCCGAGATGATATATGTTTGATACTTTTACTTCAAGACTTCAACATTGAAATTCGTGATAAAAAGAGGAGCAAAGAATCTTACAATCGATCATCTCTCGCGTCTTAAATGTTCAAAGCTTTCACAATCTAAGGAATTCAAAATAAACGACAATTTTCATCACAAATTCCTAATGCACATACAAACCTTAATCGATGAACATCCCTGGTTTGCTGATTTCATGAGTTACTTTTCAAGCGGAATTCTCCTCAAGGTTATTACTTATAAGCAAAGAAGAATTTCTTCACTGATATCAAACATTACTATTTGGAGGATCCGTATTTGTTCAGAATCGGTACAGACCAGCTTATCCAAAGATGCATATACGAAAATGAAGCACAGCAGATTCTAAGGCACTGTTATGAAGGACCCAAAAAAGAACACCATGGAGTAACTCTAATGGCCAAAAAAGTTTTTGACTCCGGATTCTACTGGACAACGATCTTCAAATATGCTCACAACATGGCACGCACCTGTGATGCATGTCAAAGAGCAACCAATATCTCAACATGGGATGAGATGCCTCAAAAACCCATTCAAGTATGCAAGGTATTTGATATATGGGGGATTGATTTTATAGGGCCATTCCTGGTGTCTTTTGGCAATCGTTACATCTTGGTAGCAGTTGATTGTCTCAAAATGAGCTGAAGCTCAAGCCTTAATTACCAATGATACAAGAAATGTTGTCAAATTCCTTAAGAAACTATTCTCTTATTTTGGTGCTCCTTAAGCTTTAATTTGTGAACACGGAACACATTTTTGTAATAACCAACTCGAAAGAGCGATGGCTAGTTATGGTGTTCACTATAGTTTTGCAACTGGCGATCATCCACAATCAAGTTAGATGATGCATTATGGGCTTTTTGAAAAGCCTATAAGACTCCCATAGGAACCACACCGTTGGAAGTCTTGTCATTTACCTGTGGACTTTGAGCACAAAGCCTATTGGGCATTCAAAGAGGAAAACCTTGATCTAGACACTATCGGTCAAAAATCAAATTTTGCAAATTCATGAACTCAAGGAACTGAGAGATCAAGTGTACTAAAACTTTAGGGTTTACAAAGAAAAGACAAGGAAATTCCACGATTTCTGCTTAAAGAACAAAACGATTTCGCATAGGAGAACATGTCCTAATATGTAACTCTCGTTTATGCTTGTTTCTTGAAAAGTTGAAATCACGATGGTCTAGACCTTATACAATTAATGACATGTATTCGAATGGTGCCATCAAGATTGTAAACGATAATGGATTAAGTTTCAAGGTATATGGTCATTGTTTATAACTATATACCAATGGGCCAACCAAAATCTTATTGGAGGACTTACACCTCCACCCTAACAAAGACTAAATATGGAGAAAGGTCGCGCCAAGGACCCGAACCCAAAACGTGGCTCCTGTTCACATATATTTTTCATGAAATTTATAACTTTTTGTAGGACTTAGCAAGTCAAACACGGGGTCGTGCCCCATCAAGCACGCCCCCATGATCAACCCAAATTTTTCCTGTGATCTCCGCTAAACGACTCTTGAACGTTACTGGCTAAACTTATGATGAAATCAGACAAGCACGGGGTTGTGCCTGGCCAAGCACGCCCCTTTGCTTAACCTGTATACAAATAGCTCACTTGTTCCAGCTCTCATCACCCAAAAATCTATACAAAAACTCCTAAATGAGATATTCCAGCCATAGTAGATCAAACTGGAACCCTGCTAAGAAACCGCATTCCAAAACACGAGAGCCGACGCATGAACTTTTTCAAGATGCATGAACTCATCAAACAGTTAACCGAGATGAACTTGTTGACCAGCCAGTGCAAAGCTAAACTTATTCAGAAGGTTCAACAAATGGGCGATGAACTCATCTCTCTTAAGAAATGCAATTTTCATTTGGTTTGTTTTGATTAACTTTAGGAATAATGTTGTATCTTTTCTAGTGATTTGTAATAGATAAAACTTATCTGGGATAAGCACGTAACGTGTAATGTGGAAAACCAAAACAACAAAAACTAAAAATCGGTTGCACAACATGGGGCAGGCCCTCTGCTCGACAAAAAATGACAAGATTGTAGACTTTTAAGCCCATTGATTCAACGAACTGCAATTATTGTGTATCAATAGGAAAATTAAAGCTTGGACATGCATGTATTCTTCCATTCATTCACCATTCCTTTCTATTTTTCTTTTATTTCTTCAAGAGTTCTTTCAAGTTTCTTCCAAGTTTAGTCATAAAAAGGTTAGTGTTAATTAATCCCATTATCCATTGATAATAACTCTCATATTAGTTAGGTGATTAGGTCTCTAACAACCGAAACCCTAGCCATTTTATGTGAATTCATGCCAAAATGGTTATATAGGTCGATTAGTATTGTAAACCTTCATGTTCTTGTAATATATTATGTTTTAATTAGTATGTTGATTATAGTTTTAGTTTAGTTTCCTATTTTTATGTTTAATTTTATGTTGTTAAAATGACAATCTTCATAAACCATGGTTAAACTATTGTAAATTGCATTCATGTTACGAGAGCTTCATTCTTAAAAAAATTGTTTGTAATTTCAAGTGTTCAAGAACTATTAACAAAGTTTTTAATGTTAAGTGTGTAATATTTGATTAAGGGAGAACCTGACAAATCATGGTTAATCAAAGGTTTACAAAACAAAACCATGCGGGTTCGAGTCAAAATTCCACCAGACAAAACGTTGAACACACCCTCGTGCCATATTAGCCCCCCCGGTGTTCAACTATTTTTCCACTCGGATTTAAATATTTATTATTTTAGGCAAAATTAACTAAGCATGGGGTCGTGCTTCACCACGCATGCCCCCGTGCCCGGCTTCTGCCATCCCGAAATTGTTCTAGAAATTCATATATTATGGCTTAACTTATTTGGTGATGCTTCCAGGAACATGGCACACCCCTACCTTGTGTTTAACGGGGGTCGTGAATGATGGTGTCATGACAGATTGAATAATCTATTACAAAGTGTAGAAAGATCACATCTGCAAGTTAATAAGGACACTTTGGCATCCGTAAGACAGTGGGAACGGTATAATGACATGTTGAGAGTGTGATGGAAACAGTTGTTTTCACAAAATAGATAATCTGTCTATGAACTCACTCTTGAGTTCTTCGCATCTTTCAATTTCAACATGAAAAAATCTAACCCGTGGGATGACAAGACAATTTGGTTTAGACTAAGCAAAATATGGCATAGAACATATGTCGCCTTGTTTGGGGTTTATTTGGGTGTTTACAATGAACAAGCAATGAAGTAGGAAGCGATGTGTGGTTTGCCGACGTTTCTTTCAAGATTAGGAAAGTAAGGATCAAAATAGTGGTGGAATGTGTAAGACATTCTGGGATCAAATCAAATCAGGAATTTTTAACTCGAGAAAAACAAAGAGCAACAAGTTGCTGGACTTGCTCCGCGATACATCCACCATCTCCGTAGTCATTCAATAACACCACCCAGTCAAAGCTAGGGAGTTGTGAACCTAAGGGATTTCTTATTTTATATTGTATAGTGAATCGTCAACCGTGTAACATTGGCTATCTGTTTTGTCACTTGTTTGATAGGAATTCAATTATAATTGCCTCGATACTAATCTTCGGGGAAAGCTAGATTTTAAACCTCTATGAATGCTATGGTTGTGTTGAGACTAGTAGATTTAAACATCTGTACTAGCATGTATATGATCACATATCTACCAAGTGGGTAGCCAAGGTTTATGGACTCTTGGGATCTGCGAATCCCGAGCAAATCATCATGGACCTCTATACGCCGGGACAACAAGAAGATACCAGGGCTTATGATTCGCGCGTTGGTATGACAATGTTAGACCTTTATGAAGCAATCCAGACCACCAGCAACCACACCCATAGATCATTTGAATATGCGTAGATAGCAGTGAACTGGGTGGAGAATCTGACAACTAGAGTCGATGAGTTAAGCAATGACATCATTTACATTAAAAGTAGGATGCATCATGAGTGAGGGGATATCCCGCCACAAAGCCCTTGAAAACCTTATCTATTTTGAGGGTTAGGGCACAGTTGTTTCGTGCCACTTGCTTAATCAGTATTTCAGATTCAATGAGCTTGGATCTTAGGATTCATCATGTTTAGATCTGAAAATTAAAAATTAAGATGGGTGTGTGTGTATGAATCAAAGAACAGAAGAAGCAAATGATAATAAGTAGATGATTTTATTGATGTTAATGAACAAGTTACAATGAAAAATCAAATACAAAGATGGAGATCAAACCCTCCCAAAGGAGAGGATTTCTCCTTGGGTGGTGATTCACACCATAAGAAACACACACAAGAACCACACCTGCAAAAATGCACTAGTGGGTCTATTTATACTATTATTACATTATGACCTAATTTTGAACTTTCTTTTAGTCTTGATGTTCACTTTGTCTTGTATTTGTTTTCTTCTGTTTATCAACTTGGTCTCTGAACTCATACAATAAGATCTTCAGTCGGCTCTGATTATCATTTGGTGAGCTCCAGTTTATTAAATTGTTGAACCTAACAATACTCCCCCTAAACTGATGCTTGCCAAACTCTAACTTTGAAGATCTTCTCTGTCACATGTCTTCTTGATCAACTGATATTCTGACACAGTTCACTGTAGTTCTCCCCCTCAGATTAAGCTTCTCCTTATATATTTCTGACAAAGGATAAAATCTCTTTGAGAATACTTAGCGCATTGGATATGGGTCGTATCACTTTTGGATTACTGTTCATATCACACTCAAAGGATTTGAATGTATTTGGCATATGATGAGGCTTTAAACTTCAATAAACAACATCAGGAACATAAATCAATCTTGAATAACACTTCCACTCTTTGAATCTTTAAAATAACTTGATAATTTCATTCTTTAGTTGACTGTCATTTCCTTTGATTAAAGTCTGTCTAACTGTTCCGCTCAGTAGATAGACACGGGTGCAGAAAGTCATCATAGAAGATGAATCCAAGTACTTCAGAAGGAGTATCTAACTGTTATACAAATCCTTAAATGGCGTAGCGGTTTTGTGACAAAAGTTGAATTCTGGTGTTGTTTTTCTTTTTGTTGAATGCACAAAATAGACTTGCCTGTTGGTTGCAATCATCTGCATTTATGATATTGTTTTTTTTCTTGTTTGTTGTTGTCAACTGTTCATCATCTGTTCATCATCTTGTGTTGTTGGATGAATTGCATTTGAAGTTAACTCAGCCACATTAGGTGAGTAACTCATCTGCATTGGTTCACTTAAGCAGCCGCATTTGTTACACGTGTAATTTAATGCATCCGCATTAGTGTACAACCATCCGCATTTGTATGATGTTCATCCGTATTTGTATGATAATCATCCGTATTTTTGTAATGTTCATCCGTATTTGTATGATCATCATCCGCATTTGTGTGATGATCATCTGCATTTGTGTGTTACACATCCGTATTTGTGTGTTTACACATCCGTATTTGTGTGTTACACATCCGTATTTGTGTTACACCTCATCCGCATTTGTTTGAACATCATCCACATTTGTATGATGATCATTCGCATTTGTATGATGATTATCCGTATTTGTTGTAATGCATCCGCATTTGTCAGGATGAACATCCGCATTAAGTATGTCATCCGCATTGACTAATACAGATAAACAAATACTTAACCATATTTGATTGATGCTTCAGCCGCATTTGTATGTTGAGCATCTGCATTTGTATGCGTAGCACCCGCATTTGTATGCAAAGCATCCGCATTTCTTGTTGTACTTGTTATTCTTTGATCAAGAGTATCACTCTGAACTTCGATCGATTGAATCGTTGATTATCATCGATGAACAACATGTGCAACTCATTTTCTTGTATTTGATTTGGATCTGGTTCAATTGCATTGAATTTTGAAGTGATAATCTGTGGAATGATTTATCATCTTCAAATCATACCATATTAGAACAGATTTGTTGATTTTCTTTGTATTTTGTCGATGAACAGATGGGGTTTCGATGAATAGAGACCTTCTTCATTTTCTTGTTGTTTCTTCCTTGTTCTTGACATCATTAAAGATGAACTCAGATCTAAAAAATAGATGAATCCAGCAACCAACAGCTCTGATACCATTTTGCTAAATTAGTATTTTAGATTCAATGAGCCTGGACCTTAGGATTCATCATGTTCAAATCTAGAAATCAAAATTAAGATTGGTGGATGTGTGTGAATCACAGAACAAAGAAACCGATAATGTATAATGTTATGATTTCATTGATGTTGATGAACAAATTATAATGAGAATCATAGATGGATGATGGAATCAAACCCACCCAAAGGAGGAATTCTCCTTTGGTGGTGGCGGTTCACACCATTAGAAACACACACACAAGAACCACACCTGCAAATATGCACTAGTGGGTCTATTTATACTATTATTACATCAGGACCTAATTTTGACTTTTCTTTTAGTCTTGATGTTGACTTTGTCTTGTATTTGTTTTCTTCTGTTTATCAACTTGTTCTCTGAACTCGTACAATGAGATCTTCAGTCAGCTCTATTTATCATTTGGTAAGCTTCAGTTTTTAAATTGTTGAACCCAACACCACTCTATCATTTTATTTTATGTTATTTTGTTTTATTTTGTGGGTTTTAGTTTTTAAAAGTGTGTTTTTAATAAATTGTTGATATTGCAGATGATCCTAATGATTTGTTTAAGCAATCAAGGCGGCTGTAGGAAACGACCACACCCGTTCAAATCATCATTTGTTAGGAGAGTTTCTCGTTACCATTCTTTATATGTCGTGTATCATGAATCACATCGAGGACAATGTGAAATTTAAGTTTGGGGAAGGGTATACGTGATACGTATGCTTGATACTTTGCAGAAAAATGATCCAAATCAAAATCCTTTAAAAATCACTTAAATTTTAATTTTTGTTACAAAACACCAAAACTTTAAACAATGTTTTCTGGAAATAAATAAGTAAATAAAGTAAAATCCAAATAAACTTAATTTTTTTTGTGATATCCTTAAAAGCAATATCGGTAAAATATTTAAACATGTAAAAGAAAACACTTTTACCCAATTTTATCTGTGTGTGAGATCATTTTTAAGCCTTTAAACAGCTTTGCATTTATGAATCTTTATTTGAATTCTGGATATAATTAAGGGTGCCATTTGATACGTGTGTATTAGAACTTGTTTTGGTTATATATTTCGAGAACTTAATAGTATATCTTGATTAAAACAAAAATTAGGCATTAGGAAACCTGATCATTCAAGCCTCAACTGTTTTCCTGTAAGGCCCCGTTCACGAAAACCTCACAGTTGGTCAATCGCAGCATTAATTATATAAAAATACATACATATCATAGAACATAGCAGCGGATTAATTTTAACAAAAGCCATTCATACATTAATATTTAATGTTGCCAAATAATACATCATTGTATTTTAGGAGTTACAAAGGAATCATTCAGTTGCATTATAAAACAACAATATCTTTATGCACAAATGGATGCCAGTCTTGCCCGCCAAGTAGCTTCACCCGCGTGCCATCCCCAGCAACAAGTTACCTGCCAATTGAAAATGCATAAAAGTCAGCATTGCTGAGTGAGTTCTAGTTTTTTTTTTTGAATTAAAAATACCTTGTTTAAATATATAAAAATATCATTTTCTTAAAATACTTCCTTTTCATAAATCCGTTACTTCCGTACGTGATCACACATCATACGTACAACAAGATAATATTCATTATTATCCTTCATCATTCTTCTCATTCATTTCGTACTTTTATCATTATATTTCACTTTCTACCAGACCAATGTGCAATACCCCTACATTATGCACGAAGCTGAACTGGGCCTGAGGTCTATAAATAGTCCCCGAACATTGTGCACGAAGCTGACTCCAGTACTTGGGGCAAGCAACAAGGGTCCCGTCAATCTCAAAGATTGACCCTGCATGCATCCTCATGGGGTAGCTAACCCGCACACAGTTGAGCTGACAACCCGTGGCTGTGAACCTCCTTTCATTTTGCTTGCAAGACTTTCATTCATTCGTTAAGTTCCACTTTTCATTATCATTAATCTTTCACTTCATTTATGATAATACTTTACGTATACGAGCATAAACACACCACGTAAAGTCACATAATAATACATAACATGGAACATAAGAACATGCAACAAACAAGCATAACATCAACAAACATAACCACCAAAACATCCCAGGGTTAAGTCTTAAAATTTTGAATTTCTAAAGTTCTAGAAATTTTCTAAGACAATTAGACGCATTAACAATATGTAGGTGCATGAGTACTATGCAGGTGCACCAACACTTAGGGCATGAGAAAACTTAGGCGTACGAGAAAACTTAGGCGCATGAGCCCTGCTTGGGCGCATGAGCCCTGCTTGGGCGTATGAGCACTGCTTGGGCGCATGAGCCTTACTTAGGCGCATGAGCACTTAGGCGTATGAGGTACTGTTTGGGCGCATGAACCTACACTTAGGAGCATGAACAATTTTCTAGGCGCATGGGTACTATTGGGATGCATGGGCTGGTGCTTAGGCTTTTTGGCAGAATTCTCAGGCGTATGAGCCCTATTTGGGTGCATGAGAAGGGACTTAGGCGTCTGAGCCAATTTCAGGCGCATGATCAGCAGTTATGTTAAAACTTATAAATTTTCAGTCCCAAATCATCATCCTAACATGTCCTTAACTTAAATCTAGAATTTTAGGCACCTAGAACAAGCACAACCCCACAACATACAAGAATCCATACATACATACATAAGGTTAACATACATATAAGTTGTAAAACATTTTTACATGCATTTTCAGCCCCAAGAGAAGTTTAAAACACAAAACCAGGGATCTAGAAGTCACCAATTGAAGCCTCCAAGTAAAACTCCACCAAACTTGAGGGCATAAAGAGTTCAAACAACCTAAACACACCAAAAACACATAACCAAGCACAAAAACACATAATAATCGGTCCAAAAGCTGAAAATTCAGCTGAAACCGAACCAAAAACACAAGAAAATACCTACCTTCGAAAATATCAGCTTCTTCTTCTTGAAAAACCCAAGAGAACTGCTCTTCCTTCTTCTTTCTTGTTTCCAGCCAAAAATGGGTGTAGAAAAAGCAGATGCATGGGCGACCATACCCTTTTAAACATAAAATAATAGTGTTTTGCACCTTGTACACTTTACCCCCCTCCACTTGTGTCTACTATCTTTTCTTTCAAGATACTTTTCTTTTCCTTTATTTTAAACAAATTTTCAGGTGTTACAAGTCCACACCCCTTATAGAGGTTTCATCCCCGAAACCTGTCATTCTTTGAACAGTTGTAGGTAAAGCCGTCTCATCACTTCCTCGGTCTCCCACGTAGACTCAGATCCCGTCCTATGCCTCCATCGCACTCGCACCAGTGGAACCACTTTATTCCGTAGCCTCTTTTCTTTTCGGTCAATGATTGTCACTCGTTGCTCTACATAGTTGAGCCGTTCATCCACTTCAATGTCCTCCAATGGTACAATCATGTCTTCATCAGCTAGGCATTTGCTCAGATGAGATACATGAAATGTTGGATGAATCCCACTTAACTAATCAGGTAGCTCCAACCTAAAGGCCACCTCTCCTACTCGAGAAATGATTCGGAAAGGTCCTATATATCTCGGACTGAGCTTACCCCGCCTTCTAAACTGGATGATTCCTTTCCAAGGCGAGACCTTCAACATGACTCTATTGCCCTCATTGAATTTAATCGGTCTATGCCTCTTGTTGGCATACGACTTTTGTCTATCCTTCGCTTCCTTCATAAAGGCTTTGATCTTTTCTAACTTTTTGGTCGTAGCCTCGATCACCTCAATACTTCCCAACTCTTTCTGCCCGATGTCCCCCCAACACACGAGCGTTCTACACTTCCTACCGTATAGCACCTCATAAGGAGGCATGCCAATACTGGCGTGATAACTATTATTGTATAAGAATTAGCTAACGGTAAGTGTTTATCCCAACTCCCTCCAAAATCGATCACGCATGCTCGAAGCATGTCCTCGAGTGTCTGAATCATCCTCTCAGACTGACCATCTGTCTGAGGATGATACGCCGTTGTATGGTGTAGCCTCGTCCCCATCGTATCATGGAATCTCTTCCAAAACTTCAATGTAAACTGAGTGTCATGGTCCGACACAATAGACACCAGTACACCATGACGAGCTACAATCTCCTTAATGAATAGATCCGGTAACCTCTCGGATGTATACATCTCGCGGATTGGCAAAAGTGAGCACTCTTCGTCAGACGGTCAACTATCACCCATATGGCATTGTACCCCCTTTCTGTACGTGGTAACTTCATGATGAAGTCCATGGTGATGTGCTCCCACTTCCACTTGGGTATATCTAAAGGTTGGATCTTTCCGTATGGCTTCTGATGCTCTGCCTTCACTTGCAAGCAAGTAAGGCACTTACACACATACTCCGCCACATCACGCTTCATACCCAACCACCAGTAATCTTTCTTCATATCATGATACATCTTGGAAGCACTGGGATGAATGGAGTATCGAGTCTTATGAGCCTCATCCATGATTCGCCCCCGTAGGTCTCTATAATGAGGGATCCACATCCGCCCAAAGCGGGTTTTAACTCCAAGAGTATTTTCACCCAACTCCGTGACCAGACCTCTCATCCTTTCAGAGTTAAGGTGATCTTCTTTCAACACCCCATCTTGGAATTCCTTGACCTGTATCATTACATCAGAGGTCATAATCAACTGGTAAGCTTTCATCCGGATTGGCTCGGGTCTCTTTTTTCAGCTAAGGGCATCTGCCACTACGTTGGCCTTGCCCGGATGATAGTGGATCTCGCAATCATAATCCTTGATCAATTCTAGCCACCTCCATTGTCTCATATTGAGGTCTTTCTGCTCAAAGAAGTATTTCAAACTTTTATGGTCCGTGAAGATAGTGCACTTCGTCCCGTACAAGTAGTGCCTCCAAATCTTCAACGCGAAGACCACGACCGCTAGCTCCAAGTCATGAGTGGAGTAATTAGCCTCGTGGATTTTCAACTATCGGGACGCATAGGTTATTACTCTTCCTCGTTGCATCAACACTCAACCCAACCCTAAATAAGAAGCATCCGAATAGACCACTAAGTCTTCATTCCCTTCGAGCAATGTCAAGACAGGAGCTTGAGTCAATCTCATCTTTAACTCCCCAAAAGCAATCTCCTGTTCCAGACCCCATACAAACTTTACGTCCTTGTGGGTCAACTTGGTCAATGGTGAGGCTATCTTGGAAAAGTCTTGGATGAACCTCCTGTAGCAGCCCACCAAACCCAAGAAACTACGAATTTCGAATGGCGTCTTTGGAGACTTCCATTGCATCACCGCCTCAACCTTTGCCGGGTCTACCATGATCCCTTCGGAATTTACCACATGACCCAAAAATTAAACTTCACGCAACCAGAAAGCACACTTAGAGAACTTAGCATACAGCTTCTCTCTCCTAAGTGTCTTCAATACCTCCCGAATATGGTCGGTATGCTCTTCTTCACTCTTCGAATAATTCAGGATATCATCTATGAACACAATCACTGATTTATCCAACATCGGCCGACACACCCGGTTCATCAAATCCATAAAGGCAGCTGGCGCATTAGTTAGACCAAAGGACATAACGAGAAACTCATAGTGTCCATAACGCGTGCGAAAAGCTGTTTTGGGAATATCTTGTTCCTTCACCTTCAATTGATGGTAGCTAGATCAGAGATCTATTCTCGAGAACCAACTAGCACCTTGGAGTTGATCAAACAAGTCATCTATTCTAGGTAGCGGATATCGGTTCTTCACCATCAACTTGTTTAACTCACGGTAGTCAATGTACATTCTCATACTACCATCCTTCTTCTTTACAAACAAGACTAGAGCACCCCAGGGAGAGATACTTGGTTGGATGAACCCTTTGTCCAGCAACTCTTGCAACTGAACCATCAGTTCCTTCATTTCAGACTGAGCCAATCAATGCGGTGCCTTGGCAACAGGTTGAGCACCAGGTATCAAATCGATCTGAAACTTGATCTCGTGGTCCGGTGGCACACCTGGTAAATCTTCTGGGAACACATTTGGAAAGTCACACATAACTGGTACGTCAGACAATTATGGTACAGACACATCCACATATTTCACGTAAGCCAGATAGGCACTACATCCCTGTTTCATGAACTTCTCGGCCCCACCATCGAAATCACCTTCGGAACCGTAGTAACTCGGTCACCGTAGACCGTTACCAAACTTCCATCGGGCACTATCAGACGGATCATCTTCTTGTGACACACAATATTTGCCTCATAGGTTTCTAACCAATCCATCCCTAGAACTACAAAAAATCCGCCTAGGGGCATCACGAACAATTTAGCAGAGAACCTATGGCCTTCGAATTCTATGTCACAATCTTCTATCATCTCAAAAATTCTGGTAGAATTACCAATAGCAGTTTCTACATCGAAGGGCTCATCAATATTTCTACTACTAACAGGCAACTTAGCACAGAAAGCAGAAGAAATGAAACTCCTACTAGCACCAGAATTAAATAATACAGAGGCACAAGTTTGGTTTACTAGAAACGTACCTGTCATGATGTTAGGGTCCACTCTGGCCTCCTCCCGGGTCATCGTGAATGCTCTAGCATTTGCCCTCTGCCCTTCATTCTCTGTCCTCTTCTTTGCCCCAGAACTCTCGGCCCTCGGCTTCTTGAAATCCTTACTCACATGACCCTCTTCACCACAGCTATAGCACTTCAACATCCTACAAATCTCCAGTGTGCTCCTTCCTACATTTGCCATACATCTTCATCCCCGTGCTTGATGACACCACCCTTCGGTCATCCACCCTCGTCCTCTTGTTGTTTGGAGTGAAACCACCACGTCCAAACCGCTTTCCACCCTTTTTATTCACCTCCATTACCGCCACCTCTTCCCTTTCATCATACAGCCTCCCTGCCAGATCGACCACTAACCTAAAAGTACTCGGCCGGGCGGCGATCATGTGCCTACGGATATCCGCCAGCAATCCCTAAATATACCTCTTGATCTTGCTCGACACTGACGTCACCTGATCTGGCACCAATCTTTCCATCTCATTAAACTTTGTGGTGTACTGCTGGTGTGTCATGGTTCCTGCCTCTAACTGCAGGAACTCCTTCTCTATCTTGTCCAGCTCCCGGTGGGGACAAAACTCCTCGATCACCATTTTCTTTAGTTCTCCCCACCTCATTTTCCCAATAGCTCTGCTTCCCTCGGCTTGGATAATATTGTCCCACCAGTATAAACCCGAGTCCACAAATGAGTGAGTGGAAAACTTCACCCTTTGGTCCTCCCTACATTCGCTGATCTCCAGCACAGCCTCCATCTCTCTCACCCATCGGTGAGCAGCAGCAGCGTTACCATTGCCATCAAAAGTTGTGGGTTTGCATCGTTGGAATGCCCCATAGCTGCACCCCCTCACGGTTTTCCGCACTACTACCTCCTCCTCATCACTGGAAGCTGCCATCTCAGTGTTTAGTTGCTCCCCATCATCCTAATCTCTATCATCCCTCCTTCTTCCAGCAGTTTTCTTTCTCTCATCCTCCTTCTCCTTTTTCTCATCCTCTCTCACCGCACGGATGACCTCGGTCACCACAGATGGCAGGATCGTCTGCATGACCTGATGCACTTCCTCTACAACTGCCTCCTTTACTAAGGCTCTCAAGTTAGCACTCTCATCACCGCCCTCTTGGTGATGAAGCTCGGGTTCATCAGGAGCCGTCTCAGCAGTCTTGGTCTTGTTCCTCATGACACATGGCCCAGCACCATGGCCACCCCGTACTCCTCCTCGATAATCTTTTGATGATCTACCACCAGCCATCTTCAAACCACTATAAGATTCAGACACCAACACGGTCATTCAAGGTAACAGCTCAGTTGATGTCAAGTATAGTAAGTCCCTAATTACAGTGGCCAGTTGTGATTAGCCACTTACTTTACTCTTCATCTCCCAAGCATTTCCTATCCTGACTACATCAGTATCCAAATCTACTAAGGGCATATAAAATCAAATAACAAGCGCATATAATACCAGTTAACATTTAAGAAAACGAATTACCTGATGGCATGTAGCTACTTGGGATGGCATCACTCAATTCGATCCCATTCTCAGTTTAAGTTTAGGTTTTGAAAATGTTTTACCCATTTCTCTTAAACTTTGGCTCTGATACCAACTTGTAAGGCCCCGTTCCCGGAAACCTCACAGTTGGTCAATCTCAACATTAATTATATAAAATACATACATATCATAGAACATAGCAGTAGATTAATTTTAACAAAAGCCATTCATGCATTAATATTTAATGTTTCCAAATAATACATCATTGTATTTTAGGAGTTACAAAAGAATCATTCAGTTGCATTATAAAACAACGATATCATTATGCACAAATGGATGCCAGTCTTGCCCGCCAAGTAGCTTCACCCGCGTGCCATCCCCAGCAACAAGTTACCTGCCAACTGAAAATACATAAAAGTCAGCGTTGCTGAGTGAGTTCTAGTTTTTTTTTGAATTTAAAATCCCTTGTTTAAATATATAAAAATATAATTTTCTTAAAATACTTCCTTTTCATAAATCCGTTTACCTGATCACACGTCATACGTACAACAAGATAATATTCATTATTATCCTTCATCATTCTTCTCATTCATTTCGTACTTTTATCATTATCTTTCACTTTCTACCAGACCAATGTGCAATACCCTGAACATTATGCATGAAGCTGGTACCGGGCCTGAGGTCTATAAATAGACCCCGAACATTGTGCACGAAGCTGACTCCAGTACCTGGGCAAGCAACAAGGGTCATGTCAATCTTAAAGATTAGCCCTGCATGCATCCTCATGGGGTAGTTAACCCTCACACAGTTGAGCTGACAACCCGTGACTGTGAACCTCCTTTCATTTTGCTTGCAAGACTTTCATTCATTTGTTAAATTCCACTTTTTATTATCATTAATCTTTCACTTCATTTATGATAATACTTTACGTATACGAGCATAAATACACCACGTAAAGTCACATAATAATACATAATATTGAACATAAGAATAGGCCACAAACAAGCATAACATCAACAAACATAACCATCAAAACATCCCAGGGTTAAGTCTAAAAATTTCAAATTTCCAAAATTCCAAAAATTTTCTAAGGCAATTAGGCGCATTAACACTATGTAGGCGCATGAGTACTATGCAGGCGCACCAACATTTAGGCGGATGAGCACTGCTTGGGCGCATGAGCCTTACTTAGGCGCATGAGCACTTAGGCATATGAGGTACTGTTTGGGCCATGAACTAACACTTAGGCGCATGAACAATTTTCTGGGCGCATGGGTACTATTGGGGCGCATGGGCTAGTACTTAGGCTTTTTGGCAGAATTCTCAGGCGCATAAGCCCTATTTGGGTGCATGAGAAGGGACTTAGGCGTCTGAGTGAATTTCAGGCGCATGAGCAAAGTTATGTTAAAACTTATAAATTTTCAGTCCTAAATCATCATCCTAACATGTCCTTAACTTAAATCTAGCATTTTAGGCACCTAGAACAAGCATAACCCCACAACATACAAGAATCCATACATACATACATATGGTTAACATACATATAAGTTGTAAAATGTTTTTACATGCATTTTCAACCCCAAAAGAAGTTTAAAACACAAAACCGGGGATCTAGAACTCTCCAATTGCAGCCTTCAAGCAAAACTCCACCAAACTTAAGGGTACAAAGAGTTCAAACAACCTAAACACACCAAAAACACATAACCAAGCACAAAAACACATAAGAATCAGTCCACAAGCTGAAAATTCAGCTGAAACCAAACCAAAAACACAAGGAAATACCTACCTTCGAAAATATCAGCTTCTTCTTCTTGAAAAACCCAAGAGAACTGCTCTTCCTTCTTCTTTCTTGTTTACAGCCGAAAGTGGGTGTAGAAAAAGCAGATGCATGGGTGACCATACCCTTTTAAACATAAAATAATAGTGTTTTGCACCTTGTACACTTTACCCCCCTCCACTTGTGCCCATTATCTTTTCTTTCAAGATACTTTTCTTTTCCTTTATTTTAAACAAATTTTCGGGTGTTACATTCCCAATCATCCGTACCAGAACATCGCCCCTAGTTAGCACTATTGAGCTTAAACATGTAAATATTTTTCAATCACCCGAACCACTAAGTCAATAAACCAAAAAGCCTTCAATAAAAAGAGAAAAAGAAAATATTGATCTTTTACCAGTCAGACCTAAAAGAACTAGAATGTATTCCTTTAATTTTAATGTAGTTTGTTACCTTCACCATGCAAAACCAGGAATTCCCTCCGAAATTCACGAACAAATTTTCAGAATCACGTTTGATGCAAGAAAGATAAGGTGAAAAAAATGAAAAATTTTAGCCTTTTTATGGAATTTCAAAAAGCTCCACAAAAAGATGGGCGAAAAATACGAAAGATGCCCGAATTATAGGAATTGGTCCAACAAGGAAGATGCAAGAAAAACCAAACCGAATCCCAATGCGAATACATGAAATTTATCTGATTGGGTGCTATTAGGCTTCAAGCTGAATGACCCTTACGAAAGAATAGTTACGTGTATATTTGAGTGAAATATGAAGTGAGGTTTTTAGAAGCGAAGTACGGTTTTGACAATCTGACCTTAAACAAGTCCTTGAGTTAGTATATCCCTTCTAACTTAGAGTATTGTATAGGTATTCCTTTTAGTACTTATCTTGTAGATTATGTTATCAAATAAGCCAAGACATTCGTCTTTAGCATTTAGCCATTTTTTCCCAAATAATCCATACCCGATCCTGAGTCAAATTACAATAAACCAAAGGCCTAATAATTTATGAAAGTAAATACCTAAATAGGGGTAGATTTGATCCCTTACCAAGCATAACGTATTCATACTAGGAAATTGAGTGTATTAGTCATACTTAATCTTGATTATGACTCCATATTTATAGCCGAGTATGAGTGCACCTTCTGAGAAGTGCGGATTTTCACATGTTAATAATCTTTACTAATCAATCTATTTCTTGTTAAGATATCATTCCACATACGCTTAAATTTTTATATTTGGGTAGAAAAAGTTTACTTGCGTATTTCTCGAAAGATATATTATTTTTTGATTTAATTAGTTTTTGGTGATATTGTCATTTTAAGTGGTTTTTGCTTGAGGACAAGAAAAGTTCAAGTGAGGGGATGTTTGATGTGCTCTAAATCATGGGTGAAGTATAGTATGGGCCGGGGGGAGGGGGGAACCCCCTCATTTTTTCGTCAGTAGTGTTAATTTTTGGCTCGATAGTGTAAATTTTCGGTCCGGTAGTGTAATTTTTTAATATATATAGAGTTCGCCTCCCTGAAATAGTTTACTTTCGCCCCCGCCTCCCATGGTGTGATTCAAGCTCTGCCACTGCTCTAAATTATAAATAGAAAACAAATTAAAATCACATCAATTTTTCCTGATTCTCCTTTAAAATGATAAAATTAAAGTTAAAAGTGTTAAATTGTGCTTACAGGCATTCAAAAGACCAATACGAACAAAAGAAGCATAACTAAATAGCAATTGAAGAAAACTAAGTTTTGAAGTCCAAGCATAGGGTTGTGCCTCTTTAGGCACGCCCCCATACCCTAAAATACACCCCGCGCTAAAATTAGCACCCCCCCTTATTCGACAGTCTGACAGGATAAAAGTACTATCCCCCGGAAAGTAAGCACGGAGCATGCCCCACCTAACGCACGGTGTCATGCCCTATTGAACATGGGGCTGTGCTCGACCATCTCTGTATGTACGAGCTAACCAACTTTCCCAAGCATTGTACTAGTATGGGGCCTTGCCTTTTGAGGCATTGGGTGGTGCTCGGCACTCCCAGAAGCCTATAAATATCATCTCATTTGCAACATTTGAGGGGGCTTTTGGAAGGGCCAAACCATGCTGATTTCTCTTGGGAATCAAGACTTAAAGATCCTTGGGAGTCTCAACAGGTGCATTCAACACATAGAAAAAGCTCAGGATTATCTAAACATCACCCATTATGGATCACCGATTTGATTTTTCCATCTCACTGATTGTTTCATACTTATCTTCTATATTGGTTGTTGTTATGTTCAAGCTCATTATGAGTTGAATTCTTATTATCATCCTATATTGATGAACTTATGTAATTTGTGATGAACTAATGGTATGGTTTATGTTATGTTAATGTTATGGTAATATTGGGTAAACGTTTAATGGGTAGCATCTACATCTGAATGGAAAGTTACAAACTTATGATTTGTAATTGTGAATGTCATACAAAGTTGAAAAATATATGAACTAATTTTTATTCATGAAATCAGTCCTCATAATAAATCCATGGTTAATGAACTAGAAATGGTTATTAGAAATCATATCACCTTAACTTTTTGATCATTTGCGGGTTCCTTTTTATTAGTCTAAGAAATCTATAGTAATTGTTATGATTTTCTAAAATTAATGGTATGTTAAAAAGGAACTTAATCAACTCTCTTTCTAACATTAGTTTATGTTTTTAGAAATCGTATGTTAAAATGGTGCACAATTATTACCTATATCACTAGGGGCTCGGTGGTTGTGTTGTATGTGACTCGATGCAACTTTCCTTGTTACTACGGAGCTGGTTTTGTTAGGTCTAGATTGATTGTATAGGTTAGAAGATTATTCATCTCTTGTAATGAACTCTTTAAATCTTTTTCCTTTGTATGCAAGTTATATATATGTTAACCTAAATATTATTTGTGTTGATTTTATGTGTAATTGTAGGTAAAACATCATTCGTGGTCAATTTGGAAAATTGACCAAGTATCAGAACTCGTACGGATGAACAAGTTTGTTCTTTCGTAGATGTTCTGCGGATCATAAAAGAACAAGTCAAGGAATGTGCATCCGTGGATCTCCTGTGGAAGCATTGTAACATCTACGGAAGACCAAGTCTACTCGTGAGATAAGTTACTACTGCTCCTGCGAAAGAAGAAAGCTTGCTCCAGAGGATGAAGTTCAATATGAAGATCAAAGAACCAACTCCTAAAGAAGGCTAACTCCTACGGAAAGCCAACTCCTACGGAAGGCTATTTCCTACGGAAGAACAAAATACTTGCATGAACTCCAATCATCAAGTACGCCACAAGAAGTCAACAAGTCAAAATGTCTGAAGTGATGTCATCAAATCAACATCTACCGAAGACTACACTTTTGTCAAAATCGAATATTTCATGTCACGTCATGAATTTTACTTTTGTAAATTTCTTACCACAATAGGAAAGTTATGAATCCCTTTGCCTATAAATAGAAGGCATGGGTGCAAACTTTCAGTACCAAAAACAAAAACCAGTACCAGTACCAACACCAGATCAATATCAATCAAATCAATAAAATAGCAAAATAGCAATAGCAACATCACCAAGAACACCTAGCAATTACCATATCATTAAAAATCAAAATCAATTGTAACCGTTTTAGTATTAATGGAAATCATTTGAAGCATTGTTTGTTTATCATATTACTTTAACCTGTTTTTCATTTCTCTCATCTGTTCATCGTTGATTTATGTTACAATTGCAATTTCTTAAACAATTAATTAAACAATAAGTTATGATAATTCCGCGATCATTATTTGTTCAATCAAACTGATAATTCCTGTTTTGATCCTTGAATTCACAGGTGGTATTAGAGCCTCGTGCTCATTGATCTAGATCAATTGATCTATCAATTTTGATTAGTCTAATTAGTTATTAATTTCATTAGATCTATCAGTTTATGAT
This sequence comes from Flaveria sonorensis, assembly GCA_025506505.1. Classification (NCBI taxonomy): domain Eukaryota; kingdom Viridiplantae; phylum Streptophyta; class Magnoliopsida; order Asterales; family Asteraceae; genus Flaveria; species Flaveria sonorensis. The sequence goes on from CM046437.1 coordinate 10,171,424, forward strand.
TAGATATTATTATGGTAGCTTAAAATTGCTTTTGGGTGTTCTTCATAGCTTGAGAGTTCATAACACAGATTTAAGCGTGTTGTTGAACAATTTAATCAAAACACAAGTTGGGTTTAGCTAATTAATAGCTAACAAAGGCATTTTACTCAACGATTTGGTGTAATTGGTTAAAATCATCAAACCCTGTTATATTGATCATTGAGCACTATTCCATTGGTCGATTACTCCGGTCTACATCAGAATCATTTTGATTCGTGGATTTGTGTTGCTGTTTGATATTTAACGGTTGTTCAAACAAATTTTAATAGATCCCATCATCTAACATCTCAAATTCAAATCATCTGAGAATTTACTAAGAGGTTTGACTAATTTTGACCACAACTGCTTAATCGTCTGATAATTAAAAGTTTGTCATTAGTTAGCTTATTCTCAACGAAAGCCATTAATTCAAAGGAATTTCTGTCTTAGTTGATTTGATATCAGTATTATCAGTGATTTGTTTTTGCTGTGTGAGTGTGTTTGCATCACGTTTACTTTACACATTCATAGGGTATTAGATCTGTTGATAATTTGATAATTTCCAAGTTAACTAAATTGAGTAATTCAATTGTTGGCTCAGCTTATCATCCCCCAAAGTTAGAAAACAAAGCAGATTTTAAAACTTGGAAAATTAGATTCAGGAACCATGTTAATTACACTGATTCTAATTTATGGGTGTCTATGACTGAAGATTCTTACATTCCACCTGCTCTTGGACCTGATTATAATGACAACAATCAACCCATAAGTTTGAAAGATTTGTCTCCTGAAGATGCTAAGAGGGTCAAAATTGATATTAAGGCCTATAGTATGCTTACTATGGCTTTACCTGAAGACCTCTTGATCAGATGTTAATCATACAAAATAGCTAACTCATTATGGAAGATTCTTCACACTTTGTGTGAAGTAAGTGATGAGATCAGAAGCATTAGGAAGGATACCCTTCTTTCACAATAAGAGACTTTTCATCATATTGAGGGTGAATCTGTTCCTCAACAACTCCATAGATACATGCAACTTGTTACTGAAATGAACATCTTTGAGTTGAAGTATAGTAATGAGGAGTTGAACAAAATTATGATCCATATTCCAGAATGTTGGACTCAAACTATGTATATGTTCAAGAATACCCTTGATCTAAAGGCAATTAGGCTAGATACTTTGGTAGCAAAGGTGGAAGCTCTGGAGTTGGATGAGAAAACAAGAAATAAAAGTGTAAAAGCACCAATTGCACCATATCAATTTAAAGAAACAAAGGGTTGTGGAAGTGCATTTATTTCCAATGATGATGATGGAAGCTCTTGTGTTGAGAGTGATGATGAAGGAGAAGCTTGTTTCTATACAACAAAGTCCTCTAAATCAAACTCTTAAAGCAGTTCAAACAAGAAAGTGAAAGGGAAACTTGATGATGCAAAAAGTTCAAATGCTACAACAATAAAGGGATTCACAACCAACAAAAGCAACACTCAATCTAAACCAATTATTGTGGTACTAGAATTAAAGAGCAAAAGGCAGCATTTGCAGCCTTTAGTTCAAGCTTTCAAGCTTATCTAGGTAGTACTCTGACCCCAGCTCACATTTGTCAACAAGACCTTGAAGAACTTTATCCTGATGAAGTGGAGGAAATGGATTTACAATGGCAAATGGCCATGATTGCATACAGAGCTAAGATGTATTTGAGAAGGAACAAGGGATTGGCTATTGTAGGGAGAACTACAAAAATTGGTGTTGATAAATCAAAAGTGAGATGCTACAAGTGCAATTTGTATGGTCACTTTTCAAGAGAATGCAATCAGTAATCAACAAGTGACTTGAGGCAAGCAAACCAAAGAAACTTCAAGCAACCTCAACTTACAAACTCATCCCCACCAGCAACAAGTTCATCAGCAGGTACAAGTAACTCCAAAGAAACTGGGTTAATTTGTTGGGTTTTCACAAGTTTATCAGAGTTATTTTATCCATATAAAATGAAAAACGCAGCGGAATAAGAGAAAAAAACTTGTTACAGTTAATATATATAAACCATTTTATATATCTGTTAAAAACCCATAATGGATCGTTATATGAAAAACATTCTTACAAAAAACCATAGGGTGTTTAGAAAACTACCTCTCGAATGGGTTAGAGGAAGATAATCAGTGAATGGCAGCTTCCAAAGAAGGAGGCCTCAAGCTTGTCTACCCTCAAGCTTCCAACAAACACCCGGTTGTTAGGATTTTTCACACTTGAATGAATTTATGTTCTTGGTTTTTATCTTTGATCGATCGAGAGAGAAAACCCAAAAACCTGACGTGCACCTTTTGAGTGTGTTGTAAGTTATCAGGGAGAGTGGTTGATTGCAATTATATATTGCATGTCCTATGACACTAAAATTTCAGACGAGGAGAGAGAGAAAAGTGGGCGGGGCCCATCCCCTTATCCCATCCACATTTCTCAAACATTCATCCGCATTAGTAAATACAGATGAATAACCACCTACCGCATTTCTAAATACGGATGAAGAAATTCCATCCGCATTTCCCAAATGTACATCCGCATTTGTAAATGGGGATGAAGAAATTCCATCTGCATTTCCCAAATGTTCATCCGCATTTGTAAATATGGATGAGTAGTTTCATCAGCATTTCCTCAAATGCTCATCTGCATTAGTAAATGGGGACGGTTAATTTCATAAGTATTTCCTCAATGCTCATCCGCATTAGTAAATGCGGATGAAGAAATTCCTTCAGCATTTCCACAAATGGACATCCGCATTAGTAAATGAGAATGAGGAACATTCATCCGCATTAGTTAATGCAGATGATTAATCTTCATCCGCATTTCCTCAAAAGCACATCCGCATTAGTAAATGCGGTTGAGTAATAAAGAAATGCGGACAAAAGACTTATATTGTTGTGCAACCATTTGAATAACAATACAGAATACTCTCTCAAAAATAAATTATCCATATAACTTATTCATAACACAAGTGTAAATATTTAGAAACCCAATTTCTAAATGCCTTAAGTATCAATATTTATTTACACGGTCATATCATAAAATAAATATTGTAGGTGTTTGTCTAGCTTGTTATTGGGTATGACCCGACTTGGATCAATAACGTACTAGCCATATCAATTCAATATGTGTCTTGGCCAGACCGTTTCTAACATAATTATCTTGCATGATGGTACTTGTGATTGGAGCATGTATGAGAAAGACGTTTTAGAGGGGAATCCATGCAGTAGCATTTGAGAGCGGGTCAGTCCAATATTCATATCCCACAAATATCTATGTACTTTGGTAGCAACCTGTTGCTCTATATTCATACCTTATAAATATCCACCAATCCAAGTTCATAATAGTCTTACCTTCATATTTGTTCCCACAAATATGACCGACTACGGACATTTAGAATAATAAACATATTCATGGATCTAAACATGCTAAAATTGGAACATAACTCATAGTATCATAATTATATATATATGAGTCAAAATAACAATTGTTCCGCTGTTTAAATACTAAATAGATCAAATCCAAGCACTAGAATATCGAAGTCCTAAGGCACAAGTATGACACTCATGCTTTGGCCTTTCAAGGAGCTTCGTGAGTGGATCCACAATATTTTGACCAGTGTGAACTTTGCGAATACATATCTTTCCTTTTTCAACTTCATCCCTTATGTAGTTGAATCTCCACTCAATGTGCCTTATCTTTTGATGTGCACGGGGTTCCTTGATTTGAGCAATCACACCCTCGTTGTCATAAAAGATCTCTAGGGGATCTTGAATGGTAGAGATTACCCCTAGATTGGCAATGAATTTCTTTAACCATGCAGCTTCTTGTGCTGCCAATGAAGCGACGATGTATTCTGATTCTGTAGTGGACAATGCTACCACATCCTGCTTTGAACTCTTCCAGGACACTACCCCTCCATTCATAATGAAGACATACCCCGATTATGATCAAGAATCATCTCGATCATTTTGGAAACTCGCATCCGTATAACCCTTTATAATGAGTTTCTCTTCACCAGATCCGTATATTAGAAACATATCCTTAGTCCTCCTTAATATACTCTTAACAGCCATCCAATGGCTATTTCCTGGATTCTGCTGATATCTAATCATCATGCTTAAAGCGCATGACACATCCGGTCTAGTGCATATCGTTGCATACATGATGGATCCTATAGCAGATGCATATGTGACTTCCTTCATCCTTTCTTGCTCATCCTTTGAGCTTGGACATTGAGTGGCACTCAATATTGTCCCTCTTTGAATAGGTACTAGACCTTTTTTAGAGATCTCCATCTTGAACCTTTTCAAGATTTTATCAATGTATACACTTTGGTTTAAACCTATCAATCGCCTTGATCTATCCCTATAGATCTTTATTCCTAAAATATAGGCGGCTTCACTAAGATCTTTGATGGAAAAACAACTTCCAAGCCAGGTTTTGGAATGTCATTTCCAAACAGTAGTATATCATCAACATACAATACTAAGAATGTGATGATGCTCCCACTAGCCTTCTTATACATACAAGCTTCATCAACGTTCTTGATGAATCCAAATTTCTTGATCTCTTCATCAAAATGTTGATTCCAACTTCTCGATGCTTGTTTCAATCCATAGATTGATTTTTTTAACTTGGATACTTTATTAGGATGTTGTGGATCGAAAAAACCATTGGGCTGAACCATATAGACATTCTCTTCGAGATGTCCACTAAGGAAAGCAGTTTTGACATCCATTTGCCAAATCTCATAGTCATAATATGTGGCTATGGCAAATAATATCCTAATTGACTTTAGCATTGCCACAGGCGAGAAGGTCTCATCACAATCAACCCCTTGAGTTTGAGTGAAACCTTTTGCTACAAGTCTTGCTTTATAAGTATCCAAGTTTCCATGCATATTGGTTTTCTTCTTGAAAACCCACTTACAACCAACTGGTTTGGAGTTAAGCGGTGGCACAACCAATTCCCACACATGGTTGTCATCCATGGATTGCATCTCTACATTCATGGCTTCAAGCCATTTATCACAATCGGAAATGGACATTGCATCATGGTACGTAGTTGGTTCATCCGAGTCAACTACATAGCATCCATTCATGAAAAATCCATATCTTTCGGGTGGATAGCTAGTTCTACCAGATCTGCGAACATTTTGTGTGTATTGATCAACCACTTGATCATTATCAACAACCTCTTGTTGATTGCTAGTATCAACCAAATGTGTATCGGCTTGTGGTTCTCGATCCTCATCAAGTTCCACTGTTCTATCGGTAGTTCATCCATAAGGAATTTAATTTCCAAGAACTCAGCCTTTCGAGCAATAAATACATTTTGCTCTATTGGATTGTAGAAGTAATATCCCATCGAGTCTTTGGTATATCCTACAAAGATACACATAGTGGATCGGCTTTCTAACTTGTTTGGGGTGTTTTGCTTAACATAAGCTTCACAACCCTATACCTTTAAATATGATAATGATTGAACCCTTCCATGCCATATTTCAAAAGGTGTCTTATCCACTTTCTTGGTTGGAGCCATATTCAGAATACGGGCTGCAGAGAGCAATGCGAAATCCCAAAATGACAGAGGTAGTGTGCTTCTAGCCATCATAGATCGAACCATATCCAATAGGGTTCGGTTTCTCCTCTCAGACACACCATTATGCTGTGGTGTTCTGGGTGGAGCAAGCTGTGAGACAATCCCACAACTCTTAAGATGATCTTGAAAAGCATCACTAAGGTATTCACCTCCTCTATCCAAATGAAGAACTTTGATGGTTTTGTTGAGTTGATTTTCTACTTCATTCTTGAAGATTTTGAACTTTTCAAAAGCTTCATCTTTGTGTCTCAACAAGTACACATAACAATAACGACTATAATCATCGATGAAGGTAATGAAGTATCTTTCACCATTCCTTGTCATTGCTTTAAAAGGACCACATACATCCGAATGTATGATTCCTAACAAATCTTTTGCCCTTTGGTTAATACCACTAAAGGGTTCCTTGGTCATCTTTCCTTGTAAACAAGATTCACACTTATCAAATGAACCCTCTTCATTTGCTTCCAAAAGACCATTCTTCTGAAGTGTTTGAATGTGATTCTTGTTTATGTGACCAAGACGACAATGCCAAAGATATGATTCACTTAAACCCATTTTAAGTTTCTTGGTGCTTGACTGGTATAACGAGTTATTAAAGGATGTGCCTCATGAACCAATTCATAAATACCATTAGAAGGCATAGCCATAAAATAAAGTATATCATCCATAAAAACACAAATACCATCATTTACAAACTTTAATACATAACCATATTGTTTTGGAAAGGAAACATAAATTGTATTCCTAGTCAAACTAGAAGCATACAAAATATGCTTCAAAATAACTTCCAAACCACTTGGAAGCTTCAAGATATAGTCTCCTTTGGCTTCGACATCAACCTTTGCTTTGTTGCCCATGTAGAGACTAGTATCCCTCTTCTTAAAATGCTTATTTCTTTTGAACCCCTGCAACAGATTGCAAATATGAGTTCCACATCCGGTATCCAATACCCATGTGTTTGAAGAAATAACATTAAGTTCAATATGGATCATGAAACTTGTACCTGAGGTCTGCCCAGCATCCCTCTTATTTCTCAACTCTATGAGATAGATTGGGCAATTCCTCTTCCAATGTCCTATCTCACCACACTCAAAGCATGGATCGTTCTCTGTAACTTTTGGCTTCTTACGCTTTGGTTTTGGTGGTCCCGCTTTAGTCTTTCCCTTTCCTTTCCCTTTGACGTATCCCTTGCCTTTGGCAACATTTGCCTTGGGTTCGGGGTGATTCCTTTTCTTGTTGCCACCCTCATTGATTGTGAGAACTGGTAAAACACTTTTACCCAACCCTGCTTTGGCTGTTTTGAGCATTGCATGACGTTCCCCAATGCTCTTGTCCCATCCATTCATGTTATAATTCATGATAAACATCTCAAACTTCTTGGTTAGACCATTGAGGATCAAATCCGTGGCCAACTCTTTTGAGACGGGACAATTCAGCCTTTCAAAGCGATCAATGTGGCTTTTCATCTTCATCACATAAGCTGACATCAATTGGGTTTCTTCCATTCGACATGCATGAAGCGCTCGAACCGTTTCGAAGCGCTCTACCCTCGCTTGTTGAAGGAACATTTCCTTCAACTGGGTAAACATGTCGTATGCCCCATGAAGCTCAAAATCCTTTTAAAGCTCGGGAATCATGGTTCCCAACATGAGACAGGAAACTTACACTAAATCCTCAGTGTGCTTAACCCAATCGTCGTAGGCATCAACATCATCAATGTTGGGTTCATCGGGAATAGGATCGTCCAACACATATGATTTCTTTTCTTGCTTGAGAACAATTCTCAAGTTTCGAAACCAATCCATGAAATTATTGTGGTTGAGACGATCCTTTTCCAGGATAGTTCTTAGTGACAGGCTATGGACGGTCGGGGAGGTAGCGTTGTTGTTAGCGGCCATTTCTACAATATTAACAAAGTTCAATTTTAGTATTTACAAAAATGAAATTTTAATTATTAATACCCTTTCATGTCTCATAGACAATTAATAATTAAAATCTAGAATCCAACGTTATATTTAAATAATGGTTAGGTGACCGTTTGACAATTGCAACCCTTTGCAACTTCTAGTTTTATAGGATCGGTTAAACATCTTTATGTTTAGTTGGCATGTTTAATCCCATCAAAACCATTGTACGCCATGCTTCGACGACCCTATTCGCATGGTTTCCAACTCAAGTCATCCTACTTACACACACATGTGAGTTTACACATACAAGTGGTTAGGTGACTTTTATCCCACAAATATGTTCACCCCACCTCAAACACACAAGTTCCCTAAATGTGGTTAGGTGACCTTTATCCCACAAAGAGTTTCCAAGTGATTTGAGTGTTGTATAAAAGGATGGTGTTAAACTTGTTTAAAAGGGATTTTGTTTCAATTAATTCTAGTTATGAAAACATTTTATACCTTATATTTGCATGCATTCAAATGCGTAGTACATTAGTGAAACCAACTTTCAAGGCTCTTTTAATAAAACCAAATTTTATTACGAAAACATTAACCTTTAATAAAACCATTTTATTACCCATGTTAATGTTTCCAAAAGAACCATTTGAAGCTTGTTGTTGATTTTAAATTGTTTAACATTGCATATCAAAATATCACATAAACAATAAAATTAAATCAACCACACAAGCATCACATACAACAACAAGGTCATAACCATAGCCAAATAATTTAACATCACTTGTTGACCGAAACAAGTGAGTTAGTTAGGTCCTTCCTAAGGGTAAAATGACACAACACTTGTGTCGATGAACTCCCACTTGATCCCGCATCCAAATGCTTCAAGCGTCCACTTTGTGTTGTGATTCTCCCATTCGATTTGGGCTTCCAAATGAGCTTAAATTTCTGCACCAAACTCCTTTGGGCCTTCAAAATATGTTTTCGGTTATTGGGCTTAAATCCCATTAAGAGCTATAAAGCCCTTTGGGCTCAAAATTGGTTCAAACCCAAAAACATCCTTGTTGCATCTTCTTTTACAAAAATTTATCCTATATACATTTTCCTAGTAAAAGTAAAATGAAACTAACATATTTATTTTACATACCAAATGAAAAATAAATAAATTACATACCCAAAAGGAAGAACAAATACATTTAATTATGACAACTCTTTGAATAATCAAATACAAATCACAACACATCCAAACACAAGGTCTCGGCTAGGTCATGAAGATCAAAATACATATCCAAATATGTAAACAAAAACCCGAGAGCTTCCCCTTGAACCACTGATTTTCGGTTAATGTATAAACAAGCCGAATATCATGCTTCTTGTCCAAACAACTAAATCATCCAAATGATTAAATTTATGATTAAATTTTTCAAGATTACAATATGCATGTAAAGTAGAATCTTGAAAAATCCAGGGGAAACATTGACCAGAACTCTCGGTCTGTTGGTGAATCAACAGCAAGAAACCGAGATTTCAGTCCAGATGAAGCATGTATCCATATAACCGGCTCTTGATGCCATTGTTGGGTTTTCACAAGTTTATCAGAGTCATTTTATCCATATAAAATGAAAAACGTAGCGGAATAAGAGATAAAAACTTGTTACAGTTAATATATATAAACCATTTTATATATCTGTTAAAAACTCGTAATGGATCGTTATATGAAAAACATGCTTACTGTCACACCCTCAAAATCCACGTGCGGGGTTTTACCACGAGGCATGTGACAAACCAGGATCTCAGTCATTAGTTACTCAGAACGACTCTATATAAAACATTCAAGCAAAATCAGAGTTTAAAACTTTAAAAGTATGCAGAAGCATTTAGTAAGCATGACAACCCAAAATAATGCAACACAATGTAAAATGCGCAAACACTTGCAAATCATTGTTCAAAACAAAATACACAATAATTCCAATAGCAAAACCAACAAATGTTCCCAACAATGCTGACCCACAAATGCTGACCCGTGAGTGCTCCTAGGCTTTTCATTAACCACGACCTGAGAATAGCATACTAAAAGAGTCAACACAATGGTTGGTGAGTTTAAGAGTTTGCGTAAAACATAACAGTAACAGTTATAAAACATAAGAGTGCATTGAATTAGATAGCTAGTCTAAATTCACAAGTAATAATCATAGTGATTTCACGATCGAAGCTGACAGTGTTTCGTTTGATTGCCTCCCGTCACGACTTACTAGGTCGTGACATCATGTGTTAGGACACTATTGCACCGTTTGACCTCGAGTCGCACAGGTGGGGCTTGTCAAACCCAGTATACTACCAAGATTTCCCGCTAGTTCCAATATTAATGATCCGAAAGTGTGAGGACTTTCATAGTATACGCATTACATTACACTATACAAAACTTATAATCAATAAAGCGTTCAGAACGAGATTGCTATCTCCCCCAAAAGAGAGTGTAAATAAAGTAGGGCATGAACTCACCTGGTGTGCACACGAATGATATAAAGCTAACTTGAAAGAGAGAGGAAAGACAACCTTCAGAGGTTAGAACATGCAAGTAACATGAGTACGTGACACAGATCATTAACAAACCCTAAGTGCTCATAAACACATTGACGCAAGGTTTTAAAAAAACAAGACACATTTGACCCAGTTGACCCGTTGGTGACATATTAATTTAAATCCTTTTAATCAAGCAAGCAATCAGCATAATGGTTATCATACAAGTTGTTCACGTATATCACTTCATCAACCACTTGTTCTACCCAAGATCATCATACCAACTTAGGATCAACACACTCATGCGAATCTCAAGTAGTCAACATGCTCAACATAATTATAATTACATCACAACTAGTACATATACATAAAGTCTAATCATGCACAACATGCCATGTGAAGCCACTCACGACTTCACACCCTAAACCCTGCCAATCCTACTAAGTAAGGGCTCAGATCCGCACCCTGTATGACGATCATCATCATATTATTCAACAAGATTCATGCCAACCAACATACCCAACAATGATCTATTACAATCCCAAGCATGATTCCATAATCTCCTAACATAATCCATCATCATGTATAATCCATAAAAGTCCAAATTTCCCAATTGACCAATCAAGTATCCATACAACCCAATTAACACATTCCATCACATTAGACACCATCAATAAGCATTCTAGCATAACCCTAACATCATGAACATGCTCAATTAACAATATCCAATAATCTTCAAAATTAAAGTTTCCCTTTTAGGAAAGTAATATCCCAAAATCAATCTAGCACCCAATTCATTCATGAATTCATCAACATCATGCCTAATCAAGTCAATGCTATCATCTAGACATGACCAACATTATCAAATCATCATAATTCACAAATCTCATATCCAAAAGTTTCTACTGATGAGTTTTCACAAGTTAAACAGATCTATTTTATCCTTATAAAATAGAAGAACGCAACAGAATATATATATAATTTTAAACTTGTTACAGTGAGCTAATTTATATATAAAACATTTTTATATAAAATCAGTCAAAACCCATATGGATCGATATATGAAATCATGCTTACAAACAACCATAGAAGGTACGAAGATATACCTTCAACTATGAGGTCGGGAGGAGGTGAACGAGGATGGCAGCTCCTAAAGCAAGAAGCCTCAAGCTGGTCTACCCATGAGCCACCAACAAGAACACCGGTTGCTAGGATTTTCACTTACACAACTCCCTTTTATGTTTCTCTAGACCAATCGAGAGAAAAAGGGTTTTTACACTTTTCGTGTTCTCAAGTCGTAAGTTTAGAGAGATCTGCAAGCCATCTTATATTGCATGTCCTTGGAAACATAAAGTTCAGGAGAGAGAAAAGTGGGAGGGGCCCAGCCCCTTAACCCATCCGCATTTCTCAGAACAACATCCGTATTAGTTAATGCGGATGAAGTTGTTCTCCTGCATTTGTAAATGCGGATGAGTAATTCGTCCGCATTTGCAAATGGTCATCCGCATTAGCTAATGCGAATGTATGTTTCCATCAGCATTTCCAGAAATGCTCATCCGCATTTGTTCCAAAACAAATGCGGACAGGGTTTGTTCACCCGCATTTGTAAATGCGGATGAGTAAACATCATCCGCATTTGTTCAACCACATCAAATGCGGCTGTGATAAATGAATGCGGATGAGTAAACATCATCCGCATTTGTTCAGCCACATCAAATGCGGTTGTGATAAACGAATGCGGATGAGTAAACATCATCCGCATTTGTTCAACCACATCAAATGTGGCTATGTAAAACCAATGTGGATGAATTAATATTCCTCTCTCTTTGAAAAAATTATCCATATAATTTATATACAACACAAGTGTAAATGTTTGGAAACCCAATTTCCAAATATTCTAAGTGTTAATATTTATTTATATGATCATATCATAAAACAATATCTTTGGTGTTTGTCTAGCTCGTTATTGGGTATGACCCGACTTGGATCATGACATACTAGCCACATCATTCAATATGTATTTTGGGCAGATCATTTCCATCAATCTCCCACTTGCACATGGTACATAGAGAATTGATGCAAGTAGCAAATACCGCCTAAAACGGTTTACTACCCCTAATATGCATGACTAAGTGCCATTCAATAACATCATTCCTTTCAAGTCCCTTACTTGAAATGATTTAGGTGAATCCAATTATATATCCTTTTGTTTCAGATGTCATGTTCAATCCAGGGACCATAATGATCATTCCCTGTTGATTTAACTTTATCAGGCCTTAGACATCATACTCTCAACGAATAAGAGGAACAAATCCCATCTTACTACATACGTATTCATCACAATCACCTTGTATCACACCTGAACATAGCCTTGTGTATTGTCGTATTTAACAGTGAAAAACTAGAAGACTAATCAAGGTATAATATTTGGTGAATATCAAAACCCAATATATATCTCAGGTTAGAGGACACTATGATATTCGCCTTTACTCAAATTTACTTATGATCAATTATAAAATTCCATGCAGTAACATTTGAGAGCGGGTCAGTTCAATATTTGTATCCCACAAATATCTATGAACCTTGGCAACAACCTTTTGCTCTATATTCATACCTTATGAATATCTACCAATCCATGTTCATAATAGTCTTACATTCATATTTGTTCCCACAAATATAACCGGACTACGACATTTAGAATAATAAACATATTCATGGATGTAAACATGCTAAAATGGAGCATAACTCAAAATGTCATAATTTATACAAAGAGTTAGTATTACATTCATTCCAAAGTTAAAATACAAAACAGATCAAATCCAACCACTAGAATATCGAAGTCCTAAGGCACAAGTATGACTCTCATGCTTTGCCCTTTCAAGGAGCTTCGTGAGTGGATCCGCATATTTTGATCTGTGTGAACTTCGCAATACATATCTTTCCCTTTTCAACTTCATCCCTTATGTAGTGAATCTCCGCTCAATGTGCCTTGTCTTTTGATGTGCACGGGGTTCCTTGATTTGAGCAATCGCACCCTCGTTATCACAAAAGATCTCTAGGGGGTCTTGAATGGTAAAGACTACCCCTAGATCGACAATAAATTTTTTTAACCATACAGCCTCTTGAGCTACCAATGAAGCGGCGATGCATTCGGATTCTGTAGTGGACAATGCTACCACGTCCTGCTTCAAGCTCTTCCAGGACACTGCCCCTCCATTCATAATGAAGACATACCCCGATTGTGATCGAGAATCATCTCGACCAGTCTGGAAGCTCGCATCCGTGTAACCTTTTACAACGAGCTCCTCCTCACCAGATCCATATATTAGAAACATATCCTTAGTCCTCCTAAGGTATTTCAATATACTTTAACAGCCATCCAATGGCTATTCCTGGATTCTGTTGATATCTACTTGTCATGCTTAATGCGCATGACACGTCGGTCTAGTGCATATCATTGCATACATGATGGATCCTATAACAGATGCATATGGGATTTCATTCATTCTTTCTTGCTCATCCCTTGAGTTCGGACATTAAGATGTACTCAATATTGTCCCTCTTTGAATAGGTACCATACCTTTCTTAGAGTTTTCCATTTGAACCTTTTCAAGATTTTATCAATGTATGCACTTTGGTTTAAACCTATCAACCGTCTTGATCTATCCCTATAGATCTTTATTCCCAAAATATAGGCGGCTTCACCAAGATCTTTTATGGAAAAGCAACTTCCAAGCCAGGCTTTAACACCTTCCATGGTTGGAACATCATTTCCAAATAGTAGTATGTCTCAACATACAATACTAAGAATGATAATGCTCTCCACTAGCCTTTTTATACACACAAGCTTCATCAGCGTTCTTGATGAATCCAAATTTCTTGATCTCTTCATCAAAACGCTGATTCCAACTCTCGATGCTTGTTTCAATCCGTAGATTGATTTCTTTAACTTGCATACTTTATTAGGATGTTTTGGATCGACAAAACCCAGGCTGAACCATATAGACAGTCTCTTCGAGATGTCCATTAAGGAAAGCGGTTTTGACATTTGCCAAATCTCATAGTCATAATATGCAGCTATGCAAATAATATCCTAATTGACTTTAGCATTGCCACAGGCGAGAATGTTTCATCATAATCAACCCCTTGAGTTTGAGTGAAACCCTTTGCTACAAGTCTTGCTTTATAAGTATCCAAGTTTCCATGCATATCGGTTTTCTTCTTGAAAACCCACTTACATCCAACCAGTTTGGAGTTAAGTGGTGGTTCAACAATTCCCATACTTGGTTGTCATACATGGATTGCATCTCAACGTTCATGGCTTCTAGCCATTTGTCTAATCCGAATTGGACATTGCATCATGGTATGTAGTTGGTTCATCCGAGTCAACCACATAGCATCCATTCATGAAAAATCCATATCTTTCAGGTGGAATGCTAATTCTACCAGATCTACGAACGTTTTGTGTGTATTGATCAACCATTTGATCATTATTAACAACGTCTAGTTGATCGCTAATTTCAACCAAACATGTATTGGCTTGTGGTTCTTGATCCTCATCAATTTCCACTGTTCTATACGTCGTTTCTTCCATAAGAAACTTAGTTTCTAAGAACTCAGCCTTTCTAGCAATAAATACCTTTTGCTCGGTTGGATTAAAGAAGTAATATCCCATACAGTCTTTGGGATATCCAACAAATATACACTTAATGGATCGACTTTCTAACTTGTTTTGGGTGTTCTGCTTCACATAAGCTTCACAACCCCATGCCTTTAAATATGATAGTGATGGAACTCTTCCATGCCATATTTCAAAAGGTGTCATATCCACTTTCTTGGTTGGGGCCATATTCAAATACGAGCCGCGAGAGCAATGCGAAACCCCAAAATGATAGAGGTAGTGAGCTTCTAGCCATCATAGATCGAACCATATCCAATAAGTTTGGTTTCTCCTTTCAGACACACCATTATGTTGCGGTATTTCGGGTGGAGTACTTGTGAGACAATCCCACAACTCATAAGATGATCTTGAAAAGCATCACTCAGGTATTCACCTCCTCTATCTGAACGAACTTTGAATGTTTTATTGAGTTGATTTTCTACTTCATTCTTAAGATTTTGAACATTTCAAAAGCTTCATGTTTGTGTGTCAACAAGTACACATAACCATAACGACTATAATCATCGATAAAGGTAATGAAGTATCTCTCACCATTCCTTGTCATTGTCTTAAAAGGACCACATACATCTGAATGTATGATTCCTAATAAATCCTTTGCCCTTTTTTTAGTACCACTAAGGGCAACTTGGTCATCTTTCCTTGTAAACAGATTCACACTTATTAAATGAACCATTTTCATTTGTTTCCAAAGACCATTCTTTTGAAGTGTTTGAATCCTATTCTTGTTTATATGCCCAAGACGACAATGCCAAATATATAAATCACTTAACCCATTTTAAGTTTCTTGGTGCTTGTTTGGTATAACGAGTTATTAAAAGATGAGTTATTATGAACCAATTCATGATACCATTATAAGGCATAGCCTCAAAATAAAATACCTCATCCATAAAAACACAAATACCATTGTTACGCTTCAACATCAACTTTTGCTCCGTTGCCCATGTAGAGACTTGTGGTCCCTTCTTGAAATGCTTATTTCTTTTGAACCCCTGCAACAAATTGCAAATATGAGTTCCACATCCGGTATCCAATACCCATGTGTTTGAAGAAATAACATTCAATTCAATATGAATCATGAAAGTTGTACCTGAGGTCTGCCCAGCATCCCTCTTGTTTCTCACTCTTTGAGATAGGTTGGACAATTCCTCTTCCAATGTCCTATCTCACCACACTCAAAGCATGGATCGTTCTCCGTTACCTAAGCTTTGGTTTTGGAGGTTCAGTTCTTGCCTTTCCCTTACCCTTTCTTGATGTATCCCTTCCTTTAGCAACATTGCCTTGGGATCGGGGTGTTGCCTTTTCTGTTGCCTCCCTCATTGATCGTGAGGATGGGTAAAAACCTTTTACCCATCCCCGCCTCGGCCGTTTTTGAGCATTGCGTGAAGCTCACCAATGCTCTTGTCCACCCACCCTTCAGTTATAATCATGATGAACCTCTCAAACCTTTTAGTTAGGCCATTAAGGATCACAATCTGTGGAACTCTTTTGAGACGGGACAATTTAGCTTTCAAGGCGATCAATGTGGCTCTTCATCTTAAGTACATAAGATGAAACCGATTGAGTTTCTTCCATGCGACATGCATGAAGCGCTCGAACCGTTTCGAAGCGTTCTACCCTTGCTTGTTGAAGGAACATTTCCTTCAACTGGGTAATCATGTCATATGCCCCATGATGCTCTAAATCCTTTTGGATCTCGGGAATCATAGTTCCCAACATGAGCAAGAAACCTGCACAGAATCCTCAGTGTGCTTAACCCAATCGTTATAGGCCTCAACATTCATTAACGTCGGGTTCGTCGGGAATGATCGTCTAGTACGTAAGATTTCTTTCTTGCTTGAGAACTTCTCAAGTTACGAAACCAACCATAAAAGTTATGGTTAAGGCGATCCCTTTCTAATAAGTTCTTAGTGATAGTTATGGATGGTCGGAGTGGGAGCGTTATTGTTGGCGGCCATTTCTACAAACAAAGTTCATTTTTAGTATTTCGAAAATAAAACTTTAATTATAATCCCTTTCACGTCTCATAGACAATTAATAATTAAAATCTAGAATCCAACGTTACATTTAAATAATGGTTAGGTGACCTTTATCCCATCATTTAAATAACAGGTAGTCAACACTTGACAATTGCAACCCTTTGCAACTTCTAGTTTTATGGGATCGGTTAAACATCTTTATGTTAGTGGCATGTTTAATCCCATCAACACCATTGTACACCATGCTTCGGTGACCTATTCATATGGATTCCAACTCAAGTTGTCCTACTTACACCACGTGTGAGTTTACACATACAAGTGGTTAGGTGACCATTATTCCATAAATATGTTAACCCACCTCAAACACACAAGTTCCTAAGAGTGGTTAGGTGACCTTTATCCCACAAATAGTTCCAAGTGATTCGAGTGTTGTGTAAAAGGTTGGTGTAAACTTGTTTCAAAGGGATTTAAGTTTTCATTAATCTAGTTTTGAAAACATTTTGCACCAACATTGCATGCATTCAAATGTGTGTACCAGTGTGAAACAATTCAAGGTTCTTTCAATAAAAACCAATTTTATGTGAACACATTAACTTTTAAAAAATCTTTTATTACCATGTTAATGTTTTATAAGAACCAATTTTATGCTTGTTGTTGATTTTAAATTGTTTAAACATGCATATCCATATATCACAAAAGAATAATAAAACAACCACACAAGCATCACATGAGTCCATAACCATAGCCATCTAAGCTTAACATCACTTGTTGACCAAACAAAGTGAGTATAAAGTAGTTTCTAAGGGTGAAAAAAAATGACACAAAATTGTGCCGGTGACTCCCACTTGATCCCGCATCCAAATGCTTTAAGTGTCCACTTGTGTTGTGACTCTTCCAATCCATTTGGGTCTCCATTAGGCTTTGACTTCAGCACCAAACTCCTTTGGGCCTTCATCTTCTCCTTCGGTTAAAACCGAGAAAGATAGTCTTGTTGCAGCTTCTTTCACAAAACATATTCTAAATACAATTTTTCTAGTAAAAGTGAAGTGCACTAGCCTATTTATTTACATACCAAATGAAAAATAAATAAATACATACCCAATAGGAAGAATAAACATGTTTAATTATTACAAACCATTTGAATAATTAAAACAAATCACAACACATTCATCCATAGTCTCGGCTTTGGTTATGAACAAATAAAATACATATCCACATATGTAGCAAAATCTAAAAGCATCCCTTGAATCATAGATTCTTGGCTGAAGCATAAACAGCCGAGAACCATGGTTTTGTTTCCAAAACAAAATCATCCAAATGATATAAAATTTCCAAGATTCCTATATGCATGTCTAAATAGATCTTGAAAAAATAGGGGATACTAGGGCTGAAGCCTCTCGGCTTTTGGTGAAGCATCACCAAGAAACCGAATTTTCAGTCCAAATGAAGCATGTATCCAATAACCGGCTCTTGATGCCATTGATGAGTTTTCACAAGTTAAACAGATCTATTTTATCCTTATAAAATAGAAGAACGTAGCGGAATATATATATAATTTTAAACTTGTTACAGTGAGCTAATTTATATATAAAACATTTTTATATAAAATCAGTCAAAACCCATATGGATCGATATATGAAATCATGCTTACAAACAACCATAGAAGGTACGAAGAACTACCTTCAACTAGGAGGTCGGGAGGAGGTGAACGAGGATGGCAGCTCCTAAAGCAAGAAGCCTCAAGCTGGTCTACCCATGAGCCACCAACAAGAACACCGGTTGCTAGGATTTTCACTTACACAACTCCCTTTTATGTTTCTCTATACCGAAGGAGAGAAAAAGGGTTCTTACACTTTTTGTGTTCTCAAGTTGCAATCCATCTTATATTGCATGTCCTTGGAAACATAAATTTCAGGAGAGAGAAAAGTGGGAGGGGCCCAGCCCCTTAACCCATCCGCATTTCTCGGAACAACATCCGCATTAGTTAATGCGGATGAAGTTGTTCTCCCGCATTTGTAAATACGGATGAGTAATTCGTCCGCATTTGCAAATGGTCATCCGCATTAGCTAATGCGGATGTATGTTTCCATCAGCATTTCCAGAAATGCTCATCCGCATTTGTTCCAAAACAAATGCGGACAGGGTTTGTTCACCCGCATTTGTAAATGCGGATGAGTAAACATCATCCACATTTGTTCAACCACATCAAATGTAGCTGTGATAAACGAATGCGGATGAGTAAACATCATCCACATTTATTCAACGACATCAAATGCGGCTGTGATAAACGAATGCGGATGAGTAAACATCATCCGCATTTGTTCAACCACATCAAATGCGGCTGTGTAAAACGAATGCGGATGAATTAATATTCCTCTCTCTTTGAAATAAATTATCCATATAATTTATATACAACACAAGTGTAAATGTTTGGAAACCCAATTTCCAAATATTCTAAGTGTTAATATTTATTTATATGATCATATCATAAAACAAATATCTTTGGTGTTTGTCTAGCTCGTTATTGGGTATGACCCGACTTGGATCATGACATACTAGCCACATCAATTCAATATGTATTTTGGGCAGATCATTTCCATCATCTACTTATAGTAAGGTATGAACTACATGATCAATTCATGGATTTCTTGCATAATAATCATAACCCAACGTTCATACAACATCATCAACATCACAACATCATCATTCTATCATCAATTCATCAAGTTCATGCAATAAAGTTACTATTATTAGTAAGGTATGAACAACACATCAAAACCACTAATTTCTTGTATAATCTGCATCAAACTTTGACTATGGGTATCTTGCTTTGCTTAAGCGTCTTTACCTCACGATCCATCACCTCGACTGGTTTTTCAATGAAACGTAATTGCTCATCTACTTGCACTTCCTCAAGAGGTACTACCATTGTTTCATCCATTAAGCACTTCTTCAAGTTTGAGACATGAAATACATTATGGATTCCACTCAGCGAGTCAGGCAGGGCTAACCGGTAGGCCACCGGACCTATTCTTTCCAAAATCTCAAATGGTCCAACGTATCTTGGATTTAGCTTTCCTCTTTTACCAAATCGAATCACGCCTTTCCACGGTGAGACTTTCAATAACACGCTGTCACCGACCTGAAACTCCAAAGGTTTCTGTCGCTTATCTGCGTAGCTTTTCTGTCTGTCACGTGCTGCAGCTATATGGTTTCTTATCTGTACAATCTTCTCAGTGGTCTTGTGCACTAACTCGGGACCCGTTAGCTGGCTATCACCAATTTCAGCCCAGCAAACTGGTGATCTACATTTTCGTCCATACAAGGCTTCAAAAGGTGCTGCCTTTATGCTATTGTAATAACTATTGTTGTAAGAAAATTCCACCAATGGTAGGTGAACTTCCCAGTTATTCCCGAAGTCAATCACACAAGCACGTAGCATGTCCTCCAATGTCTGTATAGTATGCTCACTTTGACCATCGGTTTGCGGATGATAAGCAGTACTCATGTCTAATCGCATACCCAAAGATTTCTGTAATGACTGCCAGAAGTGCGATGTAAAACGAGCATCGCGATCAGAAATAATTGAGATTGGTACACCATGTCTTGAAACTATTTACTTCAGATAGAGTCGGGTTAACTTGTCCATTTTGTCCGTTTCCTTTATCGCCAAGAAATGAGCGGACTTTGTTAATTGATCTACGATAACCCATATCGTGTCCCAACCAGTAGGAGTCCGGGGTAGTTTGGTAATGAAATCCATTGAAATCTGTTCCCACTTCCACATAGGAATCTCAGGTTGTTGTAATAGCCCATATGGTTTCTGATATTCCACTTTTAGTTTCGAGCAGGTCAAGCACTTGCTCACATATGTAGCTACATCCGCTTTCATGTTAGGCCACCAGTAGTGCGCCTTCAGGTCATGATACATCTTGTCAAATCCTGGATGTATAGAGTAATTAGACTTGTGTGCCTTACTCATAACCAAGTCTCTCAAATTTCCATGCAAAGGTACCCAAAGTCTGTCCATGAAATAACGAACTCCATCCGCCTTTACTTCCAACTGTTTATCTATTCCCCGTAATGATTCAGACCTAATATTTTCTACTTTCAGAGCTTCTATCTGAGCCTCTCGGATTTGTTCAGGTAGCCATGTGCTAATCGTAAGTTGCAAAGCTCGCACTCGTCGCGGCTTAGCAGTTTCCTTTCTACTCAGCGTGTCAGTGACTACATTAGCCTTTCCCAGATGATATTTGATAGCACAATCATAGTCGTTCAATAATTCTACCCAGTCTCTTTGCCTCATGTTCAATTCCTTCTGCTCAAAGATGTGCTGAAGACTCTTGTGATCGGTGTAGATAGTGCACTTGGTACTGTACAAGTAATGTCTCCAGATCTTTAAGGCAAAAACTACCGCACCCAGTTCCAAGTCATGGGTGGTATAGTTCTTCTCATGTACCTTTAGTTGTCTTGAGGCGTAAGCTATCAGTTTATCTCGCTGCATCAAGACAAAACCAAGTCCTTGAATAGAAGCATCACAATAGCCTACGAAGTCATCACTTCCCTCCGGTAACACCAATATCGGTGCGCTACACAGTTTTTGTTTCAGTAATTGGAAAGCAGATTCCTGATTCTCACCCCATTTGTACGTTGTTCCCTTGTGAGTCAAGGCTGTGAGAGGTTGAGCGATCTTAGAAAATCCTTCAATGAATCACCGATAGTATCCCGCCAGTCCAAGAAACTGTCGTATCTCGCTTGGCGTTTTGGGTATCACCCAATTCTTTATTGCTTCAATCTTTGTAGGATCGACATGTATTCCATTCTTATTAACAATATGACCCAATAATTGCACTTCACGTATCCAGAAATCACACTTGGAAAACTTGGCGTACAGTTGTTCCTTTTCTAAGTAATTCCAAGATTAAATGTAAGTCTCCTCATGTTCTTCCTCAGTCCTTAAGTAGATCAATATGTAATCGATAAACACAATAACAAACTGATAGAGATAGGGTTTGCACACACGATTCATGAGGTCCATGAATACGGCTGGTGCATTCGTCAACCCGAATGGCATGACCAAGAACTCATAATGACCGTAACGTGTACAGAAAGCGGTCTTCGAGATGTCTTCCTCTTGAACTCTCAGTTGATGGTACCCAGACCTCAAGTCAATCTTAGAATAATATCTTGATCCTTGAAGTTGATCGAACAAATCATCTATACGAGGTAGTGGGTATCTATTCTTGATCGTAACCTTGTTCAGTTCTCTATAGTCGATGCATATTCGAAATGTACCATCCTTCTTCTTGACAAACTGAACTGGTGCTCCCCAAGGCGACGAGCTCAGTCGGATAAACCCTTTATCCAACAGCTCTTGTAGTTGAGCAGATAATTCTTGTAGTTCGTTCGGAGCTAACCGGTAAGGTGCTCTCGCAATCGGAGTGCCTCCTGGAGTCAAATCAATCTGGAATTCAACTTGACGATGAGGTGGTAATCTAGGCAGATCCTCTAGAAACACCTCAGGAAAGTGACGAATGATAGGGATATCCTCTATCCTCTTTTCTTCTGGTTGTTTATCAGTAACGAGGGCTAATATGGCTAAGCAACCTTTCCGCAACAACTTCTGTTCTTTCATGAATAAGATGATGCCCATCACTGCACCACTTCTATCGCCTCTGACCATAAGAATTTCTTCACCAATGGGGATTCGTATGATCTTCTCGTGACATATGACTTCCGCCTGCTTGTTGGAAAGCCAATCCATGCCTACTACTACATCAAAACTCCCTAGTGTAACAGGCATGAGATCTATGTCAAAGGTATGACCAACAAGTTCTATCTTGCAATCTCTAAGGATATGCGTTACGTGAATCTGCTTAACGTCAGCTAACTCTATGGTGTAATTAGATTCTAATGCTAAGGGCATATCACTTAAAAGACTACTAAACTTAGTGGAGATAAAACATCTATCGGCTCTAGTATCAAACAATACAGTAGCAAAACGACCATTAACAGAAAATTTACCAGTAACAGTAGTTGGGTCGTTTAGAGTCCCACCTGAACCGATAACAAAGGCTCTCCCTTTTTTTCCACCGTTGTTACCACCGTTGCTGTTGCCATTGCCATTGTTGTTGTTGTTGTTGTTGTTATTGTTGTTGTTGCTCCCACCGTTGTTTGCACCATTCCCGATCTTCCTCAACTGAGGACAGTTTTTCCTATAATGGCCCTCTTTCCCATATTTAAAGCAGCCTTTGGGTGTTTCCTGGGATTGTTGTGGCTTTTTCATCAGCTCGCCACGGTAGTCTTTTGCTGCATGTCCAATCTTTCCACAGCGCTGGCATTTGAAGTTGTCACATCTGCCCACATGATGATAGTTACACCGATTTTACTTTGGGTGTCTCCCTCCGTATCTGCTTGGCCCTTGGTTTGAGGGACTCATCTGGTTGAAGCTTCTATTGTTGTCAAACCTCCTCTATTGCTGGTGATGCTGTTGCTACTGAGGTTGACTATTTGATGACGATCCCTTGTTGCCTGAGCCGTACCACTTGCATTTATTGTCGAGCACGCTTGCCACAACACCCTGCTTGGGTAGTTTTCCTTGCTCTACCGCTTGATCAGTAAGTTTGTGGGCTAGTCGGATCACCTGTTGAATAGTAGGGAGGTTTGCAATAGTCACCATGCTCTGTATCTCCGGAACCAAGCCGCGTAGATAAAGCTCAATCTGCTTAACCGGTGTGTCGATCATGCCTGGGCAAAGCATTGCCAACTCGTGAGACCTTGTTGTGTAGGCCTTAATCTCCGATCCTTCTATCTTGAGCTGCCAAAATTTGGTTTCTAGCTTTTGAACTTTGCTACAAGGACAATATTCCTCCATCATCATTTCCTTGAATTCATCCCATGGTAAATCATTGGCGATTGCCTGATCAAGCATTTGTACTTGGGCATCCCACCATGAGAGTATTGCGCCCTCAAGCGTCCCTGTGGCATACTTCACTTGATCCAACTCTGGACAGTTGCATTTGGAGAAGACTGACTCTGTCTTCTCAAACCAACGTATGAGCCCTACAGCTCCCTCAGCTCCACTATACGTGTGGGGCTTGCAGTCCATGAATGCTTTATATGTGCACGCTGGCGGTCCGGTATTCAACGTTTCGGATTGTTTATTCCAATCAAATGGGTTAACCATCTAGTAGAACAAATTATGCTGTTGATGACCAAGGTCATAATTTACCTCCAATTAGGAAGCTTGTGCACCAACCGCTGCTTGCACATGTTGATTTATCAGGGCAGCTAATTCAACAGGGGTCATGTTTATAGCACCGGTACCACGACCACAGGCACCATGTCCACGGCCACGTCCACGTCCTCTACCTCTTGCGTCCATATTTCACTTTACATTCACAAATACAATAATGAGTGACATCCAACATGTTAATCTCATTAAAGTACAGTAAATAATAAGAGATAATGAATTTACCACAACCACGACATTTATAACAAAAATAATAACCAAAGACTAATAAATTGTAAATGGTTCACAAAATATTCCATCAATGTCAAAATTTTAGTTTTTCAGTTGGGTGGGAAACAACCCTTCCCACATAGGTTTTAAAGGAAAAAGAAACACCATATAGTCCAGGTCATAAGAAAGTGGAATCAATCTAACATGTACGATCCATCACTATCCTCTTCCATTTCCTCTGGATCTTCTTCCTCCAGATCTTCCTCAGGCACTTCTTCAGGTTCCTCTTCCGGGTCTTCTTCCTCAGGGTCTGCCACAGGTGCAGGGGCTTCAGCAATCTGAAGCACTGCTAGCTGTGCCTCTAGGTCAGCTAATCTATCAACTACCACTATGTTCTAATGATCCTGCGCGTTCATACGCTCGCTAAGCGTTAGCACATTGCCTGCCAGAGTATGATACCCACTAATGGCCATCGAAAGTCGCTCCTGGAGCGTCTCCACTTGTAACCGTAACAGTCGTATCTCGTATCGTAGAGCGGAGTTCTCATTAGTGAGTCCTCTAATACACTGCCGCTCGGTGTCTAGAGTAGCCACGAATGCTATAAACGCCTGCTCGAGTGGGATGTCCAAGGTAGGAAGTGTGTGTGCTGGAGAAGCTGTCGACGATCTAGTCCTGGGTCGAGTAGGAGCTATAGCTGGTACACGCTCCCTATAAACCATATGGTGTATATAGGTAGGATAGAAGTTTCAGTTCTTCGGAGGACCGTGCTCGGGTAATGCGAATGGCTGATCCCAATCCATCTCTTTAGAGGGGTAAGGATGTCGAGGCCAGTCTGATCCCCTATCAGGTACAGGAGAAGGAGGAGGTGACTCAGATCATGCTTGTCTCTTGCCTAGAGCTCTTGATGACGATGCCATGCTGCGAGGTACGTGATATGTATGCCAATGAGTATACAGTAAGGGATAAGTAACGAGTAACTAACAAACTGTGCGGTTATAGTTTGGTGTGTATGCAACCTAGTTCCTTATAACCAATGGCTCTGATACCAATCTGTCACACCCTCAAAATCCACATGCGGGGTTTTACCGCGAGGCGTGTGACAAACCAAGATCTCAGTCATTAGTTACTCAGAATGACTCTATATGAAACATTCAAGCAAAATCAAAGTTTAAAACTTTAAAAGTATGCGGAAGCGTTCATGAGTACGTGTACACAGAGTCATTAACAACCCTAAGTGCTCAATAAACACATTGACGCAAGGTTTTAAAAAAACAAGACACATTTGACCCAGTTGACCCGTTTGACCCGTTGGTGACATATTAATTGAAATCCTTTTAATCAAGCATAGCAACTCAGCATACATGGTTATCATACAATTTGTTCACGTATATCACTTCATCAACCACTTGTTCTACCAAGATCATCATACAACTTAGATTATCATACAACTCATATGAATCTCAAGTAGTCAACATGCTCAACATAATTATAATTACATCACAACTAGTACATCATACATAAAGTCTAATCATGTACAACATGCCATGTGAAGCCACTCACGACTTCACACCCTAAACTCTGCCAATCCTACTAAGTAAGGGCCTCAGATCCGCACGCGTGTATGACGATCATCATCACATTATTCAACAAGATTCATGCCAACCAACATACCCAACAATGATCTATTACAATCCCAAGCATGATTCCATAATCTCCTAACATAATCCATCATCATGTATAATCCATAAAAGTCCAAATTTCCCAATTGACCAATCAAGTATCCATACAACCCAATTAACACATTCCACCACATTAGACACCATCAATAAACATTCTAGCATAACTCTAATATCATGAACATGCTCAATTAACAATATCCAATGATTTTCAAAATTAAAGTTTCCCTTTTGGGAAAGTAATATCCCAAAATCAATCTAGCACCCAATTCATTCATGAATTCATCAACATCATGCCTAATCAAGTCCATGCTATCATCTAGACACGACCAACATTATCAAATCATCATAATTCACAAATCTCATATCCAAAAGTTTCTACTTATAGTAAGGTATGAACTACATGATCAATTCATGGATTTCTTGCATAATAATCATAACCCAACGTTCATAAAACATCATTAACATCACAACATCATCATTCTATCATCAATTCATCAAGTTCATGCAATAAAGTTACTATTATTAGTAAGGTATGAACAACGCATCAAAACCATGAATTTCTTGTATAATCCACGTAAACTAACATCAATACAATCTAACTAACATCATACACTCATCAAACCATCAAAATTTCAACATCCAAGCATCAATTTCGAACTAGGGTTCTATCAACTATCAAAAACCATAAAAACTTAATAGATACTTACCTTTAAGTGTGTTTAAATGATGATTAGCCCTTGTAAACAACTTGTAACACTAGAATCTTAATCAAAATCGAGAGTTGCTTGGTGCTCTTGGTTGAATTCAAAATGTATGTGTGTGTGGGATGTCGCGGCCGAATGAGGGGGTGGGGGCTAGGGTTTGTTCTTTTTTTTTTTTTTTATTATTATTATGACTAATTGCAATTTACTAATTAAACCCTCATGTTAAGACTTTATAAAAACTAAACTTTTAACCCCTCTTAATTAATTTCTAACCACAAAACATATGGGTTATTACCAATTAGTAACAATTATATACATTTCCATTTATCAACAAAACACATAGAAAAATATAATACGTTAGCACGTTACAAGCTAGAATTCACAAATAATATTTAAAATTCATAAATCGCGTAACCACAAACTAATAACCAACATTATTAGTTAAATTATTATCTGTTTATCATTGTTAATTATTATTAAGTCACCAACATTTAACGACAACTAGTGTGTGCTCACGACACGTTTATGCAAGACCTAACGGAACTAACGGAGTTTGGTAACGGAAAATTACCGGATGTCACACTTACAAACAACCATAGTGTGTTTAGAAAAATACCTCTCGAATGGGTTAGAGGAAGATAATCAGTGAATGGCAGCTTCCAAAGAAGGAGGCCTCAAGCTTGTCTACCCTCAAGCTTCCAAGAAACACCTGATTGCTAGGATTTTTCACGCTTGAATGAATTTCTGTTCTTGGTTTTTATCTTCGACCGATCGAGAGAGAAAACCTAGAAACCCAATGTGCACCTTTTGAGTGTGTTGTAAATTATTAGAGAGAGTGGTTGATTGCAATCATATATTGCATGTCCTATTAAACTAAATTTTCAGATAAGGAGAGAGAGAAAAGTGGGCGGGGCCTAGCCCCTTATCCCATCCGCATTTCTCAAACATTCATCCGCATTAGTAAATGCGGATGAATAACATCCTACCGCATTTGTAAATGCGAATGAAGAAATGTCATCCGCATTTCCCAAATGTACATCCGCATTTGTAAATGCGAATGAAGAAATTCTATCCGCATTTCCCTAATGTTCATCCGCATTTGTAAATGTGGATGAGTAGTTTCATCAGCATTTCCTCAAATGCTCATCCACATTAGTAAATGTGGATGGTTAGTTTCATCAGCATTTCCTCAAATGCTCATCCGCATTAGTAAACGCGGATGAAGAAATTCCTTCAGCATTTCCACAAATGCACATCCACATTAGTAAATGCGGATGAGGAACATTCATCCGCATTAGTTAATGCGGATGAGTAATCTTCATCCGCATTTCCTCAAAAGCACATCCGCATTAGTAAATGTGGATGAGTAATAAAGAAATGCAGACAAAAGACTTATATTGTTGTTCAACCATTTGAATAACAATACAAAATACTCTCTCAAAAATAAATTATCCATATAATTTATTCACAACACAGGTGCAAATATTTAGAAACCCAATTTCTAAATACCTTAAGTGTCAATATTTATTTACATGATCATATTATAAAATAAATATTGTAGGTGTTTGTCTAGCTTGTTAGTGAGTATGACCCGACTTGGATCATAACGTACTAGCCACATCAATTCAATTTGTGTCTTGGGCAGACCGTTTCTAACATAATTATCTTGCAGGATGGTACTTGTGATTGGAGCATGTATGAGAAAGAAGTTTTGGAGGAGAATCAAGCATTGATGGCTAACATGGAGAACAAAATTCCACCTATGGCCAGAGAGGTAAGGGATAGATTATGTTTATCGAGATGTGTTGAAGAGGTTGAAAGATATAGAGTCCATGCTCAACAATTAGCTGATAAAGTCAGAGAAACCATGATTTTGAATGAGTCTCATGTTAGAGAACACAAATTATATCAGGTCAAAATCACTTCTTTACAAAAGGATTTGGATAAACTCGTGTCTGAAAACTATAATTTGAAAGCACAAGTTGAGCATCTGACCACCTCTTTAACAAAATCAATGTCTGATCATGCATCCACGAAATGACACTTCAGAAGTTTCAATTATCATCTTAGCAATATAAGAAACTTTTGAATTCTCATATTGAATCAAAGAACAGGTATGGGTTGGGATTTCATGCTGTTGCACCACCATTGAATGGTAACTACACCACATTACCTGAGTCAATGACCAATAGTTTGTCAAACCATTTTGTATCAAGTACCTAAACTGAACCAAACATTGAAATTAATGAATTGATATATGGTGAAGATACTAAGGTCAGTGAAACTGATTCATCTAAATCAGAATGTTTAAAACAAATTGAATCAGAACTTGATTTTGATGATTGTGATGACTTGGATGAGTTTGATGAGCCTAATGAGCAAAAATGTGCTAGTTTGGGTAAGGGGAAGAATGTGTTAATTTATTCTATAATTCCCAAAGTTCTTGAGGAGATTAAGCTACCTTATCCTCCCAAACAAAGAAACATGTTGAAGACCATCTACACAAGAATTGGTCAATTAAATGAAGGAATTCATGAGCTTAATAAGAAGCACAAAACTCATTCATCAAAATGAACTGTTGGATCCACGAAAGAAGAGAAAATCACTTCAGCAGAACACATGCGGAAGAAGAAGAATGTTTTAGAACCATCCGTAGAAAATCAGAAAAAGGCCATCTCAGATCCATCAATAGAAAATCCACGGAAGAAGACAAATGTTCTTTCAAAACAGTCAACATTCGTAGAAGATCTACGAAAGAAGCAATCATCTTCTGAATCACACAATGCCAACAAGAAAGGTAAGAAAAAACAAAGAGTTGTGAATCCTCAGCAACAAGAAGAAGATTCTTTAGCTGCAAAGATTGAGAGAGAATTGAAGAAGCAGTAGAAGAAGAAAGTGATGGAGTCTGGAAGTGAAATTGAAGAAAAATACTGCAAGTGGTGTGACATGCATAATCACAACATAGATGATTGTTACTTCATCAGCTATTGCTCCATATGCAATATGAACACTCACATGACTGCTGATTGTTACATCAACAAACACTATGCTATTTGCAACAAGAACAACTATTCTACTCAAGAATGCTTCTTCAACAAGAAGAACAAATCAAAAGTTTAAAAGAAGCAACAATCTGAGAACGGTGAATCAGACTCACAATCCACTGAAAGCAAGGCAAGTTCAAAGCAAAAGAAGCAGCAACTAAAACAAAAGATTCCAAAGGCAAAGAAGCCAACATCTGCTGATGATCAAGCAAAGAGGAAGAAGGAGAAGAAACATTCTTAAAGCAAGACCCCTCACAAGAAGGTAGATTTGCAAAA
The DNA here is from genome assembly GCA_025506505.1 of Flaveria sonorensis. Lineage (NCBI taxonomy): Eukaryota > Viridiplantae > Streptophyta > Magnoliopsida > Asterales > Asteraceae > Flaveria > Flaveria sonorensis. The sequence goes on from CM046437.1 coordinate 10,201,313, forward strand.
AGATGAAGCCTTCTTTGACCACTTTGAAAATGGTAATCAAGTACCACCATCAAAGACAAAAGATGAAGAAATTTTCTCTAATCAAGTATCATCATCAAGTTCAAAGAAAAAGATACTCAAAGAAGAGGTGAAAGAGGAAGTGCTTATGAACCAAGAACAAAGTGATTCAAGTTCATCTTCAATAGAATCATCCTCACCCCAAACAAAACATAATGAATCAATTGAGTCTAAAAACAATCTTGAGACATCTAGGCTCATCCATAAGAGAGTAACAATCTTAGATAATAATGGCAAGCCCAAGACTATTAAGGCTTGGGCTCCACACTCTAATTGACTTTATTATTTGTGCAGGAACATCCATGGAGGGCTGACAACAAGTGGTATGTCGACAGTGGTTGTTCCAGGCATATGACAGGAAACTATTCTCTCCTCCATGATTTCAAACACAAAAATGCTTCATATATGGCATTTGGTGGGGATAAGAAGGGAGGTAAAATTGTTGGTGAAGGAATGGTAACAAATGGTGTACTCAAATTTGAGAAAGTAAATTTTTGTGAGAATTTACAATACAACTTGCTGAGTGTATCTCAAATTTGTGAACAAAATTATACCACTTTATTTGATAACACTTACTATTACATTCTTAAGCCAGGTTTTCAAATCCCAACAGATTGGATCCTTCTTAAAGCACCAAGAAAAGGAAACACATATGTCTTGGACATGAACAACACCTCTATGACAAGCAATGAAACCTCTCTAATTTCTAAGTCATCAGAAGATGAAGCTCAACTGTGGCATAGAAGAATGGTTCATTCAAACATGAAGAACATGAATAAGTTGGTCAAAAATGACTTAGTCATTGGCATTCCCAAGAAAGAATTTTACTGTTCTAATCATTGTTCTTCATGTTATAAAGGAAAACAGCATAGGGTGTCACATAAGTCCAAAACAATCAACACAAACACAACACCACTTAAAATGCTGCACATGGATCTTCTTAGTCCAACCAATGTGATGAGCATTGGAAAAAGGCAATATTGTTTGGTGATTGTTGATGATTTTACTAGATTCACTTGGGTCTTTTTCTTAAAACATAAAAGTGAAACATCAAAAACATTAATGGAGTTTATCACGAAGTTTGAAAATCAACTTGATTTAAAAGTCAAAATCTTAGGAAGTGATAATGGATCTGAATTTGTTAACCATGTTTTAGACTCCTTTTGCAGAAACAAAGGCATAGCCAGACAATTCAGTGCTCAAAGAACTCCACAACAAAATGGAGTTACTGAAAGAAGAAACAGAACTCTTATTGAAGCAGCAATAACAATGCTAGCTGTCTCACATTTGCCAATCACATTTTGGGCTGAAGCAGTGAACACAACATGCAATGTTCAAAACAGGACCTTAATTGTCAAAGAACATAATAAACACCTTATGAACTTTTGTTTAAAAGAAAACCTTTTATAGGATATCTTAGAGCATTTGGGTGTCATGTGTCTATTTTAAACACCAAAGATTAATTAGGAAAGTTTTCTGAAAATGCTTATGATGGTTTCTTTGTTGGTTACTCATCAACATCTAAATCATATAGAGTCTACATTCCACATCAAAACATTGTGGAGGAATCTCCTAATATATCATTTGATGAATCTTTATTTCTAAAATCTATAAAAGGATCATCTTGGCTGTTTGATATAGATGCATTAACAAATTCATTTAACTCTGGTTATTTGAATGTTGCAGGTCCTTTGGATACATGCTATCCTTATGTACCTCTAAGTATGAGTGAAGGGCCATTGACTACTGATCCTCCAAGATCATCCCATTCACACACTTCAAGTATTGATGATCTTGGTCCTTTATCTCAAACAAGTAATAGGAATTCTGATGGAAATGAAAAATCAACTTCAGAAGAAGTAACTAATGCATCCGTAGAAGTTACTAATGCATCCGAAGTAGTGAACAATGCATTGGCAGAAGGTCCATCTACATCCGTAGATGTTCCATCTACTTCCGAAGATGATTCATTGCCTTCAACTGAAGTTTCCAATCCATCAAGAGATATACCAAATGCATTTAAAACATCTACAGACCAAAAACCTACAACATCCATAGTTGTTTCTGTAACTCCCTTGGAAGTTATTACTACATTTGTAGAAACACAAACTCATGAAGATGGTTTTCATTTAGCATCAGAAGAACAAAATGATGAGGATTTTGACTACTTTGTTGATTCTCCATCTCAGCTGGATCCATCTCTATCATCATTAACCAATATCACTAACTTTGAATCATCCATTCCAGTTGAATCAATTCCAACATCAAGAATTCATAAGTATCATCCAATAGAAAACATCATTGGTGATCTTAATGAAAGAACCATAAGAAGCCAAGGGGGAGCTGCCAATATTTGTCTTTTCTCTTGTTTTCTTTCACAAGTGGTTCCTCCCAACATCATTGCTGCATTAAAAGACAACAGCTGGATTAAAGCAATGCAAGAAGAGCTTCAGCAATTCAGAAAGCAAAAAGTTTGGAATCTAGATGATCTTTCTGAAAGCCAATATCCAATTGGTACAAGGTGGCTTTTCAAGAAAAAACTAGATGATAGAGGTATCATTGTCAGAAACAAAGCAAGGCTAATAACATAAGGGTATCCTCAAGAAGAAGGGATAGACTATGATGAAGTCTTTGCTCCAGTTGCAAGAGTGCAAAAAGCATATAAATGTGTCAGTGTCTACAGCTGAGGCTGAGTACATTGCTGCTTTAGCTGGTTTCTCTCAAATTTTGTGGTTGCAAAACCAACTACTTGATTATAGTTAAACTTTTCTTCAAACTCCAATTCATATAGATAACTCAACTGCTATGTTCATAACTGCTAATCCAGTGCAACACAGTAAAACAAAACATATAGAAATTAGATATCATTTTCTGAGAGACTACTCAGAAAAAGGTTTAATCAAGTTGATCAAAGCGAATAGAACAAATCAGCTTGCTGATTTAATCACTAAAGCCTTTGACTCAGTGAGATTTAATTTATTAATTGAGTCTTTAGGCATGATCAACTTAGATTAGTCATCATCACAAAGAAACGTATGATCTGTCCTTTATAATTCTAACTATGAAAAAGCCAAAAACATTCATAAAACATATAAAACTTCAAAAAATATTGTCTTGTTAATATGTTTTCTTGTAAAAGCAATTCATATCATCGGAAATGATAGCACACTATACCTTTGTTTACTTGCCTGTTTTATAACAATCAATAAAGACTGATCAGATGTGATTTGATATGTGAGTAGGTTTAGCTTGAGTGGAAAATAAACAAGTCCATGCTTAACATAATGCCAAGGTGACTAATTGTGGGCAATTCCATTTTAAGGAGCAAGCAAGTAAGTATTATCGTTCTGTGATCAACTTAATCACCCAAGAACACTATGTTCCGACACTTTACAACCTCTATCTTTGCACATCATAGGACCCTCTATTTTGCGTGAGCAAAGACCTGGGTTCTTAGGCACCTTTGTTTTACGTAAGTAAAGACCTGGTGAGCTTTTGCTGATCATCATAAGTTCCAAAAAGGAACAGCTCTAAAAGAATCCAATGTGATCAAATGTATATTATCTTAAAGAGTATAAAAATCATATCAACAACATTAATAAGATTTCAAAGAAATCTTAAGATAGAGCTTATGATTTAAGGAACATAGTTTTCAAGTGTGAAAAAGTGATTATAGTTTTCAAGTGTGAAAAAGTGATGAATTGACTCATAAATGGAGGACAAACTCTAATGTGAATTGAATAGGGAGTCCATATTTGCCTATCTTTAATCAATACCAAAACATGATAAACAGCATGGCAAGTTGAATGTATACTCTTGCTTGAATTTATGTGGATCATGATACTTGCAATCAGCACTAGATCTATGTCTACTATCATCATACAAAATGCATCAGGAAGTTGCTTAATGTCATAGTATGATCCCATTTTTTGGTAAAAATTGCTTGTAAATATGTTGTGTAGTTTCTGCTTATAAACAAAAATACAAAAAGATTTTGTTTATGTTCTTTTATTGCTAATAAGATGGACAGATAATTGATTTTCATGCTATTCTCTTCATAAATTTTTGCTAAATGCATAAGTTCATGATTTATCACAAATTTAGGGCGAGTAGTCATCAACATGAAAAATGAGTTTATCAAATGAGTTTCACTTTTAAATAAAGAAAATTGGAACTTGAGCACTAACTTGGCTGCAAGATATCTGAAGTTTTTAACCAAATCAATCTCTTGCACATTTGCCATGAAGCAAAGTCAACAAGGTCCAACAGCAATCACCAATCGAAATAAACAACAACGTTATGATCATATAGCAAAAACATCAAACAAAAAGATTTTGGAAAGAGTTCAGGAGCTGAAAGCATTGAACAACTGATTACAAGTGTCTAAACCTAAGGGAGAGTATTGTTAGGTCTAGATTGATTGTATAGGTTTAGAAGATTATTCATCTCTTGTAATGAACTTTTTTAAATCTTTTTCCTTTGTATGCAAGTTATATTTATGTTAACTCAAATATTATTTGTGTTGATTTTATGTGTAATTGTAGGAAAAACATCATTCTTGGTCAACTTGGAAAATTGACCAAGTATTAGAACTCCTACGGATGAACAAGTTTGTTCTTCCGTATATGTTCTGCAGATCATAAAAGAACAAGTCAAGGAATTTGCATCCATGGATCCCCTATGGAAGCATTGTAACATCTACGGAAGACCAAGTCTGCTCGTGCGATAAGTTACTGCTGCTCCTGCGGAAGAAGAAAGCTTGCTCCTGCGGATGAACTAGATAAAGATCAAAGAACCAACTCCTACAGAATGCTAAATCCTATGAAAGACCAACTCCTACGGAAGGCTAACTCCTACGGAAGAACAAAATTCTTGCATGAACTCCAATCATCAAGTACACCACAAGAAGTCAACAAGTCAAAATGTCAGAAGTGATGTCATCAAGTCAACATCTACAGAAGACTACACTTTTGTCAAAATCGAATATTTCATGTCACGTCGTGAATTTTACTTTTGTAACTTTCTTACCACAATAGAAAAGTTACTTTTACCCATGTAAAAAGTGAATCCCTCTACCTATAGATAGAAGGCATGGGTGCACACTTTCAGTACCAAAAACAAAAACCAGTACCAGTACCAACACCAGATCAATATCAATCAAATCAACAAAATAGCAAAATAGCAATAGCAACATCACCAAGAACACCTAGCAATTACCATATCATCAAAAATCAAAATCAATTGTAACCGTATTAGTATTAATGGAAATCCTTTGAAGTATTGTTTGTTTATCATATTACTTCAACTTTTTTTTCATTTCTCTCACCTGTTCATCGATGCTTTATGTTACAATTGCAATTTCTTAAACAATTAATTAAGCAACAAGTTATGATAATTCCGCGATCATTATTTGTTCAATCAAACTGATAATTCCTATTTTGATCCTTGGATTCATAGGTTTATGATAACTTTGAGCTGGCTCATGTTTATAAACAATAAAATAAGTATATTAATTTATATCTTTAATCATATCACACAATTCATCCCAATTACATAAGTGTAATGTAAATTAGGATGATAGCCTTAATTCCCTGATTTATACCCAAAAGTCTCAAACTTTACATTAAATTATTGTTTTAAAAATCTAAAAAAAGTTTGTTATAATGATCCAACTTATCATTTTATCAAATCAAAACCAACTCTGATAGTCTATCACAAGGATTGTTGAGTAGGCTCGGTGTGTCCGCAGATTGATACTCGGTTGACTTTTGTGTGTGTCGGGTAGTATAAGTGAAAACCATTTAAAGCTGAATTGGTGCAAAAAACCTTTATCAAAATATAAATACCATTTGCATGCATCAACATACAAGAATTTCAGGAGCCCTGTTGTATCTTTCTTTAAAAATCTTATTTTATTATGCCATTGTCCAAAAGATATACCTTTTCCTTTCTTAGATCGATAGTGATTACAAAGTAATGGTCTGACCATTAATTTGGCACAAGTAGTATATGAACATCCAAGATAGATTTAATTGTGAATTTTATCATAAGATCTATATTGCACGTAAATAAGTTAAGCCTTGTTTTATTGTCATACGTTGTACTGTTGTGACCGGAAGGTTGTAGTATTATAAACTACATGATTACTATAACATTTACGTGATGATTTCATAACCCTTGTGCCATTTAGTATCATAAATGCGTAATAAAGAAGAATAATTATGTGATAATCATAACACATGCGTAATAAATAAACATAATTTGTATAATTACTACTTACCAACATATTACTTTTCATAACCCTTGTGTAATAAATTGACATAGTTTGTGGATAAATAGGTATGAACATAATTGCATAATTACTTCTTACTAGCATAGTGCTTGTGAAGAACATTCTAAATATTGATAAGGATCTCTCTTTTGCTCTTCGAAATTTAAGATTTCTGTCCATGCATCGATCACAGTTGTATGTACATATAACATAGGATAGAAGCTCTTAGAAATAACTTTGAAGTTTGTTGTCCTAAATTTTGATTGGTAAACAAGAGTAGAATTATGATTTACTTACAACAACTCTTTTATAGGAGCAAATATGTATTGTGACACCTCAACAATTGAAAGTTGTTGATTTAGCTTAACCCTTTGGTAATAGTACGGCGACCGCATAGCTAGGGATAAATTGATCTTCACCTTTTTTCTTTGCATTTAATCAACTGTGTGTGATAGGATGTTTCTTCTTATATTGGTGTAAGAAGATCCTCCTTATTTTCTTGGATAACATTCCCTTTTTGACATTGTTTAGTTTGTAGGAAGGGCATTGTCTTCAATACTGTTCCCACTTCAGCATCATTAGTATCCTTTTCATTTTCATTATTTTTTCTTTAACATCAGCACCACTAATTTCAAGTTCTCTTTTTTCTTCAAGGACCTTTTATTAGCATTCATTTTGTGTGATTTTGCTAAGGTTATTGCATAATTTAAGTAATTCATTGCGTAACTTACCTTCAACATCAACTATTGATTCTTCTAGTTCCACAACTTCATGTCTTTCTCTGTTTTCAGTTTCCTTTATCTTATGTGTAATTTTTTCCGGTGAATCAACTCCAAGTTTATCAACATATGATCCTAAGTCATCTTCATTGATATTTACTACAGTCAAACACAAGTCTATTTGATATATACTATCGTTATATAATAAGAAACACAAGCATAATTGCTTAATTAACCTAATGTAGTATTATCACACTTATTTTGATGAACACCCTCATCAACTGTTCTTGATTCCTCAGCCTCTTGTTTACTATATATGAAGGATGAGGTGCTGCTTAATCATTTATTGGTTTAGGTTCATCTGCACTAACATCTAGATTTTCTATAGGCAAAGAATGATTCACTAAGCTATACTTGTGTATTAAGTTAAATTAAGAATCTACCAGTTTCAAGCTCTTCATTAATATTAGTATCAAATTCATTCTCTGTCCCCATATTTGTTTCATCTACCATTGATTAAGCATAGTTTTATTATTTGCATAGATTAAGCGTGTTTATCTTCCTTACCAACTTGATGATCATTTTCCTTCCCAACTTGATTCTCCATGTCTTCATTACCAGGCTCATCCTCCTTACTATCGTTAGGATCATCTTCTTTCCTAGCCTTATTTTCATCAATATCTATACTTTCATTCACATCTTTCTTCTCAAATTTATATTCACTATCAGTAGCTTCATTGACATTATCTAGTTCATGTTGCTCTTCAACACCATCTTTGTGACCCTCATTATGCCCTGTTGATTATCCTAAACTAACTACTACATTGACATCATCGTCTGATTTCTCTTGTTGGTGCTCCATTGATGTATCTTTTATTGAAACATGCTAGTGAATGCTATGTAACCTTTCTTCCCATTCTTTACACCTTTCATTTAAATTTTCATTTGATGTGTAAGTCATTCTTCCTTCTAAAGTTAAAGAATTAATCTTTGCATAAACTTTATCAAAGAGCTCCATGGTTTTATCCTTTGCTTGATCCACTCCTAGTCAAAGTAATAATTCATCAAAATTATTTATTAATGCATGATAATAAAGACTTTTACGTAAGTTAATTCTAACACTTGCATAATAATACAACTATTGCATAATTAAGAAAATACAATGTCATTAGATGGAGTAGGAGTATTTTCACCACCTCCTGGATATGCTGAACGTTCTGATTGTTTACGTGATTTTTGGTAGTACTCAATAATCTTATATGTGCATGTTCCTATTAGCATCTTCAAGTTTAACGAGGGGTACATTGTATCATCATACGTGTCAAATGCATCTTCGATATCTTCATTCTCTATTGGTTATGAATCCTTATGCATATAAATCTGCTCCTTATTTCTTATATCTATATGTTCGCCATCCATCAATGGTGTTTAAGTGGAATGATCATCATTTATGGTTTCTTGATTCACAAATTCCTACTCCTGATTTAGTTAGTTTGTTTTAGGGTCCTTAGTCCTAACTTCTTCTTCTCTATTAGCCTCTAAATGTTTTTCTTTATTTGTCTCCACATTAACTCCCCCTGAATCATTTGTTTTAGGGTCCTTAGCCCTAACTTATTCTTCTCTATCCATCTCTAATTGTGTCTTTTTATCTCTCTCCATATTAACTTCACTTAACTCGTTGTCTGTTAATGGTCCATTCTTATATAAGTATTCTTGCATCTGGGATAATGTTTCTGATGAAATATATTTGATTGTAGGTTTTTTAACAATATCGATTAGTGCCTCATGTCTCTTCCAATGCTCATATGTATAAAGAACCTAAATTTAAATAACGTGATTAAGAAATTTAATGCGTAGAGCAGTATTGTGTGATTAATGCCACATAATTATGTAATTAACAAACAAACCACGAGAAATAGCAGAGGCCCATTCCATGGCTTAGTGATGTTCCAATCTGCCTTTGTGTTTTCTAAAGATTCTATTACATAGCCACACCATACCATATTCGGTATTTCCTTCTTGTTATCAATGTTCATAAGAATCCATTGATTGATTGTCGGTAAGTTTGTGATAAGTCCCACTATTGCGTAGAAGACAACTATAAAGTTTAGCCTGAAGATCCTTCCACCCTTTGTTTGTTGTTTCATTACATCCAGAACATTTATAATAGTAATCCTTGAGGATTAAAATTGAACTTAGGTGTGTTAACCCCATTTCTTGGTTTATTCTTCTTAATAACCTTTGTCTTTCCCAATAGGATTCCAAGAATCAAATGTATCGATGCTGTTATTTTTAGTTGATGGTTTCCCATATTCAACTCATATATCTCGTGATTATAGTTCATAAGCAGCCAATAAATCAAGATTGTTGGCAAGTTATCTATTTGTATGTTTAGTATAGAAATAAAGAAAATTTCATTTATGGCAGCAACCTATGCATTAGTAAAATTTCGATGGCATCATACACCTTGGGCGAGCGACGCATTGACAACTTCCTGTTGTTTTAGTGAACAAATTGTTGTTTTGGTCTTTGTTCTTTCCTCTTTTGCTTTTTAACCTTTTTCTTAGGGGATTCAAATTTATCTAGAGGATTATGTTTCTTTTTTGAGTTTTTTGGTTGTAGTTCTATGAAATCATCATTATCATCTTATTCATGTCTTGTTACTCTCTTATGTAACTCAAGATGTGTATGCCTATGTATCTTTTCCCATATTTCATAAATAACACAAGTATTCAACCAAACTACATAGACTTATTAGGGAACTTGAGAAAGGTTAAAATCACGCAAGCATATTAATCATTGCATAAAATCATATTATGCATTATACCTTTGTTTGTTTCCATATTAATATGCACTTGGTTCCATGAAGATAATGCCTCCAGATATTGAGTGCAAATACGACATCTCCTAACTCCAAATCATGAGTTGTATAATTCTTTTCATGCACTTTAAGCTGTCTTGATGCATAAGCTATTACTTTCTTGCGTTACATCAATACACAACCCAGTCCTTGAATTGATGCGTCACAATACACCACGAAGTCATCTATTCCTTTAGGCAATGCTAGGATTGGTGCACTGCTTAACTTGTCTGTAGGCGCTTGGAAAGCCGCTTCTTCATTATTACCCCATGTGTAAATGGTTCCTTTATGCATTAGGGCAGTAAGAGGTTGTGTAGTCCTTGACAATCCTTCTATGAAATGCTAGTAATAACACGCCAACTCAAGAAATTGACGCACCTCAGGTGGCGTCATCAGACCAATTCTTGATTGCTTTAATCTTAGACGAGTCAACATATATGCCATTCTCGTTAACTACATGCCCTAAGAATTGTACTTTTCTCATCCAAAACTCACACTTGGAAAACTTGGCATATAGTTTTCTGTCTTCAAAAGCTCTAGAATAAGTCTTAAATATTCCTCGTGTTCCTCCCTGTTCTTGGAATAAATCAGTGTCATCAATGAAGACGATGACAAACTTGTCTAAATAGGGTTTACAAACACAGTTCATGATGTCCATAAAGACTGCAGGAGCATTTGTCAATCCAAGTGGCATGATCGTGAACTTACAATGCTTGTATCGAGTTCGAAAAGTAGTTTTGGATATGTCTTCTTCTCGAACCATGAGCTGATGATATCCAAATCTTTAATCGATTTTTGAGTAGTGACTCGATCCCTGAAGTTGATCAAATAGGTCGTCGATACGCAGGAGAGGGTAATGATTCTTTATGGTGACCTTGTTTAGTTCCCGATAGTCAATGCACATACGAAAGGCTCCATCTTTCTTCTTCACAAATAACACAGGTGCTCCCCAGGGTGAAGAACTAGGGCGTATGAATCCCTTGTCTAATAGATCCTGCAACTGCTTTGACAATTCTTGTAATTCGTTAGGTGCCAAATGATATGGGGCCGAGTGATTGGGGCAGCTCCTGGTGTTAGCTCAATCTGGAATTCTACTTGCCTGTGTAGAGGAAGGCCAAGCAAGTCTTTTGGGAATACCTCTGCGAAATCTTTAACAACAGGAATGTCGTCAATCTGATTCTCTGTTGTGGCCTTTTCAATAACTAGAGCCAAAATCACCGAATGTCCCTTCCACAGGCATTTTTGAGCTTTCATGTAAGATATGATGCTGACTACAACACCACTCTTATCGACTTCCATAGTAAGTATTTCTCCTCCAGGAAGAGGAAGTTGGATAAGTTTCTCCCAGCATACGATTTTAGCTTGATTCTTAAACAACCAATCCATACCGACAACAACATTAAAACTACCAAGAGTGACAGCTAGAAGGTCGATATCAAACTCATACCCAGATAGACCTATTTTACAACAGTAGAACATGTGAGAAGCTTATATGATCTTACCATTGGCAATTTCTATCGTATAGTTCGAGTATAAAGCTATGGATGTAACATCTAGCAACTTACTAAACTTATGAGAAATAAATATTCTTTTGGCACCAGAATCAAATAACACAAAAGCAAAGCAACCATTGACAGGAAATTTACCAGTTACAGTAGAAGGATATTACGAGCCTCACTTGTGCCAAAGACGAAAGCTCTACCCTTAGCACCACCATTTCCATTGCCTGCATTGTCCTTTCTATTACCAGCACCATTTTCAACATGGTTTCCACCATTGTTGTTCTTCCTTAGTTTTGGGCAGTTCCTATTGAAATGCCTAGTCTAACCACACTCATAACACCCCTTTTGATCATCCTATTGCATTTGCGGCTTGGCTGTCAAGCTCACCCGATAGTTTTTGGCAGCATGGCCAAATTTTCCACATCTCTCATAGTTGTTCTTTTTGTAGGGCGCATTATGGTGGTAGTTACACTTGTTGCACTTGAGCAATATCCCGCTATAACCACTAGTGTGTTGAGATGATGAAGAAGATAGGTTCAATGAATGAGAGTTTTCAAACTTCTTGGATTGTTATGGCTGTTGCTAAGATGTACCCTGCTTGTTGTTGGAACAAGCTTCCTACTTACGATTGTTATTCTTATCAGTAGTAGCTGATGTAGAACCGCGAGGGGGTATTTTACTCTACGCGACGACCTGGTCAGTCAGCTTATAGGCCAGTCTGATTATATCCTAGATTGTGGCTGGTCTAGAAGCAGTGACCATACTCTGTATTTCTAGGACCAACCTGATGATGTACCTTTCGATCCTCATGTGGGGAGGGTTGATCATGTTAGGACCTAATGTGGCAAGCTCGTGGGAGGGAGTAGTGTACGCCTCAATCTCAGAACCTGTCATTTTCAAGTTCCAGAATTCCACCTCTAGGTTTTGCACCTTATCCCGAGAGCTGTATTCTTCTTTCATAAGATTCTTGAAGTCAGCCCACCAGGTTTGGTTAACGATCTCTACACCCAACATCTGCACTTGGGTGTTTCACCATGATAGAGCAGCTCCATCCAAGGTGCCAGTGGCATATTTCACTTGAGTTGTCATCGACCAATTGCACATCTCAAACACATATTCGAGCTTCTCGAACCATCTTAGGAGTCCTACAGCTCCTTCCACTCCAGTGAATGGGTTAGATTTACAGTCCATGAAGGACTTAAAAGTACAAACACCTTGACCTGTAACAAATTTAGATTAGGACTTTGGAATTTATAATGAATGTTACAATTAATAGGGTTGATGGAACTTTAACATCAAAAATGAACTGGTATTACTTACTGATGGGAGCAGGCTGTGGATTTTGATTGTGGTTAGCCAACGCATAAGTAACATGTTGATTTATGAGTGCAGCCAGCTTTGCCGGCGTCATGTTGATGGTGCCACGACCACGACCAAGTCCATGTCCATGCCCAGACATTCTTAACGATCATAACATACGAAAACAAGTAAATATACAACATATCAACTTCATTTAGGTATAAGTAATTAAAAGAATTTAGCACAACCACAACTTAATGTTCAAATAATAATCTCTAATAAAATAAATTGTAAATACGTTTACAATCAATTAAGCAAAATATGTCAGTCGGATGGGAAACAACCCTTCCTATCTAGGTGTAAAATACGTGAAAGTCAGATAAACGAATGTAATTAATGAAACAAAAATCAACGAGAGTCGACAGATTCGATGCTATTCTCAGGTTCGTCATCAGGCTGCTCATTAGGTTCTTCCTCTAGTTCTTCTTCAGGTTCCTATTCAGGTACTGGTGCTACATTCATTGAATTGATGTGCCCCTCTATTTCATCAATCCGCTGATGGTTTGCTGTAATGTCCTCTTCGTCACCAATCACATGATCATTCAAGGCTACCACACCGTCTGCTAGGGCGTTATGATGATTGATTAGGCTATAAATTCTCCCCTTCATCATCTTATTTTCCTCCCTTTCTTCCCTCAACCCTTGTAAGGATCAAACTTAGAGGCTGATGCAATCAAAGAGCTCTCAGCATGCACATGTGAAGTACAAGGAAGTTACTTTAGAATATTTGATATAACTCAGTTAATTATAACAAGTATCAAATCTTCCGAAGCCAAAAGACTAAATCTTCCGAAGCCAAAGATGAAGTTTTCCGAAGCTTCAAAGTTAAGGTCTTCCAAAGCCAAAGACTGATTTCTTCCGAAGATAGAGAAAACATGCTTTTTTGAATCACCTTTTGACAAAACTGAACAACTTTTCGCTGCCACTTTTGAAGACTCACCAACTTATATGAGTTGGTGAAAAGTCCTTACTTTTGTCAAACTGTAGATTAAGGTCTTTTGTTTATAACTTTCTACTCTTGTACTTTTATCTTTTTTATAATATATTAGGATGTGAGCTATGGCATGTCATAGTCACTAGTCAAAAGGCAATCTGCGTTTTGACTCTACATTGATCATGTTGTCTAGCTTAGTGTTTCCAGCTGGCCTTCAAAGTATGGCTGGCTATAGGATGTAGTATAAAGTATCTCAAGTACTTGTAACTTTAGATAATAAGCTTTGTAACACTTTGTAAGAACTTGAGAGCAATATACAACATTCTTGAAAACCATATTAGCTTGTTCTTGTTCTTTATATGTGTTCTTTGTTTCATCATAAAACCGGTTCCCTATTTGATCTGTTAAGTGTTCTAACACTCTCCAAACATTGTGAAACTGTTGCATTGACCTCCATTCAACGGTCCTGCAATTGGTATCAGAGCATTTTAGGGTCTTGATTGTAAGATCTCACCATTTTAGATGTCTTTAGGTTCACAAAACACTTACCAACTCAAATGGTAGCTATCTCTAAGGCTGATATGGAAACAGGTACCATGACATAGTTTCCATTGATCACTCCTAATGACTTTGATACTTGGTTCCAATGTATGGAAGGGTTCATCAAGTCTCAAGACAGCAGGATATGAAGATCAGTTGTTGAAGTACCTCATATCCCAAGCACCTCTTCAGTTGGAGGTGGGATGATTCTAAAGGAAATAATTGACTACTCTAAGGAAGACTAGAAGAAAATTGATGTAGATCAAAAAGCCATGACCGCTCTTCAAACTGCTCTTCCAAACTCTATCTACAGAGGCTTCAAGAAGTGCAAATCTACTAAACATCTCTAGGATGCACTTAAGCTTATGTGTGAGGGGTCTGAGGAAGCCAAGGAAAACAAGAAAGACTTCATGAAGTAGTAGTTTGAGAACTTCACCTACAAGAAAGGTGAAATCATGACTCAACAATACTTCAAGTATGTTGTGATTGTGGATAATCTAATGGATGTTGGAGTAAAACTTGAGAATAGGGACATTATGAGGAAGTTCATGTTCTCTCTTCCTAGAAAATGGACTCACTACTATATGGCCATTAAGATAACTGAAAACCTTTCTACCCTTACTCTCATAGAGCTATATGGTATTCTTAGTGGCTACCAGTTGGAGATGAACATGCAAAAATCCTTCAAGCAGCTCTTCTAACAATCAGTACAGTTCAGCCCTTCATGTGGTTGAAAAGGATAGTAGAGAACCACAACATCACTTATCTACTACCCTGACAACTCACAAAAGAGTCATTTTATCACCTTCCCTAAGACACCAAGGGAGAGCTACATCCAAGGAAGCCGATTCCAAGAGACAAGCTCTACTCAAGCCTTTGTGTCTGCTGATGAAAGCTATGGAAACTTTATCTTCACTCTTGAACACTTGGAATGCATCCATCTAGATGACCTGGAGTACATGGAGATAGTTCTGCAGATTGCTCTCCTCACTCATAGAGCCAAGAATTTCTACAAGAGAACAGGAAGGAAGTTCCCAAGCAATATGGCTAGTGGAAAGTTTGGCCTGGATAAAATCAAAGTGAAGTGTTACATCTGTAACCAAATGGGACACTTTGCTAGGGAGTGCAAGGAACCAAGGAAAAATGGTGGCCAAGCACAATCCAGACCAAACTACACTGATACAGCTCCCAAAACTAAAAAGCCAAGCCAACCAAAACAACATGCTATTGTTGCTATTGAAGAAGGAGGTTTTGACTGGAGGTTTCAAGTAGAAGATGTTTCTCCAAACCAAGAAATGATGGCTGATCATGAAGAAGCCAAGGTATTGGAACATCTTTGTACTCCTGAATGCATTGTTAAAGTTAGTATGTACAGGTCCTACAACTTGGATGTGAGATCTGATCTTGAGTCCTTAAACATTTTGAAAGCTGATTTTAAAAGAGTCGAAAATGATTATAAACTTAAAATTGAAGATTTAGAAAAAACCATTTCTACTCTTAAGCAAGAGCACACAAACTACAGGACTCAGATCAAAGATCTCATAACCAAGTTAACTAAATGCCAGGCTGAGCTTGTGATTAGCAAAGCCAAGGCAGAAAAATGTTTTCTTGAAGAGAAAACCTTCAAGAACATAATATCCTCATCCTTGCATGCAAAGATTTGTTATCAGAACAGGCAGGGACTAGGGTCAAGTGAGATAGCTCCTCCACACATACTATTATCTCTAAGATCTTCCAGGTGTGAAACTTATCAAGATGAGCCACCTCCTATTGATACTATCCAAGAGAAGGATGAAGATGTAGAGGAGATAGTAAACAATGAACCTGAAGTGAGTGACAAGGGTTATCCTAAGAAGGGTCACTATTCTCCTTGAGAGAAGAAGGAACCAGGGATGAAAAAGTATGCAAGGAAGAACTTGATAAGGGCATCCAAAACAAAATCAAAGAAAGCCCTAGAAATCAAGGCAACTTACTGGATTTGAAGTGGTGAAGACTGAAGACTCAACCATGGACTCTAGTACCAGGAGCCTAGTTCATGTCCTAGTCATCCTATTCAGGAGAAGAAGACTAATCAAATGTGCACCACTACTGCAAACCTGAACCATCTAGTTCCAAGAGCAAGCCTCACCCTAAAATGCCTGCTACATCATCTGAGAAGATGAAGAAGAAGTGGAAAGAGATCAAGCTCAGCCTCCCATTTAGAAGAAGACTCTTAGAAGCATGCCAACTGAATGCATCATGTGTGGTAGTATTTCTCACTTTGCTAAGGATTGCATCTACAATCCACATGACCACGAAGAAAACTTCTGAGAAGAAGAAGAAGATAGTTTCGGATGGAAAATCTCTTCCTTTCGAAAGCTCTAAAGTGAAGAAGAAGATAAGTGAAAACTTACCTTCGAAAGAAAATTTGATCTCGAAAAAAAGAAATGCTTCTAAAGTATTGAAGTCTGCTGCAGTGGATGCAAAAGCTTCCATAGGTCCAGTCTCCAAAACTTTCGAAGTCATCAAAACTTCCAAAGTATTGAAGGCCAACTCTAGTCTTCCAAAGATGGTGCGGAAGATGAAGAAAGGCCATGTGACTGAAAGTTCTTCATCAACAACAGCAAATGATCCTCAGAGCTTGCAAATAGGATCAATTATTTTTGTATTATCTTTAATTCACTTTGACAAGCCCAAGACCAATGAGGCTTGGGTTTCCAAATGTAACTAACCATCTCTTTATGTGCAGGAACAACTAAAGACGAAAGGAAATGTATGGATCATTGATAGTGGCTATTCCAGGCACATGACAGGCAATGGCTCTTTGCTTTAGAACATTGAGAAAATTGATGGAGGGCGAGTTGTATTTGGAGGAGAATCAAGTGGTTACATAACTGGAAGGGGTAGGGTCATAAATGGTAAGCTCATCATTGAAGAGGTAAATTTTGTTAAGGAGCTTGGGTATAATTTCTTGAGTGTATCCCAATTTTGTGATCAGAGACATAACATGTTTTTTACTAAGCACGAGTGCATTGTTCTCAAGCCTGGGGTGGTCATTTCTCAAGAGGATATCCTGCTCAAAGCCCCCAGGAAAGGTAACATGTACAAGATGGACTTGTAGGAAACATCCCCATAAGGAGAAGTTTCTTGCTTTCTATCAAAAGCAAATAGTGATTAGTCTTTCCTCTGGCATAAAAGAATATGCCATGTAAAATTTAAAAACATGAATAAATTAATTAAGAATGATTTGGTAACCGGAATGCCAACGAAAGAGTTTACAAGTGATGACCATTATATTGCATGTCTGAAAGGAAAGCAACACAAATTGTCTCATAAGCCAAAGGAAATGAACTCCATCACTACTCCCCTACACTTATTACATATGGATCTCTTTGACCCCACCAGTGTAATGAGTCTAGGAAGGATCTCATATTGTTTGGTGATCATAGATTACTTCATAAGATACACTTGGGTCTTTTTCCATAGAACTAAGGATGAGACTCTTGAGATCTTGAAGAGCTTCATTTTAAAAATTGAGAATCAATGTGATCACAAGGTCAAAATCATAAGATTTGATCAAGTAGCTGAATTCAAGAACCAAATCCTTGATACATTTTGTGATGAGAAGGGTTTAACAAGATAATACAGTGCTCCCAGGACTCTTAAGCAAAATGATGATGCTGAGAGGAGAAACATGACACTTACTGAAGCTGCAAGAACCATGTTATCTGACTCTAAACTACCTATCACCTTCTAGGCAGAGGCAGTCAACACTATTGACTATGTGCAGAATAGAGTTTTAGTAGTCAAGACTTATGGTAAGACTCCTTATGAATTGCGGCACAAAAGGAGACCTTTCATTGGTTTCCTTAGATCATTTGGATGTCCTTGCACCATCTTGAATACCAAGGATCAAATAGACAATTTTGCTAAGAAATCCGATGATGGACATTTTATTGGATACTCTTCCCAAGCTAAGGCTTATAGAGTATACAATCTCAGAACTAGAGTAGTTGAGGAGGCAGCGAATGTGACCTTCAATGAGCACACACCCTGTGTGAAAGGTTCTGGTCTTGATTTGTTTGATCTTGATTTAGTTACCAATTGTTTTAACAAATCTTGTGAAGATGTTTCAGGATCTACAGGTAGCTTATCAATAGAAGATTCTGATCCAAGATTTGAGCTGAGAAGACCAAGTGTTCAAACTACTTCAGCTCTAGTGATAACTAGCCCTGTAGTTGGAAATCCTGTTAGCACAACCATGACAAATTCTTTAGCTGATACATCTGAGATGCCTATAAATTATAGTATATAGGCACAAAACTCAACTAAAGGAATTTCCAATGTAGGTGGAGATGGAGGTGGTGATAGTGATCAAGAATTTCTTGATGCTGATAACCACTCCATAGAAGACAACATCAATGATATGACACACTTATTGGATCAAGTTTCTCTTGAAAAGTGTGTTGATGTGGTGGATGACACTCAATCACCAGATTTGAATTTCACCAACTTAGATATGTCCAACCAACTTGTTATGATTCCTTAACTGAGAATCCACAAGTCACATCCCACCACAAACATCATTGGAAATGTTGAGACAGGGGTGAGAACAAGAGGACAAACCCATGGAAAAAATGTTTGTCTTCACTCTTGTTTCTTATCTCAGATTGAGCCTAAGAAGATTAATAGGCTCTGAAGGATGGAAGTTGGGTTGAAGCAATGCAGGATGAGCTGCTTCAATTCAAAAGACAAAAGGTTGGGAACCTATGTCCTCTTCCTCAAGGGAAGACTACTATAGGTACCAAGTGGGTATTTAGGAATAAGAAATATGATTGAGGACTTGTCATCAGGAACAAGGCCCGACTAGTTGTTCAAGGGTATGCACAAAAAGAAAGGATTGACTACACAGATGTTTTTGCTCTTGTAGTAAGACTTGAAGCTTTTAGGATATTCCTTTCTTTTGCTGCATCCATGGATTTCAAGGTCTACTAACTTGATGTAAAGTGTACTTTCTTATATGGGGTGATTGATGAGGAGGTGTATGTCAAACAACCACCTGGCTTTGTAGACCCAGATTATCCTGTTTATGTCTGCAAGCTTGACAAAGCTCTTTATGGGCTGCATCAGGCTCTAAGAAAGTGGTATGAGACACTATCACAGTTCCTCTGTCAGTATGGATACAGGAGGGGTACTATTGATAGAACACTTTTCATTAAAGGAACAGGAAATGACTTTATGTTGGTTCAAGTTTATGTTGATGACATCATTTTTAGGTCAACTAATCCAAAGCTCTGCGAAGACTTTGAGAAGATGATGAAGAATAGATTTGAAATGGGTGCCATGGGGAACTCAATTTCTTTCTAGGAATTCAAGTGAAGCAGGTTGACAATGGCATCTTCATGAACCAGTCAAAGTATGTGCAAGACATACTTACCAGATTTCATCCGACTGAGTGTAAGGTTGCTAAGACACCCATAGCCAAAAACCACTCTCCGGGACCTGATCTTAAAGGGGAGTGTGTTGATAAACATCTCTATAGGTCTATGATTGGGTCTCTTATATACCTCACATCCAACAGGCCTGATATCATGTTTGCTACATGTATTTGTGCAAGATATTAAGCCAACCCCAAGATGCCACACCTAGTTGCTGTCAAAAGGATTCTTAGATGTCTCAAAGGTGCTCCCAAACTGGGCCTTTGGTATCCAAAAAATTCTGACTTTAATCTATATGCCTATACAGATAGTGACTATGGTGGCTGCAACATGACTGTAAAGTCTACATCTGGGGGATGTCAATTCCTTGGTGGAAGGATAGTCTCTTGAGAATGCAAGAAACAATCTTGTGTGTCTGCATCAACTACAAAGCTGAATACATTGCTGCTGCAAGCTGCTATGCCCAAGTGCTTTGGATTCATAATTAGATGCTGGACTATGGATTCAACTTCAAAGAGACTTCCATCCACATAGAAAACAACTGTGCTATCTTCATCACAGAGAAACCTGTATAACACTCAAAGACAAAGCACATCAACATCAGGTATCATTTGATAAGAGATAATTTTGAAAAGGGATTGATAAAACTAGTCAAAGTTAACAGAAATGAATAATATGTTGATCTGTTCACAAAAGCTTTTGATGAATAGAGATTTAAGTATTTTGTATCAGCAATTAGGATGATTAACTTTGAGTAGATTTTTCTTAAACTAAATTCAAGATTATTTTTCAAATATGTGTGTCTGAAGTTGTCTATATCATCACCTATATAAGCCTAGTTTACTTTGGAATAAACTTTTCAAAGTGATATCCCTTAAATTTTTAGAATTTTAGATACGTTTTCCTTTGGAAGACATCAAGTTGTTTCGAAAGAAAATAATGTCTTCAAAACAAATAACTACTTCTGAGAAATTTACCTTTGGAAGAAATTCTGATATATCTTTCGAAGCTTATGTTTGTCACAAAGTACTTATATGTCTTGAAGGATTATTTTCTTCTGAAAGCAATTAAGTCTTAGAAGATTTATTCTCTTTTTGAATAAAATTTCTGACATTTGATATCTTCCGAAGCAAAATTTTTTTAAGAAGTAAAAGTATTCTAAGTATTTTTCTTCCGAAGCAAATTCTTGAAAAGCTAAGGAATAACTTCCGAAGCCAATTTGCTTCAGAAGTTTTTCTCAAACCTTCCAAAGACAAATTACCTTCGAAAGATTTTAGACTTCCAAGAAAACTACCTTTTTGGGCACTTTTTCAGAGGTGGAACCGACATCTGGATTTCAAAGTTTATCCTTTTGCATTAACTTTGTCTCAAATCCTTACCATATATATATATATATTAGTAGAATGGTTTCCCCGCTTTCACTTTCCTCTTCATCTACAAAAGTTCAAACCTTAAATTCATCCATAAAAGGACTTTGTTCTTACCTTTCTTCACTTCAAAGCTACTCAAAATGGCCAACCCTGATCCCCGAAACCGACCAGATTTTTCCATGCATCTTCACAGGTAACACAATCAGGTTGCTCCATTATCATCTGAGAAAGATCCAGGTTTCTCAGATGTTTATCGCTTCTTATCTCTATCAAACTACCACACCACCCTCACAATAGACCCTCCATTGTGTGAAGATCAACTCCTTGAGTTCTGGAGGACCTGCTAAGAGGTCATATTGGATGGTGAGAAGGCACTATCTACCACAGTGTAGGGGAGGATAATATTTATCACTCCAGCCACTATCAACTCTCATATGAGCCTGGATGATGCAGAAGGTGAGTTGTCCTTCCCTAAATCTGATGTAAACAACTCATTTCGGCAGATGGGCTATGAAAGGGACTACTCTGTGAGAACCTTCAAAAAGGGTAAGGTTTCCTCTTAGTGGAAAGTGGTAATCCACTCTTTATCCAACAAACATGGAGGTTAGGACCAAATTCTTGAGGACTTATCCTATATAGTCCATAGGATGGTTCAAGGGGTCAAGTTCAAGTACTCCCAGTTTGTTTATACAAACTTGCTTGCAAACTTGGACTCCTTAAAGTATAATATGTTCCCTAGATATGTTCAACACATTCTTAACTATGAACTGGGCTCAATGTGAAGGGGAACATGTAATATCTTAAATTGGGACAGATGAAGCTTGACATCTTTAAAACATTGAGAAAGACAACTGTTGGCTTCTCAAGGGTAGAAACAGCCCTGGTCCCAAAAATATTAGAGCTCATTGGTCAAGGTGACAACTTGGTAGCACTAGCCAATATTGAACCCACACCTTCTACATCTACACCACCCACACAACCACAAATCACCATCACCTACCAAAGAAAATCCAAACGAAACCTTGCTAAGTCTACTTAGGTTGAGTAGGCCCCCATATCACTAACCATGCTTAAAGAAGTGGAAATCAGAGCTCCCAGTTCTCTTGAGGTGCAACCCACTCCTGTTATTTCTTTGATCAGTGTTGAGGTTCCTCATGCTCAGCCTGATGAGCTCATTACCCCAGCCTTAAGCCTTCACTCTGAGTCTCAAAACTCTAATGATCAACCTTCAGGGGAAAGCTACCATCCCCAGCCGCTAGATCTCAATCAATAAATCCCCAACCTAGAATTCTATGATGATGAGGATACTAGTTTAGTGTGTACCATGAATCTCTCTTCTCCACCCCTACTCAAGGACAGATGAGTGGTCCTGAATCACCCACATCTAGCCCACATCATCCACCCACAACTGAGGTGGACCTCTAGAAACATGTTCAGGAGGGCCATATGGAAGAGGCTCACTTCTATAAGTGATTACATTATTAAGAACTCAACCATGACAAACCCAGCCCATTGACACTTCTTTTGAGCCTATCAATGTGCAGGAGAAATCTAGTAGCCAAGAAACCCAAGCTGGTAATGAGTAAGAAGACCTTGGTCCTATTCTTTCATCCCCCATGATTCTTCTGATAAAGATGAGGGGAGTATGCAACTAAAGGTGCAAAAACTGTTAAAACTCTGCACCTATTTAGTTTCTAAGGTAAGTCACTTGGAATTTTAGGTGACTACCTTACAAAGACAGGTCAGTAACCAACAACTTGAGATCAACGATTTCAAGGGCAAGTTAGCTGAGAGACCTGTAAGGCTAACTCAACCAGGTCCATAAGAACCTGTGGATGTGGTGAACTTAACCCTTAGCTCCCCTATGCAAGAGGGTGATGCTACCAAAAAAGGGGAGAAAGTCCTACCTACAATCACAAAACCTGGGAGTTCTGCCTAGAGTATGGACATAGAGGACTCACCACCCTCACTTGCATTTGTCCATATTCAACAACCTCCTTAGGCTTACATTGATATGGATTCACTAACTCAAAGCCTATTTGAGGAGGGTATACCAAGGGCAACGTCCACCCGATCTTGATCTGCTGAAAATCCAATAGTAGGATGGAGGTATGATGCTGATAGAAGAGCCTTGGTACTCTCTAGATCTCAGGGACAATAAGAAGCTTCAAATTTCATAACCTGAGATACTATGAGATCCCAGCAAGCTGCGAGGTTAGCTGAGAGAATTCAAGAGAGGGTGCTTGAAGAGTTCAAGATGAGATCCAAACTATATAAACAAAGGTTAGCAAGTAAGACTATTAGTCAACTAGATGTTGAGGTGGACCCTAAGATTAGCTTCAAAGGGGAAACCTTGGCTAAAGGCCCAGTAGTTGAGCCTGTGAACCTTGAGACAGGAACTGCTTCAAAACCCATTACCCTCAGTAAGGCACCAGCTGGTGAAGGTGACTCACAGACTCTCTCTGGCCAAAGCTCAAGTGCAATACCAAGTAATGAAGGCTAAGAGAGAGAGGAAGATGACCTCTGAGGACAAAGGGAAGAGGAAGATGACCTCTGAGGAGATTGAGGAGGAGAAGAGAGAGAGGAAGAGGAAGGCAAGGGGAGAGAGTTCAAGTGGGACCCCTGGGTTTATGAAAGCTGCTATCAGGGCTACCCCCAAGCCAAGCACTCAAGAAGATGAGTTGAGGGCAGCCAGGCTGAATTATCTAGGGTCCAGGACCTATAATATTAATGAACTCATCTATCTCCCATTGGAAGAACTGAATGAACTGGCTGACATGGAAGTGTCAAAGGAGAGGAGAGAAGCTGAGAATGCAGAATTACTCCTCAAAATCAAAGAATAAAAGAGAAGAAAAAGACTCTACAAAGCTCCTACCCTCTCCCTACTTTAGGAAAGCCTTGAGACAGAAACTGTTGCCACTGAGCAACAAAGTTAGGTAGGTAAGGAACAAGACAAGCAAAACATAATTACCTACCTGAGTGCCACAGGCCTCTATCAGGCAGCAGACCTGCTTCCCTTGTCCTATAAGTACATTGAATTCGAATACCTCAAGAAGCTTGAGCAACAAGTGCTGAAAGAGCAAAAAGATGCTAAGAGAAAGATAAGGGAATAGGCTGCAAAGTCAAGAGCAACCATCAGAGCCAATCAGAAGAAGTCTGCTGACATACAAAAGATGATGAGCTTCTTGAAGCTTTATGGATTCTCCAAAAGGAGACTTGGTCCAATGTCTCTATCCACCATGGATGAGAACATTAGAGTGATCAAGCAAAAGATCAAAAGGGGTGAGCTGGTTTACTTGCATTCTCCATCAAGTCAGGCTGCACCTAAAGCTGAGGTCAAGGTTGAACCCTAAAAGACAACACATCTTAGACCTAGTGCTGCATCTCAGCTAGCTTTATCTTCTGATCCATAGCAGGGTCCTGATCCCTCTCCTTCTGAATCTATGAAGGAAAAGGACCCAACTGAGAAGGATAAACAGGAACCATCTGGTACTCAAGGCCAGCCTTCTTAGTTAAAGTACGGAAAAAGGAAGAGAATGGCCATCAGAAAGGGAAAGAAGAATAAGAAGAAGTCTGACGCGTCCACCTTTGCAACTCAGGATGGGTCAAAACATCCTGAGGGTGATCAAGAAGAGGATACTCATCCAACTCCCGTTCAAGTAGAGCCTCCTGCTGCTGAGAGACCCATCATGTCTTGGGTGTTTGCCACTAACCCAGACAGATGGTATGTCATAAGAGATCAAGGAGTTCAAGACATGTACTTCTGGCAAAACATACTTGACCTACCTCTGCATGATCTCTATGACATGAGGAGATACTTTGAGAGTTTGAGGAATCCTAACCAACTGATGATGAAGGGAAAGGTCTTGATTCTGATGAGGAATCTTGACCAACTGATTTCTTCCGAAGACAGAGAAGACATGCTTTTTCCAAATCACCTTTTGACAAAAGCTGAACAACTTTCCGCTGCCACTTCTAAAGACTCACCAACTTATATGAGTTGGTGAAAAGTCCTTACTTTTGTCAAAATATACATTAAGGTCTTTTGTTTGAAAATTTCTACTCTTGTACTTTCATCCTTTTAGTAATATACTAGGTTTTAAGCTATGGCATGTCATAGTCACTAGTCAAAAGGCAATCTGCCTTTTGACACTACATTGATCTTGTTTTCTAGATTAGTATTTCCAGCTGGCCTTTAAAGTATGGCCGGCTGTAGGATGTAGTATAAAGTATCTCAAGAACTTGTAACTTTAGATAATAAGCTTTGTAACACTTTGTAAGAACTTGAGAGCAATATATAGCATTCTTGAAAACCATATTAGCTTGATTTTGTTCTCTATTTGTGTTCTTTATTTCATCATAAAACCAGTTCCCTATTTAATTTGCTAAGTGTTCTAACACTCTCCAAACATTATGAAACTGTTGCATTGACCTCCCTTCAACGGTCCTGCAACTTTTTCTTCAGTGGCGCATTATCGTCCATGAGTTCTCTGATGAGCTTTTGCTCAGCATCCAAGGTGGCCGTCAGAGCGGCTATGGCCTGCTCAGAAGAGCAAGTAAGAGGAGGCAAAGTAGGCTTAGGAAATGTAAGAGGAGCGGATCTAGTCTGAAGTTGAAGTTTAGGAGTGGAAGGAACGCACTTCTCTCGAATCAACCAGAACATGTAGCGAGGATAATATGTCTAGTCATGGATTAGAGGATGAAGAGGTAAAGTGAAAGGTTGATTAAAATCAAACCTATCAACATCCAAAATAAGCATAGGCCACTCATTAGAATCAGAGATGAAGACGGGTAATCAGGGCGAACATGCCTTTTTCCTAAAAATAAAGAGGGAGCAGAAGAAGAAGCCATTCCTACAATCAATCACTTATAGGAATATGCAAAGGCAAACAAATCCAGCAAGCAAACCTAGCAAGCAAAACCAAATATATCTATATACGTGTAACTAAGGTATCAGGCTATAGTCTAAATGCAATGCAATTGAAATTCAAAATTTTAGTTCACTATAACCATTGGCTCTGATAGCAATCTGTCACACCCTTAATTTCCACCAATAGGGTTTACTGTTAGGCGAGTGACATGCCAAGATCTCAACCAATAGTTGCACCAATCAACATAGTAATTATAAAACATATCATTTTATATTATCAGGTAATCCCAAAATATAGTTTAATAATAACTTCAAGAAAACATTGGTGGAAGCAAAATTAGTTAATAATTTATAAATTAAATAGCACAAAACACGTGTAACCCAAGTAAATGTAAACTTGCAGAAAATTAATCTTTAAATGGTTTAATAAATCAACTAGCAATATGATGCAATGATGGAATGCTCCTAATCTTGCTCACCTTAAGAACCTGAAAGAAACATGATAAAGTGTCAACACAGGGTTGGTGAGTTCACAGGTTTTGATCAGTTGATAGCTAGTGTAAATAATAAGTTATATAGTGTATGAAGTTCGCAACTGAAGCGGACAAATGTAAGTATGCCTCAGCTATGGTTACCAGAACACAACAACATAAATTAGGTTAATTAAACACTCGTTTGACATGCGGTCATGCTAGCACGACTAGCCTGGGTGGGGTTTGTCAAATCCAGTAGATCTACTTAGAATTACCTCGCTAAAGTACATAAATTAACGGTTCGAAAGTGAGGACTTAATTTGGTACAACACTAGTAAACATGTGATAATATAGTAATACTAATCAAATAAAATAATGTTTAAAAATAACATGTTTCTTTTCCCCAAAAAGATTATAAGTAAAGTGGGGTCGTAAACTCACCTCTAATAGCATGACAATCAGTAAATGCAAGCACAAACGATTAGGTTTCTAAATAACCTGGATGCAGATTTAATGATTATTAATAATTAATATTAACTCTTGAATTATATGGTTTTGCGTTCGCGTCTCGGTTTCATGCCAAGCATCCCAATCCACCAATGCACACTTAAACATAAGCAAACATAATCATTCTCACAATTATGCATGATCATGAAACCCCAAGATTTATTACCATGAATTATCGTTACATAATATAAACATATGTAGTAATGCGTTTGAAATAGTTTAATTCATCATTTGAATTGTGTATTAATGATTTAACAATATACCCATGCTGTTGGGTTTGGAAGATAGTCTAATATTATCAACACAGTCAAAGTCAACAAAAGTCAAAATCAAAGTCCAATGCAATGCAAAAGTCAAACCAAACATGTTCGAGATGAAGAATTGAGACAATGTTGGGTTCAACAATAGATAAACTGAAGCTTTCCAAAACACAATCAAAGCCAACTGAAGATCTCATTGTACAAGTTCAGAGACCAAGGTGATCACAATAAAAAACAACAATACAAGACAATTCAATATGACAAAGTCAACATCAAGACAATTAGAAAGTCAAAATTAGGTCATGTTGTAATAATAATATAAATAGACCCACTACTGCATTTTTTTCAAGTGTAGTTATTTTGTGTGTGTTTCTCATGGTGTAAATCACCACCCAAGGAGAAATCCTCTCCTTTGGGTGGGTTTGATTTCATCAGCCATCTATGATTCTCATTGTAACTTGTTTATCAACATCAATGAAATCATAACATTATTATTATCCATCTCTTTGTTCTTTGATTCACACACATACACCCATCTTAATTTTGATTTCTAGATCTGAACGTGATGAATCCTAAGATCCAAGCTCGATGAATCTGAAATTATTGATTTAGCAATATGGTATCAGAGCTGTTGGTTGCTGGATTTATCTAGTTTTCAGATCTGATTTCATCTTTAATGATGTCAAGAACAATGAAGAAAAGAAGAAAAAAAAGGAAGAAAACCCATCTGTTCATCTCAAAATCAAAAAGAAAAATCATCAGATCTGTTCTAATATGGTACGATTTGAAGAAATATAATCATTCCCTGGATTATTCCTTCAAAATTCGATGCAATTGAACATGATTATCATTAAAAACGAAGAAAAGATGAAGAAATAGAAGCTCCTGCTGATTTCTCGACCTGCACTGCAGTGTGAAATCGAATTCTGTTCAAGTCTCAAAACAAATGCGGATGAAGCTTGATCAAATGCGGATGTGTGTGACAACAAATGCGGATGTGTTATACACAAATACGGATGCCTTGTCACCAAATGCGGTTGACTTGAAACAAATGCGGGTACTTTAAGCACAAATGCGGATGCATTGAAAACAAATGCGGATGCCATGCAAACAAATGCGGATGCTTTGCAAACAAATGCGGATAAGTTAGCAAAGAAATGCGGATGAGTTGCAAGAAATGCTTATGAACACTTGATGAACAGGACTTGAAAAAGAAAAGAAAAACATGATGAATACGGATGATTGCAACCAACAGGCACATCCATTTTCACATTCAACAGAAATGAAGAAATCAACCTTGGTCACATAATCACTGATCCAATCAAGGATTTGTACAACTGTTAGAAACTCTTTCTGAAGTACTTGAAACCATCCATTATCAAGTTAATTAAGAGATTCAAAAAGTTGAAGTATCTTCAAGACTGACTTATGTTCCTGATGCTGTTTATTGAAGTTCAAAGCCTCATCATATGCCTAATACAGTCTAATCCTTTGAGTGTGATATGAACAATCAGTAATCTAAAAGTGATACACCTCATATCCAATACGTTAAGTATTCTCAAAGAGATTCTATCCTTTATCAAAAATACATTAGGAGAAGCTTAATCTGAGGGGGAGAACTACAGTGAACTGTGTCAGAACATCAGTTGATCATGAATACATGTGACAGAGAAGATCTTCAAGTCAAAGTTTGGCAAGCATCAGTTTAGGGGGAGTATTGTTGGGTTCAACAATAGATAAACTGAAGCTTTCCAAAACACAATCAAAGCCAACTGAAGATCTCATTGTACAAGTTCAGAGACCAAGGTGATCATAACAAAAAACAACAATACAAGACAATTCAACATGACAAAGTCAACATCAAGACAATTAGAAAGTCAAAATTAGGTCATGTTGTAATAATAATATAAATAGACCCACTAGTGCATTTTTGAAAGTGTGGTTCTTTTGTGTGTGTTTCTCATGGTGTAAATCACCACCCAAGGAGAAATCCTCTCCTTTGGGTGGGTTTGATTTCATCAGCCATCTATGATTCTCATTGTAACTTGTTTATCAACATCAATGAAATCATAACATTATTACTATCCATCTCTTTGTTCTTTGATTCACACACATACACCCATCTTAATTTTGATTTCTAGATCTGAACATGAGGAATCCTAAGATCCAAGCTCAACGAATCTAAAATTATTGATTTAGCAGACAAGACTTTGAAGAAGTTATAGACTAAAGGATTTTAATGTCATTATTTGTAAATTTCTAGTTAAGTATAAGTCCAGGGGGCTAAATGTCATTAAGTCTAATTGTCATCAAACTATAAATAGCTAGAGTTATTAAAGTGTTATTAGGGCTTGCAAGAGCATGATTTGAGGGTTTCCATGTGAACAAAATCAGAGGCAAATCAAAGTGGATCAAAGTGGATCAAAGGGGGTTTTCATGAGTGTTCTTCATTGTGTTCATCCAAGTTCTTCATATTTTATCTTTTTGATTCAAATCTTCAATGTTATTTGATTGATTCAAGTGCTCTTAGGACTAACAAATATTATCAGAGCCTACTTGAATCAACTTTGGATTGTTTATTTCAAGATTTATCGTGCTGAATTAAAGTTTTAAAAGAGAGAAAATGGGGTTTTAGAGAGAGAAACTAGATCTGAGTTTTGTGTTCATCAATTACGCTAATTTAGATCAGATCTACATCATTTTAGAGCTGAATTACATCATTTAATATAACACTTTACATCTACAAAGCTATTTGTACAAGAAATTGAAAAGAAATTTGAAGATTGAAGGTGTTTCTCCTACACACACACTATGTGTCTTCTTGGTGTTCTTGACAGTCTTTGACGAAGCTTCAAATCTTCATCCAGTGAGTTTACATCAGATTTGGGTGAGTTTGACAACTTTTGAATGAAATTTCTCGGTCTGGCGAACTTACTGGTATTTTGGAGAACTTGCTGGCGAACTTGCTAGAGAACTTGCTGGCAAACATGCTGGAGAACTTGCCGGTGAACTTGCTGTAGAACTTACTGACGAACTTGCTGGAGAACTTGCTGGCGAACTTGGTGGAGAACTTGCTGGCGAACTTGCCGGAGAATTTGCTGGAAAACTTGCTAGCGAATTTGCATTTTCCGGCGAAGTTACCGGCGACTTTATCTCAATCCAAACATCACCAAACTTCACCATGTTGGACTCAACAAGTGTATTAAAAGGATAATGCTTTCCATAAATCAAACATAATGTATTCTGACATCCAAACAATCATTAACTAACAACCATTAGTATCATTAACATTCATAACATACACTAATGTAGCTTAAATTTCTTTTTCAGGATTGTAGATAAAAAGAATTTTTGCTAAGTGTCTGCAGCGGATGAAGACCTTCCACAGTGGATGAACAAGAAGGCGTAGTGGATGAAGAATAAAGTCGAGACAGCAGATGAACAAGCATACACAGCGAATGACCAATGTCCATAGCTGATGAACAGTCCACAGCAGATGTTCATCCATAACGGATGAACACTCCACAACGGACATCTAACAAGACAAACATACAACAAGAGTTCACAGCGGAGAACATCCAAGGCACAACGGATAGCTTATTCAACATCCACAACGGACGACTTAACATCCACAGCGGACATCTATAATCCACAGCGGACAACTTATAGACTTAGGATTTTCTATGTAATTTTTTTTACATAAGGGTATTTTAGTAATTGTAGATATCTTTTTTTATAGGCTATAAATAGCATAATAACCTAATCCTTTGTAAGCTTCTGAACAATCAATACAATCAAGTAGTTTATTATTACCATTCAAGCATACAAACACTAGCATAACACATAATCGTTCACACACATACACACACTGATATTATATCTTTAATCATGGGTTTCCGCACCATGATTATTGATTGTTGAATATAATATAATAATCTATTGTTATATTTGTTTAAGAGATTTGAAAAGATCCTTGGGGGAATCCATCTTGTTTTGTTGTTCTTTGGATTTCATCAGGTGGTATCAGAGCCTTGGCGCAAATCATACACTGATTTTCAATCCTCTCATTCAACAACATGATATATGTGGTTCATTAGCTTCATAACATCCATTTTGAGCTGAAAATCATCACAAAAACCTTCTTCTACCTCAAACATTCATCAAATGCTTAAAACATGATTTCTTAATCTGTTTTTGTGCATTTTGTAGAAGATTTTGTGTGTTTAAAGCTCTACACATCATTCAAACACTGTTTTTGAACGTGTTCATCACAAAACTCTCTAAAGACTTATCGATTTCTAAGGGTTTTAGGATAAAACAGTATACGAATACTGTTCTATTGAGTTTTCATCAAACAAGCACTGATTTTAATACTTTGAATCCATTCATTGTATTTAAACATCATATTTGGGTTGTTCTATACTCAAATCAGGCGATTTATCATTTTCAAACAACAAACCTGATTGTTGTTTTGTTGAAGTTGTTACAGCCGCCAACAAACCCTAGGATAAACTCTAGTTTTACTCGCTGACAAACCTTCATAATCTTCGGTGATTATGTTGGTTCATCATCAATATCGAAGAAGAAACATAATCTTCTTCTGAATTTTTGAAAAAGTTATTTTTTGATCCAAAAATGTTAACTTTTAGAAACATAATATTTGTTTTTAGGGTTTTGACTTTCATTGACCAAATTCATTAAAAGGGTTTTAACTGACGTTGACATCCTTAACAGAATATTCCTCTTTATTCTACCGAGAATTGAGTGTGACTTATTATCGGACATTAATTAATTAAATTAATTAATTCCTTTTATTTGGTAAATCAAATTAAAAGGTGATGTCATTAATAAACAAACCCTAGTGACCTTAGGATAAAAACAAATTTAGCACCGAGCTAAATATTGAAACAAATTTGACTTAAACCGTTAAGTTAAAATTTAACAAACATGTCTGATAAAATTTCAGGATCAAACAGTGGTCTCAAACCACTAAGACTCAAGAACAAAGCAGATTTCAAACAATGGAAAATTATGTTCAGAAGACCCGGACCTATGGACATCCATAACCGAGGGACCATACATACCATTAACTCTTGGGCCAAACTATAACATACAAAAGCTAGTAAGCTTAAAAAGTGTAACTGGTGATGACCTCAAGAAGGGTAAAACAGACATGAAAGCATACAGCATATTGACAATGAGCCAGCCATTTGAAATTTTCACAAGAGTTGAAAATTTCAAAACAGCTCATGAACTTTGGAAGGTACTTCACACCATGTGTGAAGGAAGTGAGGAGATAAGAGAAATCAAAAAGGAAAAATTAAGGACCTAATATGAAACTTTCCACCATGTACAAGGAGAATCCATACCACAATAACTCCATAGATTTGTTCAACTGGTCAATGAGATGATTGTCTATGGTCTCAAATATGAATCAGTGGAGATCAACAAAAAGATGTTACACCCACTGCAAGAGAGCTGGACTCAGTCAGTCTCTCTGATGAAAGCAACATTAGATCTTGAAGCATTATCTCTAGATGCACTAGTAGCCAAAGTTGAGGCACTAGAACTAGATGAAAGATCCAGGAATAATAGTACAATCAGACATGTGGAATCATACAAGTTCAAGGAACTTTAACAAATAGAAAGTGCATTCTTGACTTGGACTTGTGAAGATGAATATGAAGAATTTTTGGATTCAAGTAAAACTTCATTCTTCTCTGCTCTTGAATCATCCAAGAATAAACAAAAGTCTAAAAAGACTGGTGTGCATGCTTCCCATGAAGCAACACCCCAAAGCAAGCAACATCCTCACACTTCTGGCTCCAGCAAACAACAACAAGAAAAGACTCAAAACATACATAAGTTTGAGAAACCCATGGATGCTCTCACAATCATTCTATAAAGTGAAGAGCAGAAGGCAGCCTATGCAGCCTTCTCCATAACTTTTTAAGCATACTTGGGAGCAAATCTCACACCATCACAAATCATTCAACAAGACTTGGATGAATTGCCACCAGACATGGTTGAAGAAATGGATCTTCAATGGTCTATGGCAATGATTGCCTATAGATCAAAAAGGTTTCCTCACAGAAATAGAGGGTTAAGCATGGACAAGAAAACCAAAATTGGTTTTGAGAAGACAAAGGTGAGATGCTATAACTTCCAACTGTATGGACATTTCTTAAGAGAATGCCAACAACTAAGAGTTGATAGAAACAATAACCAAACACAAGCATCAGGCAACTACCACTCAAACAGACAAATCCCACCTCCTATCAGTATTCCTGCAGCACCAACCCCACCTTAAATCACACAGTATAGCCCAAATCAACACTCAAAATCATCTGCATTGATTATCAAACAAGATGATGAGTGTGATTGGAGTATGTACGAGGCTGATCATGCCTTCATGGCAAACATAGAAGATAAGATTTCAGAAATCCAGAAAGAGGTAAAGGAAAACCTCTGTACACAAGCATGCATTGACGAAGTCAATAGATACAAAAAGCATGCAGACAAACTTTCCAAGAAAGTAATTGAAACAATCACTATAAATGAAAGTCTAAAATCAGAACAAAATCAATATGGGGCTAAAATTCTTTCATTACAAAATGATTTAGACAAAAACACTACAAGTAGAGCAACTCTCTAAATCATTGACTCAGTTAAAAACACTACACATGTAATTTACATAACGATTACTTATTTAAATGCTAGCAAGTTTATGTATGTCATAAACCAGCAATACAATTGCCAAGTTTATGTGCATAAACTTGTTAGATAGATTTGCATGATTTTATTATCACAACAAGTTCATATAATACATAAACTTATCATATGAAGAAAGTACGCATAAACTATTATTCACAAAATATAAGATTTTTTTAAAAGAATTAAATAATATAAGTTTTTACTTGTACTTACCAACGACGTAATCAATTGGTCGAGCATTGTCACGAAGGACATCAAATTCAATAAATGAGAAAGAATTAAATAATATAAGTTTTTACTTGTACTTACCAATGACGTAATCAATTGGTCTAGCATTGTCACGAAGGACATCAAATTCAATAAATGAGAAGCCAAGAGGAGATCCAATAGCATCAATACATTTCATCATAGCGGTTTCAAAGTCGAAAAAGAGTTTATGCCCATAATTTGTTAAATTGTAAGTTGACATATTGTCACCTACCTCAAATTTCTTAATGATACCACATCCTTTCTCCACGATTAATTTTCCAAGCTTGATTAGATAGGTATTCATTATAGTTGCTTGAATCTTTGTACCGTGAAAAAGAAAAATCATTGTATCAGATAGTGACGAAAGATAAGAATACTACAAACTAAAATATAATTAGAGAAATTCTAAAGTACCTTTTCATCCATAAGGATTAACTCCATTAAATGTGTAGCATTCAAGCTTTGAAGCATCCAGTTTGGTGAGCAAAATAATTTTAGCATTCCCCGTAAACCTAGAGTTCATATTAGTTGACAGAGCGCTTTCAGAAAGCACACATTGTCTTTGATTCCATGAGGAAGAATTTTGAAAATAAGCCAAGTGTTTTTTAAAAGCATAATTGAATCTACAGGACCGGTTAAGGGATGGTCAATACAATTAGTCTCATAATGAGGAGAGTGTTAGAGCACTTAACAGATCAAATGGGGAACCTTGTTTATGAGAAAGATACTAAGAACACAAGTAAACAATGAGACAGAACTAAGAACAAGAACAGATTAATATGGTTTTTAAGAATGTTGTATATTGCTCTCAAGTTCTTTTACAAGTCTTACAAAGCATGTGTAGAAATACAAGGACCTGAGATACTTTATACTACATCTTACAGCCAGCCATACTTTGAAGGCCAGCTGGAAACACTAATCTAGACAACAAGATCAATGTAAAGTCAAAGGCATATTTCCCTGTTGACTAGTGACTATGACATGCCATAGCTCACATCCTAATATATTACAAAAAGGATAAAAGGTATAAAGTAAGAAGTTACAGACTCAAGACCATAATCTATAGTTTACTAAAGCATGGACCTTTTCACCAACTCATACAAGTTGGTGAGTCTTCAGAGTTGCAGCAAAAAGTAAGTCAGCTTTACATAAAAGTAGGTCAAAGAAAGCATGTCCTCTATGTCTTCGGAAGAAATCAGTCTTTACTTCATTGGCTTCGGAAGTCTTTTTCTTTGAAGCTTCAGAAGACTTTAGCTTTTGGCTTTGGAAGATTTGGTCTTTGGCTTCGGAAGATTTTACACTTAGAATAATTTTTGTGATGAGTTTAAAACTTCCAAAGTAACTTCTACCTGGTACATCAGTGCATGCATGCAGGAAGCACCTTGGTTGTTTTGGTTTCTTTGGTTGCATCAGCCTTATAATATATCCTTACAAACTCCCCCTAGGCTGATGCTACCAAAATTAAGAAGTTATTTACATGTTAACAGTCCTTATTAGGATCAATACCATTCCTTTCTTCATCATCTGGTCAGGATCCCTCAGACTCCTATAATATCTTCTCATGTCATTGAGATTATGTAAAGGAAGATCAAGCATGTCTTGCCAGAAATAGACATCTTGACCTCCTTGATCTTTGATGACATACCACCTGTCTAGATTAGTAGTAAAGGTCCAGGACAAGATGGGTCTTCCAGTTGCAAGAGGCTCAACTTGAGTTGGAGTTGGTTGAGCAGCCTCTTTTTGCACTACCTTAGGATGCTCTGACTCATCCTGAGATGTAGAGGTGGATGCCTTAGACCGTTTCTTGGGAACACTCTTCATGGCCATCCTTTTCCTCTTCTTTGAAGTCTTTAACTGAGAGGACTTGTCTTCACCACTAGGTTGTTCTACTATGTCTCTTTGAGTTGGGTTCTCTTCTCTCACAGGTTCAAAAGAAGAGAGAAGAGGGCAGGACCCTGTTATGGATCAAAAGATGAAGTTGGCTGAGATGCAGTTCTAGGTCCAGGTTGTGTTGTCTCAGAGGGTTCAACCTTGACCTTAAATTTAGGTTGAGCTGGACTTGGTAGAGAATGCAAGTCAACAAGCTCTCCTTTCTTAATCTTCTTCTTAATTACCCTGATGTGCTCATCCATAGTGGATAGAGACATTGGACCAAGCCTTCTTTCGGAGAATCCATACAGCCTCAGAAAGCTCATCATCCTTTGTCTGTCAGCAGACTTCTTTTGGCTCTTTTGTATTATGGTTCTTGACATTGTAGCTTCCTTCTTTAGTTTTCTCTTAGCAGCCTTTTGTTCTTTGATAACTTGTTGTTCCAGCTGCTTGAGATACTCAAATTCAACATACTCATATGATAAGGGAAAAAGTGCAGATGCCTAATAGAGGCCTGTGGTACTCAGGTAGTTGAACATGTTCAGTCTATCAGTTTCCTTGTCTACCTAAGGTTATGCAGTTACCATAGCCTCTGACTCAGGACATTCTTGAACTGGGGAGAGGGTAGGAGCATGCTTGTAGAGCCTTTTCTGTCTCCTTTCTTCCTTGTGTTTGAGGAGCAATGCTGCATCCTCTGCCTCCTTCCTCTCCTTGGACAACTCTTTGTCAGCCAGTTCATTTAGTTCATCTAAGGGAAGAGAGTGTAGTTCATCCATATTGTAGTTTCTAGTCCCCAGGGAAGAGAGGTTCCTATCTCAAGGATCACAGGTTCAACCACTGGGCCTTCAGCCAAGGCTTCCCCTTTGAAGCTAATCTTAGGGTCCATCTCAACATCTAGTTGACCAATGGTCTTACCTGCTAGCCTCTGTCTATATAATCTGGATCTTAGCTTGAACTCTTCAAGTACCCTTTCTTAAATCCTATCTGGCTAATCTTACAGCTTGCTTATTTTGACTTGGGTTAGTGGAAGATCAATCAGATAGGTGCTCTCATAGAATCTCAGATTGAAATTCTTGTTGACCTTGAGATCTATAGATTACCAGAGCTCTTCTATCAGTATCATACCTCCAGCTCATGATTGGGTTCTTAGAGTTATGAGATAGGGTAGGCATAACTCTTGGAATACCCTCTCCAAACAGACTTTGTATGAGTAAGTTCACATCCATGTATACTTAAGGAGGTTGCTGAGTATGGACAACTGCAAGTAAGAGTGATGAGTCCTCAAGTCCATACTCTGTGAAGAACTCCTAGGTTCTGTGATTGTTTGGACTTTCTCCCCCTTTTTGGTAGCATCACCTTCTTGCATAGGTGAGCTTGGGGTTGGATCTATCACATCCATAGGTTCTTGTGGACCTGATTGAGTACTCCTTAATGGTCTCTCAGCTAACTTGCCCTGGGGATCAGTGATCTTAAGTTGCTGGTCATTGACCAGTCTTTGTAAGGCAGTCACATGAGATTCCAGGTGACTTATCGTTAAGACTAAATAGGTGCATGTTTGAGTCAGTTTTTACACCTTTAGTTTTAGACTCCCCTCATCTTCATCAGAAGAATCATGGGGGGATGAGAGAATATGACCAAAGTCTTCTTCATCATCACCAGCACTTTGTTCTTGGCTGCTGAATTTCCCCTGCACCATGACAGCTTCAATTGAAGTGTTAGTGGGTTGGGTTGCTATGGTTGAGGTCTTAATAATGTAGTCACTTGCTGAAGTGAGAGCCTCTTCCATATGGATCTCCTGAACAGATTTAGGGAGATCCACCTCAGTAATAGGTGGATGATCTGGGCTAGACATGGGAGAAATAGGAGTACTCATCTCTCTTTGAGCAGGGGAGGAGAAAAGAGACTCATGAGACTCACTAAATCCCATGTCTTTATCATCATAGAATTCAAGGTTTGGGATTGGTTGGTTTAGATCAAGAGGCTAGGGATGGTAGTTGTACCTAGAGTTTTGAGACTCTGAGTGAAGGCTTAAGGCTTGAGGGGTTGTGAGCTCATCAGGCTGAGCATAAGGAACCTCAGCACTGATCATTGGTAAGATGAGAGTGGTTTGCTCCTCAGGAGAAGTGGGAGCTCCACTGTCCACTTCCTCCTGTATGGGTAGTGATATAGGGGCCTGCACAAACTGAGTAGCATGTGCAGGGGTTCGTTTGGATTTTCTTTGGTAGGTGATGGTTATTTATGGCTGTATAGGTGGTTGAAAAGTAGAAGGTGTGGGTTCAACACTAGTTGGTGCAGCTAGGTTGTCACCTTGAGTAATGATCTCTAACATTTTTGAGACAAGGGTTGTTTCTACCCCTGAGAAGCCAATAGTTGGATTCCTCATAGTCTTGAAGATGACGGACTTCATCTGTCCTAATTTTAGAACATTGCCTATTCCCCTCAACTGTGAGCCCAGTTCACAGTTAAAAATGTACTGGACATATCTAGGAAACATGTAATATTCTAAGGAGTCCAAGTTTGTAAGTAAATTAGTGTATACAAAATTTGAATACCTGAACTTGACACCTTGAACCATCTCATAGACTATACATGAAAGATCTTCAGGAATCTGGTCCTATCCTCCATATTTGTTGGATAAACTGTGGATAACAACATGGAGAAGGTACTTCCACTGAGAGGAAACCTTCCCCTTTCTAAAGGTTCTGACTGAGAAGTCACCTTCATAGCCCATCTATCCAAAGGACTGGTTAACAGCAGATTTTAAGAAAGACAAGTCACCTTCTACATCATCCAGTTGAAGGTGAGTGTTTATGAAGGCTGGAGTGATGAAGATTGTCCTGTCCTGCATTGTGGCAGATAGTCCCTTCTCCCAATCCATTGTGACCTCTTGACAGGTCATCTAAAATTCCTATAGCTGATCCTCATAAAGTGGAGGATCAATGATGAGGGAGGTGAAGTATTTTGATAGAGTGAGAAAACGGTAAACTTCTGAGAAACTAGGATCTTTCTCAGAGTTCAATAGGGCAACTTGATTATGTTTGTGACCTCTCGTATTTTTCTAGTTAACGTTTGTTAATCATCGCTACTTCTTGTAAGGGTTTGGTTGTTATTTATGAAAGTACGAGGATTCGTTGTAAAATCTTGATGTAATTAAATGTTGGATAATTAATATTGGCAATAATAATAATAATATAATAACAATAATAGTAATAATGATAATAATAATAATAACAATAATAATTACCATAATAATAATAATAATGATGATGATAATAATAAAAATAATAATAGTAAATAATTTTAATAAGGGTTAATATTATTAATAAAAGAAAAATAAGTTTTATATTTTAAAACTTGTAAATACACAGTTTTGGGCATGAAATATTAACATCAAAACCGCAGGGACTAAATTGTAAACTCATCTTAAACCAAAACTAAAACTTTAGGTTCAAACTGAACAATTTGAAGACCGCAGGGACCAAAAGGTAATTTTCATTAAACCCAACCCCCCATCCCCGTATTTCCGGCCAAGACACCCGGCAGACTCCGGCCACCCCCAAAACGCCCGAAATGCATCAATTTTAACCGAATTGAAAACCCCCTCACGATTAGGTATCCATTTCGAACCCCACTATGTAATTAATTCAAATTGTAGGCGTCGGTTCATCCCTCTCAACCAAAACCGAAACCCATTGAAGATTCAAAACCGTTATTACATTAAAGCTTACTATAATTGAAATTAAACGAGCATGAATGTTTGTGTAATCATTTCGCAGCCATTAGAGTGATTAATTTCACCTGGAATAACATTTTACCCATTTAATCCAACCTAAAACTCCCGAGATTAACCCTATAGCCGTTGGGAACATAATCGATCGAATTGACACTATAAAACAGAGAGCTAATGCTCCCGACCTTTTCTTTTCACTATCTGAAACAACAATTTCACCAAAAACACATACAAGTTGAAATTTCCAAATCAAGAATCGTCGACTTGTACCTCTGTTGCATTCTATTGAACTTCAAGCTATAACAGGTAATTAGATTGGGGCTTTAATTCGTTTTTACATAAGGAACAAAAGCCCCATGAATAATTTCATTATCAAAACTGAATTGGTGTTCAATTTGATTGATGTTCTTTCTAGGGTTCTTGGTAAATTTGGGGATTTTCTAGGTAATAGGTTTTAACAATTAATTCCTGTTTTACGACACAAAAATGGCTGTGGCCCGGTGGTTAAGTCATGGTGTGGTGAGGCAGGGGTCCCGGGTTCGAACCCGAGCCCCTGCAATTCTTTTTAAAAGTATTTTTATTGATTGTTTTATTTACAGAAAATATTTAAATATTGTTTCTAGTTATATAAAAATCATTTT
The DNA here is from genome assembly GCA_025506505.1 of Flaveria sonorensis. NCBI lineage: Eukaryota > Viridiplantae > Streptophyta > Magnoliopsida > Asterales > Asteraceae > Flaveria > Flaveria sonorensis. Next base: position 10,241,655 of record CM046437.1, read on the forward strand.
ACTCAGAAATTAAATAAAATTAATTTCTATTAAATTTCTAGAAATTCAATTAATAAATCTTTAATCTTCAAAATACCAATTATGATTATTATAAATCTCCTTTATTCTTTTTTCAAGAATTTAAAGTTAATAAAATTTTCATTTTTACAAAATGTATTTACAAATCTAATTATATAAATATATATATGTACATATTTAAAATGTATATCTTTTGGGTTTAAAAGAATTATTTTTCTACAAATTTACTATTTTAAATAGTAAATATAATACTTGGATAAAGAAAGTTTAACGTTTACAAATGGTTTTACTCACTAAAATTCTTATTTTAAACATTTAAATATTAAATCAATTATAAATGGTATTTATCTTATAAACTAAAATCGTGGTTAAATGATTTACAAATAATATTGTTACAATTGTCACCCAAGACCACAAAGCTAAACCGCGGATTCCCGAATACCGTTAATATCATAACCATCATGATTAACTTAATGCATCGTCATTTAGGTTGAACTTAACAAATTCTCGGCAACAAATACAAGACTTATTATTTGTCGTCCTTATTATCCATGTGAGTTTTCATACCCCTTTTTATACTATTTCACACTTTTGGGGTGAAACATGTTAACGTATTATAAACACACCTATAAACTCGTTTTGAATCTTGTAATCACTTGTGCAATTCATTTATTTGTCATGGTTATTTGAACATTTGTAATTATCATGTGATGACTCTTGTATGATACAATCATTAACTATTGCTAGTCTGGCGACGTCATAGATCTATGGGCCTGACAAGCCTATTTGGTGCTAAAGCCGAGGTTATTGCCGGCTTCTAGTGTCATATTCTTGAGCACTATGGGAACAAAATACACTTAGCTAATCGTTTAATCTTGTAATCTTATAATGGCCATATTGTCAAGGTTTGATTGTTACATTTGTTCATCCATCTTTATTTACTTTATTCACTAACCTATGACATGAATTGCCAACTTTGATATTTATCTATGTATGAAAATCTATGAAAACTCACCAACGTATTATTGACATTATTTTTAACATATTTCAGGAAATGATACTGCTTAGCTTGCTTTGAAGACTTGTTACAATCTAGGATTGGACCTAGATTAAAATAAAAAGTCAATTATTATCTTTCGATGTTGGAATTCTTATGTTTGTTGATTGTTGGAACTTATGTTATTTCTTAAATGTATGTCATGAATATTGATATTTAATAATATTGTCATTTTAAATGAGTGTTGTGTGACATGAACAATCTTAACCCTCACACCTCGATGTTTCCACCGGTAAGGTTGGGGTGTGACAGATTGGTATCAGAGCCCATAACTATAGGGATTTAGGTTATTAGAAATGGTGGCCTATACTATGGTTAAACTAGGGACCCTTTACTTGACATTTGCTATGATCTTGTAAGTATGCTTATATGCCTATCACATGATGCATGATTAATTCCTTATGTGCTATTTGTTTATATTTAGAAAATAGTGCCTTATGATTATGCCTTGAACCTTGTTTACCCTAACTTTCTAATCCTCTTCTTATGCCTCTACGTTCTACCGTGTCTAATCTTTTCTAAATCTTATTCTTGACTATGTGTGGAAAACTACACATCCTATCAAGTGGAAAAATTCTTTAGACAATACGTCTAAATCTTGAAAAATCTCATCAAGGTTTTAATTCTGATAGCCTTAGGGAAGTGTGTGACACATAAACACCTGTATTCTAGATTTCCTGGCAAAAGGCCCTCGGGCTAAAGCAAGCATTTCGTATAAATCTCATTGTGAGACCTGTTATGCTTACCTGGGGATTTCTGGGATGAGTGCTAAATTATGGTCAACATACACATCTTCCTCGAGGTAGTTGGGATTAAGTCACCTCGACGTGTCCATGTTCCTTTTGGCTATGTGGAACCAATTGGAACCATCCTGGTTATATTTGTAAATATCAAAATTCCTGTTTACCTTGAACTGGTTTATCTCCGAATATTAATATTTTCTTTATTTCTATCTTATAGAATGTCTCGTCACTAAGGAAAGCGTGCTACATCCGACCGTAAACTTGCTGCAATGATCGCCCGGCAAATGGCTGTTGTACTTCTGACGATGGTTGCTGAACTTAGCAGCACCCTAATGGCCAACAACAGCAACAACGCCAATGGAAACAATGGTGGTGATGGAAACAATGGCCATGGGGAGAATAGTAACAACCAAGGTGGGAATAACCGTACCTGCACGTTCAAGCACTTCAACTCATGCAAACCCACTAGCTTTAGTGGAAAAGAAGGAGCCACTGGACTTCTCGAGTGGTTCGAGAGTATGGAAAACACGTTCATCAACAGCGAGTGTCCCGAGGAGCTCAAGGTCCGCTATGCTGCAAGTGTCCTTCAACAACGGACACTCACATGGTGGAATAGCAAGAAAAGGAACCGAGGCGCTGAAGTTGCCTTGGCGATGTCTTGGGAAGAGTTTAACCACATCATGATCCAGAAATTCTGCCCAAGGAGTGAATTGCAAAAGCTGGAGGAGGAGTTTTAGAACCTCAAGCAAGATAGCAGGAATCACTTGGCTTATTCCACCCGGCATCATGAATTGAGCATGCTTCTACCACATATAGTGGATACTGTACCCCGCAACAACGAGAAATTTATCAAGGGGGTACCACCTCAAATTCAAGATGCTGTGGTGGGAAGTAGGCCCACAACTTTGGAGGAAGTGATCAATATCACTGCCCAGCTTACTGAAAAAACCATATTAAGGCTGGTACCTTGACGATGAAGGGTGCCAAGTCAACAGTGAAGGTGACTCCCGAAGCATCAAAGGAGGTGAAAGCTGAGTCGTCATTCAAAGGCAAGAAGCGCAAGTTCACACCGGCCCGCAATTATGTTGTGACAGCGCAAAATGCCCCTCATAGGCAAGCTGTCGTTGCAAATCAAGCCCCCATGGCAAGGGCTTATGCTGGGCCATACCCGATTTGCAACACCTGCAAGTACCATCATGTGGGGAATACTCCTTTCCGAATTTGCTCGTTGTGTGGAAAGTATGGTCATTTGGTGGCAACTTGCCATCGTGCCCCGAATAATGCTGCTTTGATTGCCAATCGAGTCTGTTACAACTGTGGCGAACCTGGACATTTCCGTCCACAATGTCCTCGCAATGCGGGAAATGTGCCATAGGCTTGAGGAAGGGCTTTCAATATCAATGCCAACCAAGCTCAAGCCAACAATGATGTGGTGAATGGTACGTCACTATTTTCCTGTAATCATTCTTTTATCTATTAAAATTCATGCCTGCTTTCCATGTGCCAATGATAGTTTATTACTTGAGCAGGTATGTATCTTATAAATATTAAATATGCTTCTGTACTTTTTGATTCGGGTGCGGATAAGAGTTTCGTGTCTTTAGAGTTCGAGCCTATTCTTTCTAAGCCACATTCAAACTTAGAAAGATCCTTTACAGTCGAAGTAGCTGATGGCAAATCCATTGAATTCAACGTCGTGATCCGCGATTGTACCTTGAGTCTTAACGAGCACGAGTTTCTCATCGACCTTATTCCTATGCAACTGGAGAGTTTCGACATTATTATCGGCATGGATTGGTTAGCCAAGCAACACGTGGAAATTATATGCTTCGAGAATTGCATTCGAATCCCTTTACCATCGGGTGATATCTTAAAAGTCTTTGGGGAGAGATCATCCCAAAGACTTAAACTTATGTCTTGTATCAAGGCCCGAAAGTGCCTAAGTAAAAATTACATAGCTTTCATGGCTTACGTAGTCAACACGAAAGCCAAGGGTAAGGAATTGAAGGATATTCCTGTTGTACGAGATTTCCCCGAGGTGTTTCCCGAGGATCTTAGTGGGTTGCCTCCCGTTCAAGAAGTTGAGTTCAAAATCGATTTGATTCCTGGTGCGAACCCCGTGGCTAAGTCACCTTATCATCTTGCACCGTCTGAAATGCAAGAACTAGCTAGTCAACTGCAAGAGTTGACCGATAAGGGTTTTATTCGACCTAGCTCTTCACCATGGGGTGCACCCGTGCTATTTGAGAAGAACAAAGATGGCTCATTCCATATGTGCATCGACTATCGGGAACTCAACAAACTCACTATCAAGAATCGATACCCTCTTCCTCGAATTGATTATCTCTTCGATCAACTTCAAGGAGCTACACAATTCTCAAAGATCGATCTACGTTCTGGGTATCATCAATTACGTGTTCACGACAACGACATTCCAAAGACCGCATTTCATGCTCGATATGGACATTATGAGTTCATGGTTATGCCTTTTGGCTTGACTAATGCACCTGCTGTCTTCATGGACCTCATGAATCGAGTATGTAAACCGTATTTGGATAAATTCTTGATCGTGTTTATTGATGAAATTCTCATCTATTCCAAGACAAGGACCGATCACGAGTCACATTTACGTCAAGTCCTCGATCTTTTGAAGAAGGAACAATTATATGCCAAGTTCTTTAAGTGGGAATTCTGGCTCGAAGAAGTCCAATTCTTAGGGCACGTGGTGAATAGCCAAGGAATTCACGTTGACCCTGCAAAGATAGAAGCCGTGAAGAATTGGTGTGTTCCCACGACCCCAACCGAGGTTCGTTCTTTTCTGGGATTAGCGGGTTATTACCGTAGGTTCATTGCAAACTTTTAGAAGATTGCTAAACCGCTTACAGTGCTAACTCAAAAGAATAGACTTTTTGAGTGGGGACCCGAACAAGAAGATGCTTTCGAGACTTTGAAACACAAACTGTGCAACGCTCCTATCTTAACTCTCCCCAATGGAAACGATGACTTCACCGTATACTGCGACGCGTCTAGCCAAGGCCTTGGTTGTGTTCTCATGCAACGAGTCAAGGTCATAGCTTACGCGTCAAGGCAACTGAAGGTTCATGAAGTGAACTACACAACTCATGATCTCGAACTTGGTGCCATGGTATTTGTTTTGAAGATTTGGCGACATTATCTTTATGGGACGCAATGTATAGTCTACACCGACCACAAGAGTCTTCAACACGTGTTTAATCAAAAGGACCTCAACGTGAGACAAAGACGTTGGGCTGAACTGATTAGCGACTACGACTGCGACATTCGCTATCATCCTGGAAAGGCGAATGTTGTAACCGACGCGCTGAGCCGTAAGATCCATAACAACGCTGTCTCGCTTCAAGAAATCCGAGATCGAAGACAATGGTTTGACACGTTAGGGGAGTTTGACACTGAGATTCGCGTGGATGTTAACGAGGCCACTATCATGCTGCAAAACATAAGAATTGATAGTGATCTCGAGTTTTGCATCCGCGAGGCTCAACAAGCGGCGCTAACCGAGGAAGGGAAAGATGAAGATCTGGCGTATAACGTTCGGTCACAATTGGAGACAAAACCAAATGGCATGTGGTACTTCTTGAATCTACTTTGGATTCCGAATCATGATAATCTCCATCACTTCATCATGAACAAAGCTCGTCAAACCCGATATTCTATTCATCCCGGGTCCGATAAGATGTACATGGATCTGCGTGGCCAATATTGGTGGCCAGGAATGAAGAAAGATATCGCGTCTTATGTTTTTAAGTGCCTCACGTGTGCAAGGGTCAAAGCTGAACATCAACGGCCTAGTGGTTTACTTGAGCAACCCGAAATCCCAATGTGGAAATGGAAACATATATCCATGGATTTCATAACCAAGTTACTACGTACCCCTCATGGCCATGATAATATATGGGTGATTGTTGACCGTTTACCAAAACATAACATTTCATACCAATACGAGACACTTATAAAGTTTCGAGGTTGGCTCGTATCTATATCGATGAAATTGTGAGTCATCATGGCATGTCGTTGCATATTATCTCCGATCGTGATGCTCGTTTCACTTCACATTTCTGGTCTTCGATGCAAGAACTTTTGGGTACACAACTGGATTTAAGCACGGCTTCCTCAAACGGATGGTCAAACCGAGTGAACAATCCAAACCCTTGAGGACTTGCTGCGTCTTTGTGTCCTTGATTTTGGTGGTGACTGGGATACGCATCTGCCGTTAGCGGAATTTTCGTATAACAATAGCTATCACTCGAGTATCAAGATGGCACCATTTGAGGTTTATATGGTCGTAAATGTCGTTCTCCGATATGTTGGACTGATATTGGGGAAAATTTCATCACTGGTCCTGAACTTATTCAAGAAACAACCGACAAAGTCTCCAAAATCAGAAATAACCTTGAGGTGGCTAGAAGTCGTCAAAAGAGTTATGTCGATAAAAGACGCAAACCGTTGGAATTTCAAGTCGGCGACATGGTTCTTCTTAAGGTCTCTCCATGGAAGGGTGTTGTTCGCTTTGGAAAGAAGGGTAAGTTAGCCCCACGTTTTGTAGGACCTTTCAAGATTCTGAAAAGAATTGGGAAAGTGGCTTACAAACTGGAACTACCTTCCGAACTTAGCGGGGTTCATCCTGTCTTCCATGTCTCAAACCTGAGGAAATGTCTGGCTGATGAAAATTTACATGTTCCTTTGGAGGAAATTCAAATTGACGTGTCGTTGCACTTCATTGAGAAACCTGTCGAAATCATAGATCGAACGTTGAAGAATACCCGTACATCTACCACACCGATCGTCAAAGTTCGTTGGGAAAACAAACGAGGAGCTGAGTTCACTTGGGAACACGAGGATTACATGAAGAATAAATATCCCTATCTTTTTGTTTAGATTTGTCTTTAATTTCGGGACGAAATTTCTTAAAGTTGGAGAGACTGTGACCTCTCGTATTTTTCAAGTTAACGTTTGTTAATCATCGCTACTTCTTGTAAGGGTTTGGTTGTTATTTATGCAAGTACGAGGATTCGTTGTAAAATCTTGATGTAATTAAATGTTGGATAATTAATATTGGCAATAATAATAATAATCATAGTAACAATAATAGTAATAATGATAATAATAATAATAACAATAATAATAACCATAATAATAATAATAATAATAATAATAATAATAATAATAATAATAATAATAATAATAATAATAATAATGATAATAATAAAAATAATAATAGTAAATAATTTTAATAAGGGTTAATATTATTAATAATAAAAGAAAAATAAGTTTTATATTTTAAAACTTGTAAATACACAGTTTTGGGCATGAAATATTAACATCAAACCGCAGGGACTAAATTGTAAACTCATCTTAAACTAAAACTAAAACTTTGGGTTCAAACTGAACAATTTGAAGAACCGCAGGGACCAAAAGGTAATTTTCATTAAACCCAAACCCCCCATCCCCCATATCTTTTGGGTTTAAAAGAATTATTTTTCTACAAATTTACTATTTTAAATAGTAAATAATAATACTTGGATAAAGAAAGTTTAACGTTTACAAATGGTTTTACTCACTAAAATTCTTATTTTAAACATTCAAATATTAAATCAATTATAAATGGTATTTATCTTATAAACTAATTTCATGGTTAAATGATTTACAAATAATATTATTACAATTGTCACCCAAGACCACAAAGCTAAACCGCGGATTCCCGAATACCATTAATATCATAACCATCATGATTAACTTAATGCATCGTCATTTAGGTTGAACTTAACAAATCCTCGGAAATATATACACGACTAATTATTTGTCGTCCTTATTATCCATGTGAGTTTTCATACCCCTTTTTATACTATTTCACACTTTTGGGGTGAAACATGTTAATGTATTATAAAAACACATGTAAACTCGTTTTGAATCTTGTAATCACTTGTGCAATTCATTTATTTGTCATGGTTATTTGAACATTTGTAATTATCATTTGATGACTCTTGTATGATACAATCATTAACTATTGCTAGCTTAGCGACGTCATAGATCTATGGGCCTGACAAGCCTATTTGGTGCTAAAGCCGAGGTTATTGCCGGCTCCTAGTGTCGTATTCTTGAGCACTATGGAAACCAAATACACTTAGCTAATAGTTTAATCTTGTAATCTTGTAATGGCCATATTTGTCAAAGTTTGATTGTTACATTTGTTCATCCATCTTTACTTACTTTATTCAATAACCTATGACATGAATTGTCAACTTTGATATTTATCTATGTATGAAAATCTATGGAAACTAACCAACGTATTGTTGACATTATTTTTAATATGTTTCAGGAAATGATACTGCTTAGCTTGCTTTGAAGACTTGTTACAATCTAGGATTGGACCTAGATTAAAATAAAAAGTCAATTATTATCTTTCGATGTTGGAATTCTTATGTTTGTTGATTGTTGGAACTTATGTTATTTCTTAAATGTATGTCATGAATATTGATATTTAATAATATTATCATTTTAAATTTGTGTTGTGTGGCATGAACAATCTTAACCCTCACACCTCTACGTTTCCGCCGTTAAGGTTGGGGTGTGACAATGTTGTCTGTGAAGATACATGTAGAAATTGGGTTGGTTTTTGTGATCAGGGTTGGCCATTTTGAGGTAGCTTCGTTGTGAAGGAAGATAAGAACAAGAGCGGTTGGTGAATTTAGGTTAGAGAAATTTCAGATGAAGAAGATAGTGAAAAGAAGACGAACCGTTGAGAGAATATATATGAAATAGATTTGAGAAAAAGTTAATGCAAAAGGATAAACTTTGAAATCCGAATGTCGGTCCCACCTCTGAGAAAGTCCCAAAAAGGTAGTTTTCTTGGAAGTTGAAAATCTTCCGAAGGTATTTTTGTCTTCGGAAGTTTTAAGAAAAAGCTTCTGAAAGGTTTGTGATAATTTTGCTTCGGAAGGAAAATACTTAGAGAATTTTCACTTCTGAGACATGTTTGGTTTTGAAAGAGATTAAGACTTAGGAGTTTTATTCTAAAGAGAATAAATCTTTCGAGACTTAATTGCTTTCGGAAAAAAAATTGTCCTTCAAATACATGTAAGTACTTAGAAGCAAATTTAGGCTTCGCAATATATATCAGAATTTCTTCCAAAGGTAAATGTCTTATAAATAGTTATTTAATTTGAAGACATAATGTTCTTCCAAAGACAACTTCATGTTTTTCGAAAGAAAATATGTTTGAAAATTTTCAAAAATCTAAGAAATATCATTTGACAAATTTTCTTCCAACAGAAACGGGGATTATGAAGTGATAAAATAGATAACTTAGGACACACAGGTTTTAGAAATAAAATTTTTTTAAGTTTAAGAGAAAAACTACTCAAAGTTAATCATCCTAATAGCTGATACAAGATATTTGAATCTCTGTTTATCAAAAGCTTTAGTGAATAGATTAGCATATTGTTTATTTGTGTTAACTTTGACTAGTCTGATTAAACCCTTTTCAAAATTATCTCTAATCAAATGATACCTATTGTTGATGTGTTTTGTCCTTGAGTTCTGCACAGGATTCTCTGTAATAAAGATAACATTATTTTTGTTTATATGGATGGGAGTCTCTTTGAAGTTGAATCCATAGTCCAGCATCTGATTATGAATCCAAAGCACTTGAGCACAACAACTTGCAGCAACAATGTATTCAGCTTCAGCAATTGGTACAGACACAGGATTGTTTCTTGCATTGCCAAGAGACTATCCTTCCACTAGGGAATTGACACCCCCCCAGATGTAGACTTTGCAGTCATGTTACAGCCACCATAGTCACTATCTGTATAGGCATACATACTAAAGTCAGAATTCTTTAGATACCAAAGCCCAAGCTTGGGAGCACCTTTGAGATATCTAAGAATTCTCTTGACAGCAACTAGGTGTGACATCTTAGGGTTGGCTTGATATCTAGCATAGATGTATGTGGTAAACATGATATTAAGTCTGCTAGCTGTAAGATACATAAGAGACCCAATCATAGCCCTGTAGAGATGTTCATCCACACACTTCCCCTCAAGATCAGGTCCAAGGAAGTGGTTTCTGGCTATGGGTGTCTTTGTAACCTTACAATCAGTCATGTTGAATCTTGTAAGAATGTCTTGTACATACTTTGATTGACTTATGAAGATGCGATTGTCAACTTGCTTCACTTGTATTCCTAGAAAGAAATTCAGTTCCCCCATGGCACTCATTTCAAATCTATTCTTCATCAGTCTCTCAAAGTCTTTGCAGAGCTTTGGATTATTTAACGCGAAGATAATGTCATTTACATATACTTGAACCAGCATTAAGTCATTCCTTATTCCTTTGATGAAGAGAGTTCCATCTATAGTAACCCTCTTATAGCCATGTTGACAGAGATACTAAGATAGTGTCTCATACCACTGTCTTGAAACTTTATGCAGCCCATAAAGAGCTTTATCAAGCTACAGACATAATCAGGATGATCTGGGTCTGCAAAGCTAGGTGGTTGCTTGACATACACCTCTTCATCAATCACCCCATATAATAAAGCACACTTGACATCAAGTTGGTAGACCTTGAAATCCTTGGATGCAGCAAAAGCCAGGAATATTCTTACAGCTTCAAGTCTTGCCATAGGAGCAAAAACATCTGTGTAGTCAATTCCCTCTTCTTGTGTCTATCCTTGAACAACTAACCTGGCCTTGTTCTTGATGACAAGTCCTTTATCATCCTTCTTGTTTCTAAAAACCCACTTGGTTCCTATGGTAGTCTTCCCTTGAGGAAAAGGACATAGGTTCCGAACCTTTTGCATTTTGAATTGAAGCAGCTCCTCTTGTATTACTTCAACCCAACTTCCATCTTTCAAAGCCTCATCAACTTTCTTCGCTCTATCTAGGACAAGAAAAAAGAGTGTAGACAAACATTTTTGTCATGGGTTTGTCCTCTTGTTCTCACCCCTGTATCAACATTTCCAATGATGTTTGTCGTAGGGTGTGACTTGTGGATACTGAGTTGAGGGATCACAGCTAGTTGGTTGGAAAGATCTAAACTTGAGAAATTTAGATCTGGCAATGGAGTATCACCCACCACATCAGCACACTTATCAAGAAAGGCTTGATCCAATTAGTGTGTGACATCATTATGTTGTCTTCTATGGAGTGGTTATCAGCATCAAGAAATTCTTGATCACTGTCACCACCTCCATTTTCTCCTACATTTGAAGCTCCTTCACCTGAGTTTTGAGCTTCTGAGCTAGAATTAATAGGCACCTCAGATGTATCAGCTGAATTTGTTATGTTTATGCTGATAGGATGTTGAAGCCTCTAGAAGATTAATATTTAGTCTTTATTGTCTTTATTAATAGTTTTGTCATAGTTTTGAACTTATTTATAAATATATGTTCCTTTTTGTTTTCTTTGATAGTATAAATAGCATAGACTATGTATTGTGTAAAAAAAACAAAAAGACTAGACTAGTGCACGTTAGAATCGGTTGAACGAATTGTAACTGTTCTCTACACTTGTATTTCTATTCTTTCTATCAGTGAAAAACTATGAACTTTTCTGATATGTTTGCATTGATTTGATTACTTATGTTTCTTTTGATTTAATTGCATCACAATATTATCATAGATCGATCCATTTTGATCCTATCAAATGGTATCAGAGCTGTTGGTTCAGTGATTTGAGCTTATCGACATTTTGAGCTCTCTGAATCACTTGAATCTGTGATTGATAAGCAATTTGATCAAATAATTATTGAATTCAGTTGTGTTTCATCAATAGAAACATGATTTGAATCACAATTTCATGTTCAATTCGTTCAAATCAGAGAATTTGATCAAACAAGTTGTTCGAACCTGTTCTTCATATTCGGATTGTATTTCAATCAGAAGATTGAATTGTTGTTGTTTTTTGGTGAAATTAAAGGTTAAGGATTGATTATCGACCTATAACTACCAAATTGGTCATTTTTAGATCAATTCAACATATTTTGAAGATTTTCAGAAGATTTGAGTTCGTTTGAATCTGTTGAATTAGGCGCATTAGGTTAAAACACTTCAGGCGTTTTTGGTTTAGGCATTTGACCACTGTTGAGGCATATTACAACTGTTTGGACACTTAAAAAATTTTCAGAAACCAAGTAATTCTAGGCGCATAACCACTGTTTAGGTGCATTAGAACTGTTTTGGCGTTCTACAACCCAGGCGCTTGACAACTATTCAGGCGCATTACAACTGTTCAGGCGCATTATCAGTTGGGCGTTTTAGAATTCTACTAAGGCAGTCCCTTAGGCGTTTCTACATCCAAGTTAGGTGTTTGACAACTGTGTGGGCGCTTCATCACTGTTTAGGTTCATCAACTCAACACTTATAAAAAAATTTCAAAATTTAAAAATCCAAAAATATTTTCAATTCATAGTTTTTAATTCAAAACTTAAAAACAACAAAAACAAATCTTTTTATTAAAAACAAAAATTCAAAATGGTCAAATCTAAAGATTCTGAGAATAGAGTTCCTAAGTTGAAGAACAGAGATGACTTTAAGAACTGGTCTCTTAGATTGAAACATCATCTTAATTCTATTGACACTGACTTGTGGAAATCAATAGAAAAAGGACCTCATATCCCGATTACATCAGATGGTCCTGATAGAGGTTTTGTCTACACAAAAAGACTCTCCAGAACCTTATCCTGAAGATGGGTTACAAGGTGATGATATAAGAAAAGTAAAGAATGACATTAAAGCATATTCATTGATGTGTAAAGGATTACCACTAGAAGTCTTAACTAGACTTGATGGATATCAAACTGGATATACCATGTATAAAGCTTTGAAGATAATATGTGAAGGTGGTAAGGAGATTCAAGATCTCAAGAAGTAAAAACTAAAGAGGCAGTTAGAGCTATTTGAGCATTTATCTGGTAAAACTATAAACCAAATGATGAATAGATTTGTGCAACTTACAACTGAGATGTCAACCGCTAGCATCAAAAATGATCTCAAATATCTAAATTTCAGACTTCTCAATGCTCTTCCATCCTCATAGAAACAAACGGTGACATTGTTGAAGCACACTGAAAAATTCCCTGTGGATCTTGATCGAGCAGCATCAATGTCTCAGTACAAATATGTTGCATCTCCAGCTAGCACAGTGGAGAATGCCTTTATGGCAAAGAATGAGAATTCGCCAGAAGAAGAGGGTGATCTGTTTGTTGGAGCAGGGTTCTTTACAGATTCTTCATATACAAGTGCTCCTGCTTATGCAACTCAATCACAACCTCAGTCTCCTATTACACCTCAAAACTCTAAACCTCAAACTGAGACTCCATCTTCTAACTCTACTAAAACTAGAAAAGTTAAAGATGTTATTAACATCCTATTACAGGATGAGGAGTCCAAAACTGCTTTTACTGCTTTTATGGCTAGTTTTCAAGCTTATCAAAGTAGTCATTTAACACAATTAGATCTTGTTTTGCAGGACTTATTCGAGATGGATCCAGACGATGTAGAAGAGATGGACTTAAACTAGCAAATGGTGATGATTGCATATAGAACCCAGAAACATTCTTATGTCAACAGGAACTACAAGCGAAGTGCTAACAAGAGTGTTGGATTTGAACTATAATAGCTATGGCCACTTCTCATGGGAATGCAAAGCTCCCAGAAACAAAGGAGGGAATGGTCAAGCTAGTTCAAGCAATCAAAGATATCCATAACAGTCTCAGAAGACTTTCCAAAAGCCATATCAAAGTCTACCAATGCCTGAACTTAAAGATGAAACTAAGTCTTCTGAAGAGCCTAAGAAAGCTCTTATCGTGAGCATCAAGGATGGATATGACTGGAGTGCATATGCAGAGCAGTTTACAGCTAACTTAACCTCTAGTTTATCTCTTATTGCAGAAGTTCAAGGTGAAGACTGGTCAGAAGACAGTGATTCGAAGGCTGAAGATGACTCTGAAAATGAGGAAGAAAAGTATGACTGGAGTGATAAATCTGATCCTAAAGAGGATTCAGAAGAAATTGCATTAATGGTACAGTCAGATCAACCAAAGGTTGAAAATTTATCTTCTAACTCTGAGACTACTTCATCAAAATATCCTGAATTACCAGCTGAAGTAAGAGAAAAACTATGCACCAAATCTTGCTTTGAACATGTAGAATATTACCGAACTTACTCATACAAAATTTGTGAAAAGCTCAAGCAAGAGGAATTAATGCATAATAAACTTAAAAATGATCACAAAATATCAGATGAAAAGATCTTTTCTCTACAAACTTCATAGAACAAAACTTTGAAAGAACTAGAAATTGTTTTCAAACAACTTGAAGAAATGACTACGAACTTGAAGAGGAGAAAATAGCACATGCTGCTACACAAGTTGATCTTGCAAAAGTCAAAAGTTCTAAAAAAATTGTGGAAAAACTGGTAAGTGAATGAAAGGACAAACAAAAAGCAGGCTTAGGTTTTACACATGAACCAATGCCTGAATCTATAACAAACACTTTACCAGAGAACTTCAACACGCATGATCATTCTCCTAAAAATAAAGCTAAACTTAAAGCTTTCCAAAACAAAAACAACAAGATTTCTGATAGTGAAGAAGAGAAAACCAATGTTGAAATCTTTGAAGAAAAAGATACTGAAAAGATAAAAAACGGTCATCCGTTAAAAGTAAAATTATATGAACTACTACCGAAACGTAAGAAAATATTTGTTCCCAAAGAATCTGTTTTGGAAGAAGTGATCATTAAAAATAATAAACAAAACTCCAAAAACAAAGATAAAGCAAAACAAGAAGAAGGAACATCAGAAGATTCAAACTCTTATGGTCTAAATGATCCAGAGTTTATTAAATGGCAAAAAGATCATAAAGAGAAAGAAACTGAAAAAGAATCTTCACCTGAAGATGTTCAATCTCAAATAAAATCAAGTTCTACAAAATCAAGGAACCAAAGAAGAAGAAAAAAATTGACTAAAGCTAAAACTGATCAAAATAAGAGTCAATAAAATCAGACAAAAACAACAAATCAAGCAACTCAATTTAATCCAATAAAATTTGTGTCTGCTGGTACTTTGAACATGAACTTAATTCAAGAAGTTAAACAAGCTCCTAAGAACAAATCAAACTCTGATCTGAAAACAGGTTCAGATTCGAAGTCTTCCGCTGTCGTTAAACAATTTGTTTCTAAGGATTCTAAGAATGAAGTTCATGTACAAAAGTCAAAAACAAATATACAAAAGAACAAATTGTCAAATCAAAAACAAAATTTGTCAAATCAAAAACAAAAGATTAACTTTTCGATGCCTAAATCTAAACAAGGATCAAACGTTGCGTCAACATCAAAAGTTAATAAAAAGTTGTTTAGAACACCACAAAGGTACTGTGAAATTTGTGACAT
The DNA here is from genome assembly GCA_025506505.1 of Flaveria sonorensis. Taxonomy (NCBI): domain Eukaryota; kingdom Viridiplantae; phylum Streptophyta; class Magnoliopsida; order Asterales; family Asteraceae; genus Flaveria; species Flaveria sonorensis. Next base: position 10,256,902 of record CM046437.1, read on the forward strand.
GTATAATCATAAGACTATTGAATGTTTTTTAACAAGTACTGTCATATATATGATATGAGAAATCACTCAACAGCAGATTGTTACTTTAATAAGTATTGTACCTTATGTGATGAAAGGACTCATAATACAGAAAATTGTTACTTTAGAAAGAGTTTGCCAAGGAAAGGATTTGCAAATACATAATTGAGCAAAGGCTATGTTAAGCCTCAGTTTAAAAGAAATCAAACTGTTAGTTTTCAAAGATTAAGTAACCAACCTTTATTAGGCTTGAGATCTTTCAAAAGAAATAACTCTGTGAGACCAAAACAATACATTCAAGATCAAATCATTTCAAAGTCTGTGAGAATGAATGATAAAAATGTTGGAAATAAAAATTTCTTAAAAATTGATCATTCAAATGATATGAATTTTCTTAATAATGATAAAAAATTTTTGAATAATAGAATTGGTAAATTCATTAAAAATAAGCCTGATGTGAATAAACTTCATTTTAAACAATTTACCATTATTGATAAATTTGGCAAGCCCAAGACCATCTCGGCTTGGGTCGATAACTCAACTTAATTTTCTTTGTCTTGCAGGTACGCCCAAGAAGACCTATCAACACATGTTATGTGGATAGTGGGTGTAGCCGGCACATGACAGGCAATCATTCCTTACTTCAAGAATTTAAGTTAAAAGATGGTACACACGTCGCCTTCGGTGGTGATGCAGGTGGAAAAATCATAGGCGAGGGAACAGTATCCAACGGGATAATAAGCTTTGATAAAGTCAACTACTGCTCACAGTTAAACTTTAATTTGTTAAGAGTTTCCCAAATTTGTGATAGATCGTATTCTATTCTTTTTGATGATTCTTTTTGCTAAATTTTGAAGCCAGGTTTTCAGATTAGCAAAGACTGGGTGGTTGTTAAAGCTGTTAGGGATCGAGATGTATACAAGCTGGATATGTCTCAAGTTGATCCATCTACAGAAACAACTTGCCTTATTGCTCAAGCATCAAATGACGAAAGTCAGCTTTGGCATAGAAGTCTCGGGCATTCCAACTTCAAGAATATGAACAAGCTTGTAGCGGGAAATCATGTTATCGGCCTTCCATCAAAGAAGTTTGCCGCTACTGATCTCTGCTCAGCATGTTTAAAGGGGAAGCAACACAGAGCGTCTTATAAGCCCAAGCAAATAAACTCAAATGCCAAACCTCTCCAGATGTTGCATATGGACCTTTTCAAACCAATAAATATGAAGAGTATTGGAAGAAAATCTTATTGTTTAGTTATCACTGATGACTTCACAAGATTTTCATGGGTTTTCTTTTTGAATGCTAAATCTAAAATGGCTGAATTATTAAAAGAATTCATCACAAAAGTTGAAAATCAATTAGAACAAAAAGTAAAAATAATAAGAAATGATAATGGAACGGAATTTAAATATGTAACTATTGATATGTTTTGTGCAGAAAAAGGAATTGCTCATCAGTTCAGTGCTCCTAGAACTCCTCAACAAAATGGAGTTGCTGAAAGGAAAAACAAAACTTTGATTGAGGCTGCACGATCCATGTTAGCAGATGCGAAAATTCCTATCACTTTCTGGGATGAAGCCATATCTACTACGTATTTCATACAGAATCGTACTTTAATTGTGAAAGACAAATTGAAAACTCCTTAGGAGTTGATGTTTGGCAGGAAACCAAACATTGATTTTCTTAAATCTTTTGCTTGTCCAGTTTTAATTTTAAGTTCAAGTGATCATCTAGGAAAATTTGATTCAAAATCTGATGAAGGATTTTTCATTGGATATTCATCTGTTTCAAAAGCCTATCGAGTTTATAACTCTAGGACAAATGTTATACTTGAAACATTCAACGTTAAATTCCTTGAAAATTCTTTTCCATCAGTTTCAAATGGTCCAGCTTGGTTATTTGATTTAGATTCATTATCAAACTCTTTTCAATCTAACTTGTTTAATCAATCTAACTTTCCTGATTCTACAGGTGAGAAGAAACTTCAAGGAGATCTCGGTTCTTTCAGTGATGATTCTGATTCTGATGATATGGATGACTCAAGCCCAGATTATCCATTTTTCTCTTTTGTGAAAGATCCTATATTTCAGTCTGAAAATCATGATCAATCTTAACAAGCTTAAGAACATTCCTTGTCTGAAAATACCAATGTGTTACAACCTATTCCTAATGATGGTACTGAAATTATACAACCTGAGTCTGGAATGTCATCTATTTCTGGTGATGTAGTTGGTACCGGTAATCTTGATTACTTCATCAACTCACCGACTCAAGTTCCCAATTTTAATCCACATTATTGCATCAGTTTTCCAACTTGAACCAAACCAATCTGGATGTTCATGTTCAAAGGAATGAGATTCCAACATCTTGTATTCACAAGAACCATCCAACGTCTCAGATTATTGGTCCATTGAATGAGAGAACAACGAGAAGTAAATCAAAACAAGCAAATCTTTGCTTATACTCATGTTTTCTTTCTCAAATTGTTCCTAAAAATGTTACCGAAGCGTTAAAGGACAATAGTTGGATTGAGGCTATGCAAGAAGAATTATTGCAATTCCGCAAACAAGAAGTGTGGAATCTTGTGGATTTACCTGAAGGAGAAAATGCCATAGGCACAAGATGGTTGTTCAGAAACAAAACAGATGATCGAATTGTTATTAGAAACAAAGCAAGACTCGTTGCACAAGGATACACCCAAGAGGAAGGAATAGATTATGATGAATTATTTGCTCCAGTTGTAAGACTTGAATCAATTTGTGTCTTCCTGGCTTATGCATCATTCATGAAATTCAAGGTGTATCAAATGGACGTGAAAGGTGCTTTCTTGTATGGACCGATCACTAATGATGTGTATGTAAAGTAACCTCAGGGTTTTGAAGATTCGGAATTTTCACATCGTGTGTACAAGCTTAGCGAAGCTTTGTATGGACTCCATCAAGCCCTTAGAAACTGGTATGAAACATTGTCACAACACTTAATCCAACATGGATACACGCGAGGGAAAATCGATCCAACTTTGTTCATAAAGAAGGATGCTGATGATCTTTTATGTGTACAAGTGTATGTCGATGATATCATATTTAGTTCTACAAGTCCAAAATTGTGCAATGAATTCAAAGAAATCATGAAGTCTTGGTTTCAAATGAGTTCTATAGGAGAAATAAATTTCTTTCTTGGACTTCAAGTCAAGCAATCTGCAGATGAAATCTTCATTAATCAAGAGAAGTTCATTGACAAACTCTTGAAGAAATTTAAACTGTAAGATTGTCAATCCATAAGAACTCCAGCTGATGTAAATTCCAAGATTGAACCTGATTCTAAAGGAAAATTAGTTGACCAAACTTTATACAGATCTATGATTGGATCTTTGATGTATCTTACTGCATCTAGACCTGATATAATGTATGTTGTTTGTATCTGTGCCAGGTATCAATCTGACCTGAAGGAATCTTACTTAATTGCTGTTAAACGAATATTCAGGTATCTCAAAGGAACCGGCTTTAGGGCTATGGTATCCTTATGAAGGTAACTTCGAGTTACATGGATATACAGATAGTGATTATAGGGGATGTTGCCAAGATCGTAAATCTACTATGGGTGGTTGTCAGTTTTTAGGTCCCAGATTAGTCTCATGGCAATGCAAGAAACAAATAAATGTCTCTGTTTCAACTGCAGAAGCTGAGTACATTGCTGCATCAGCTGGATGTTTTCAAATCCTTTGGTTACAAAACCAACTGCTGGATTACGGGTTCAATTTTCTTAAAACTCTAATTTGCATTGATAACACTGCTGCTATGTTCATTACAGCTAATCCTGTCCAACATTCAAAAACAAAACATATCAAAATTCGATATCATTTTCTTAGGGATAACTCTGAAAAAGGTTTAATCATTTTAATCCAAATTGCAACTGAAAAACAGTTGGCAGACCTATTTACAAAATCCTTTTTAACAGGAAGGTTTGAGTATTTGGTAAAGTCAATTGGTCTTATTAACCATATGTAAAAACTAGTTTTTGAGCATTTCAGTTACTTGAGTCTTAAAATGATCAGAACCCTCCCTTAACTGAATAGGAAACAGCAAGAGAAACTGTCAGAGTTAATTGCCTGATTGTATATTGTGTGTGCATGTTTCATAGAAAAACAAACCAAAATACAAAAATAGAAAATTAAAAAAATCAAAAAATAAAAATATAAAACAAAAACTACAAAAATAGAGTTTTTCTTTCTTAATTCATTTTTTTAATGAATCTGTCTTTGCAATATGTGAGAAATGATAGATACATCAGTTTGATCAGTTGCATACTTCGCTTACGACTAAAGTCTGGCGTGATCAGATATGATGTGCAGGTAAGCTCATGCTATTATACTGAAAAAGTAAATTCTTATGATCAAACTAAATCACTTATGCATTCATGTTTGTCCATTTTAGTACTTATGAGTAGTGTTGACTTCTCAAATTGATTGCTTGTTAAGTCATAATCTCACACCTGGTAGTGATATGAATAACTATTGAGCTCTAATTAATTTAAAGCATCGAATCACTTCTTTGTTATGAGTCATCATAGACCTGAAGTGACGAGATATCCTTTGTTGAAAGTAATTACAGACCTGGATATTCTCATCTGATGCAAAAAGATGCCAATGTGCACAAACTAAACATGAGATCTGGTTATAAGTATATGTCAGGTTTTCAAGTTGAGAAAAGTGATTTCTTGCAGATCTTTATGAGGGTTGAACTCTCTAAGTCTAAGTGTGACTTACATAATTTCATATCTAATCGTACCTTAAGCAATCCAAGAGTTGAAAAAGTAAGTGTGATGAGTACCTTGCCAAAAGCACTCATTTTCTATCCTTAGATCTTATGCCTCCTTTGCTGCAGAAATACTGACCTGGAACACACTTGATCAGGATTTATTCACTGTCTATGACTATCCACCAATTTCTTTTATTTTAATGTGCTGACCTTAACTGATATGATCTCACTACAGACATATGATTCAATTGTACATAATAGATTTTTATTCTGCTTTTATGCAGGCATATTAACAATGATTAGTGTGCTCTTCCTGTGACTTTCAAGAAACTTCTAAGTTTCATTAAACTTAAAAGTTTAAGGGGAGTAAAAAGTAAAAGTGTCAAAGAGAAAATTTTCAAATTTCAAGATATGAAAAATAAAAAATTAAATGTTTTGGATAGATAGGATGAAGCTAAAAAGTTCAAGCATGTGTGTGTTTGATATAATGTAAAAATGAACCTGAAGAAAACATTTTAAAGTGGAAAAGCTTCTTGCAACATTTTAATATGAGTCTTTTTGTTAAAATTAGAGACTAAAATGACAGGAAATTGTTTTAAAAAAATAATTAAAACAAAAATAAAAAGGTCAAAATTTAAATGTCAAAAGTACAAAATTGAGGGTCAATTATGTAAATTTTGGATGAAAGTCAAAATTTGACAAATTGTTTTAAAAATTAGTACATGATTAGTACTAATGTATTTAAATAATGTTCAGGTGGAAGATTTGAAAATTACAAGTGTTAGACTCATGGAAGTAATCTCAAGCGCGTAAACAGTGTTCAAAAGTCCAAAATAGGAGCATGATGATTTTTCAGAAATTTGTTCAAGTGTTGGGCATTTCAAACAACCTCATACGCCTAAAAAGTTGTCATATGTCTGAAATTTGTGGTTAAGTGTTGGGCTTTTCATCCATACTTATGCGCCTACACAGTACCAGGCTTTCAAGAGTTGGACGTTTCAAGTGAAAAGCTACCAAGTGTTGGGCATTTCAGTTAGTCCCATGAGCCTGAACAGTGCAAAAGCGCCTAAACAGTGCTTATGCGTCTGAACAGTGCCCATGCGTCTATACCTCATATGCACAAACAGTGCTCATGCGCCTAAATACTTGGTGTAAAAATCACCCCATGCGCACAAACAGTGCTCATGCGCCTAAATACTTTGTGTAAAATTGAGTCTCATGCGCACAAACAGTGCTCATGTGCCTAAAAATTTACACTTAGTATAAATACAACACTTGTGATTTCAGGTATCTCATTCACTCTCAACTCCCCTGTGCTTGCATCCGACTATCAAACACCCTTGATTTACCAGTTCATCTTTCTGATTGTTATTTGTTCAATACTTGCGATTGATAGTTTGTTTTTCAGATTCTAAACGTAAGTTCATTAACAAATTCATACAATTTCAAGTTTATAGTTTGAATTTGATTGGGCGTTTCATAGCTGTACAGGAGTACGAACCCTAGTTCGACTGAAATTTTGAAATTTGTGACTTTAATGTAAATGTTTAACTGAAATTGAACATTGATTGATGATATACACTTGATTTCAAACATATTGTGATAATCAAATCTGATATTCATTAAATTTGTTCTTAATGATGATGTTCATGTTCATCAGTTGAAGTTCTTGAATATGAATAGTCATATTCATGATTTTTTAATAAAAATGGAAAATTAATCACAAATTCATTCTTTAATCTATTTTTTGAGAAAATTTAATGAATTGATATGTTTGAAATCATTTACACTCTAACTTGAATGTACTTTGTTTTTTTTGATAGAATACTTGAACACTTAGAAAATTTTCAAAGTGCAAGTTAGGTTAACAGAATTAAAACATAATAATTCATTTAAATTTCTATAAATATCAATTTGATTCAATATTGCAAATTCGTAAGTGTCTAATTCTTTTTGTCATATCCTTTCAGATGGCTGAATTAAAGTTTGAGCCTAAACACAATGTAGCAGCATTTCTAAACAAAGATGTTCGGGATGCTACTGGCTATGAAGAAATGATTAGATTTTTGTTAAGGACTAAGTATGTTTATGCTATGTGTTACCAACCAGTCATTTATTCCAGACTGATCAAGAAGTTTTGGACTACTGCAACTGTTGAAATCAATGAAGAAGGGAGAAAAGTTTTGAGAGGATTCATAACCAATGAAAGAATGATTGAAGTTTCAAAAGAATCCGTTAGAGAAGCATTAAGGCTTGGAAACAATGACCCTAAAGACTTAGCAGAACTCTCATTTAATGAATGTAGAGAAACCTTTATTGCTATGGGTCATCCAGATAATTTTCCTAAGAAACAATTTTTTAGAGCTCGAGTGTACAATCACTGGAAACTACTATGCTATATATTCCATCATGGCATATCAAAAAGAAGTACGGGTTGGAACTCCTTTCCAGTTGATATAGCCTCACCCATTGTGGCTCTTGCAACAAAAAGAAGATTCAACATGGCTCGTTGGATTATGAATGGAATTATCTTTAACTTGGAGAAAGGAATCAGAAATAAGTATCTGATGTATCCCAGATTCCTACAAATGATCATAAATGAAGCCAATCTTGATTATCATGCTTATGGAGTTGGTGGTGAAAGATTGATTCTTGAGCATATGACTGAAACTTCATACAAAAGACTATCAATGATTACTGGTGCTCCTAATGTACCAATGTTTGATTATATGAGGGCTGTGGCTCAAGATGATATGAATATTAATAAAGAGCATTTTCATCTTATTGAAGATGAGCCAGTTGACCCAAATGATCTTATTGAAGAAGCTCCTCAAAATGAAGATGACAATGATGAAAGTTCAAGTTCTAATGATGATGATGATAATAATGATGGTGGTGATGATGGCAATGACATGGAACAAGTAAATGAAGATGTTCATGAAACTGAACAAGTTGAAGATGTTCAGGAAGTTGATCAAGTTAAAGATAGAAATGAAGAAAGTCAAAGTATTAAGGAGATAGTTAATATGATTGAAGAAGCTATTGAAACAGAAGAACAAACTGAAGTTAATGATGATGTTCAAAACTTTGAAATATTTGAAGATGTGATACATGATGATCCTGTAAGTTTGAATCAACAGGATACACGTGTGGTTGAAGAAACAAACTTATAGTTGATTATTGATGAATTAAAAGAAGAAAATGCTAAGCAAGTGAATCTCATTGAAAAGTTAAGAGAAGAAAATGAGAAATTGAAGGAGGAATTACAAAAGAAAGATAAAGTGATTGCTGATTTGGAGAAAGATAAAGAAACAAATTTGAAAAATTTTGAAGTCATGATGAAAGATTATGAACTAATGGAAGAAAAATTCAAAAAGTTGAAAGAAAACAATGAGGTGTTAAAAGAAGAATTTGAAAGAATGAAAAATAGTCTAAAATCTCCATCCCCTGAAGTTATGATAGTTTCTGAAGTTGTCCCAATTGATGTTGAGAAGATATCTGAGATAGATAAAGGGAAAATGAAAAATTGATGATGTAGACATTTTAGTTCTAGCTGAATCATCAAAAGTTCAAAAGACTGCATCTGAAGTTAAAACTCAAGAAAGTCAAGAACCTATAGATCAAGAGAAGATTGAGGCGCTTGATGATTTAGAATCTGAGTTTGAGGTTGCATGGTACGATGAAGTATTAGAAGATGAAGACATGGTTGAAGTTACTCATTCTCCAATCCAGGAAACAACTGAAGTCATACCTATTGATATTGAAGATAAGTACAATTACTTGATTAGAATGAAATACAACAGAGTATTTTTTGATGGATTAACTGTCTCACAAATAAATGAAGAGTATGAAAAGTGTATAACCGCTGAGTCTGTTGCGCTTGTTGATCTGGATGAGATACATGGAGAATGGAATCCACTTCAAGAAAGTATCAATGTTGAAGAATTCAACTTCTGAGTTACACCATCCTGATCAAGATGATATGAATGTAACTGCTTTAAGGATATGGTTACAATCACGTAACTATCCTAGGAAGAAATTAAACAAACTTCAAGCAGAATCTTTGAGGAACTTGGTGAGAAGTTTCCAAGAAACCGAGAAACAAACAAACAGAATGATAGTCCTCGACATGGACAACCCACAATATCTCGAGATCACAAAGAGAACAAGAATTCTAAAGCCTCAAGAGATCAAAAACATGGAGTTGATAAGAAGTGGACATGAAAGACGAAAGGAGCTAATGAAGTTGTTTCCAGAAAATGAAAAACAAGCATACCAAGTGTCCATTGAGCAAAAGTAGCTATGGAACAAAGCTCGAATAGCAGGAGATTTGGTACGAAATGTTTTACAAAAAGGACAATCAATTTCAGAACTGCTTAATGAAATGATTGTTTCTGATAAATCAAAAGAAGTTAAAATAGTTGGTTGGAAATATGATGAAGTATTTGATGCCTTTTTGATCAAGAGAGTAAATGCTATATGTGATGTTTATCAGTTTTACTCAAGCATCATTGAACTTCCTGTGCAAGATTTAAAAGAGTTGAACAAACTTCCTTTGATTAACCCAACAAAAGTTGGTCGCGGTGAAAAAAAATTTCAATTGCTAAACCGGGGAATATCAAGGATGAGTTCATTTCTTAAAACGAGATGTGATCAGGAAGATAAAGAATACTTTAAATCATTGAAAAGCAAAAGAAAATTTGGAGAAAAAGGTGAAGAAGAAGATGTATTTTGGATGCTTTTAGTGATAAATACTTTGATAAAGTAACAAATCCTAGTCTGAAAGTGATTGATGGCTCTCAAATGACAAAACCAATTCTACGATGGTTTTATAATGTTGATACATTTGAGTTGAAGCTTGTTAGAAATCTGGGGGATTGGGATAAAGATATGATTTCTTTATTTGGAGTATTTGAGCTAAAATTGCTTCATCCAAGTTACATTTCTTTCTTATCAATTCAAAAGTTTGAACGGGTGTCTTCTGAAGTTGCTGAAAATGACAAAAAATACTTCTTGACGATCATTAAAGTCATGAATGCTGTAATGAAAAGGATTGCATTACGCAAAGCCTTAGCGTATGCAAATATTGTGAAGAAGGATATTAAGTCTATTGAATTCATGAGAATTTCAAGTAAAGGGGTGCTGGAGATACATTCAAAAGATTATCCAAAACCAATGGAATTTTATGCTAACATTGACATTGCAGGTTTATCCAAGGAGACATTGGAAAGAATGAAAAAAATGGAGATAAAGACAAATGAATCAAAGCCTGAGCAAGCTATTTTAGCAAAAAAATTTAAGTCAGCAATTACAAAAGCATTGAGAGAACAAGATCTGTACAAGGAGAAGGCTATGTTCAAAGTAAAAGAAGAACCAGAAGATTTTTTTTGATGTCTGAAGAATGAAGAATGAAGATTGAAGACAAAAGAGAAAAAATTGAAGATTTTGAAGACTGAAGACAATGTCAATCTTAGGGCGAGTGTTGTTGAAGCCTCTAGAAGATTAACATTTAGTCTTTGTTGTTTTTATTAATAGTTTTGTCATAGTTTAGGGACTTATTTGTAAATATATGTTCCTTTTTGTTTTCTTTGATAGTATAAATAGAATAGATTATGTATTGTGTAAAAAAAAGACTAGACTAGTGCATATTAGAATCGGTTGAATGAATTGTAACTATTCTCTACACTTGTATTTCTATGCTTTCTATCAATGAAACACTATGAATTTTTCTGATATGTTTGCATTGATTTGATTACTTGTGTTTGTTTTGATTCAATTGCATCACAATATCATCACAGATCGATCCATTTTGATCCTATCATAGGATCTTCACTTGCAGGATTAGTTACCACTGGAGCTGATGTAGTATGCTTGCTTGGTTTTCTCAGCTCAAATCTTAGGTCAGGATCTCCTGTTGACAAGTTACTTGTAGATCCTAAAACATTCTCACAAGATTTGATAAAACAGTTAGTAACTAAATCAAGATCAAATAGCCAATCAGAACCAGAACCTTTCACACTAGGAGTGTGCTCATTGAAGGTCACATTGGCCGACTCCTCAACTACTTTAGTTTTGAGATTGTATACCCTATAAGCTTTAGCTTGGGAAGAGTATCCAATAAAGTGTCCATCATCTGATTTCTCAGCAAATTTGGCTACTTGATCTTTGGTATTCAAGATGGTGCAAGGACATCCAAATGACCTAAGAAAACCAATAAATGGTCTTCTTTTGTGCCACAGCTCATAAGAAGTCTTACCATGAGTCTTAACCACTAAAACTCTATTCTGCACATAGCAGACTATGTTGACTGCCTCTGCCCAGAAGGTGATAGGCAGTTTAGAGTCAGATAACATGGTTCTTGCAGCCTCAATAAGTGTCATGTTTCTCCTCTCCAATGCAACACCATTTTTGTAACACCCGAAAATTTGCTAAAAAAAAGAAAAGAAAAGTATAAAGAAAGAAAGGAGAATTTGCATAAGTGGAGGGGCTAAAGTTGTATAAAGGACAAAACATTATTATTTTATGTTTAAAAGGGTATGGCTACCCTTACACCCCCTCCTCTTTACTACTTTTGGCTGAAACAAGAAAGAAGAAAGAAGAACTTTGTGTTCATCGGTTTCTAGAGAGAGAAACTGAAGAATTTGTGAAGGTGAGTGTTTACTTGCATTTTTGTTTGGTTTTAGCTGAGTTTTCAGCTTCAGGACCGATGCTTATGTGTTTGGTTTTGTTTTTTTGTGTGTTTAGGAGTTTGAACTCCTTGTGCTGTCGAGTTTGGTGGAGTTTTGAAGGCTGTAATAAGTGAGTTCTAGATCCCCGGTTTTTTTATTTTTAAACTTGTTTTCAGGGCTGAAATGCATATAAAAATGTTTTACAAATTATGTGTATGAAACCGTATGTTTATACTCTGTTTATACGGGTGAATGTATGTTTGTGTATGATTTGTTGTGTTTTGTGCTTATATGCTTGTTTTAGGTGCTTGTATGTTAGTTTTGGGTTAGGAACATGTTAAAACAATGATTGGGTTTGAAAAGTAGTGTAAGTTCGAATTTATAACTGCCCATGCACCTAATATAGTGCCCATGCGCCTAGAAAGTTGTTCATACGCCTAGAAATTTTGCCCATAAGCCTAAGTGTTACCCATGCGCCCAAACAGTACCCTATGCGCCCACTGCTTAGGTGCCTAAGTGCTCATGCGCCTAAGTAAGGCTCATGCGCCCAAGCAGTGCTCATGCGCCTAGGTTTCCTCATGAGCCTAAGTGTCCTCATGCGCCTAAAGTGCCCGTTCGCCTACATAGTACTCGTGCGCCTGCATAGTGCTCATGCACCTAAATGCCTTAGAAAATTTTCTGAAATTTTAGGAAATAGAAATTTTACGACTAAGCCCTGGGATGTTTTGATGGTTATGTTTGTTGGTGTTTTTCATGTTTGTGGCATGTTGTTATGTTCCATATTACGTATTATTACGTGACTCTACATGGTGTGTTTATGCTCGTATGCGTAAAGTATTATCAATGAAGCGAAAGATTAATGATAATGAAAAGTGGAACATAAGGAATGAATGAAAGTCTTGCAAGTAAAATGTTTAAGGAGGTTCACAACTCATTGAGAGTTGTTAGCTCAACTGTGTTGTAAGGCACCGTTCCCGGGACGCTTACAGCTGGTCAATCATTGCACATAAAACATAAAACATATATTTAAGTGTACTAAAACAACGCAGTGGAATACTTAACAAACCATTTCATATATTAATGACCACTTTTGCAAGACAATACCATCATTGTTAACCATTACAAAAAAATCTCATTGTTTGCATTACATCACGAAAATGTCATTTGACATAAAATGGATGCCATCCCAAAAACTTTCTAAGTAGCTACCCCGTGCCATCCTCAGCAACCATCACCTACCAACTGGAAAGTACATAAAAAGTCAGCGTTGCTGAGTGAGTTCTAGTTTTATAAATAAAATACTTTACTTTTGTTAAAACATAACCTTCGTAATCGTATGCGATCACACATCATACGTACACATTGATAATATTATTATTATCTTCATCATTGTTCAATTCGTACATTTCGTACATTCATCATTATCTTTCACTTCAATATGGATCCTGTCTCATGCAATACCCGACTCATGTCCGAATACCGACAGTACCGGGGTACGCGACAAGGATCCCCTTCGAGTCACAAAGACTCCCTTCGAGTCACAAGGACTCCCTTCTAGTCACAAAGACTCCCTTCGAGTCACAAGGACTCCCTTCGAGTCACAAGGACTCCCTTCGAGTCACAAGGACTCCCTTCGAGTCACAAGGACTCCCTTCGAGTCACAAGGACTCCCTTCGAGTCACAAGGACTCCCTTCGAGCCACAAGGACTCCCTTCGAGCCACAAAGACTCCCTTCGAGCCACAAAGACTCCCTTCGAGCCAATCTCATGGATTAAACCCCTTACGAGTCTGTTGTGATGGAAAAATTTATATGGCACATTTCTTGATGGAAAAATCGATCTTCCTGTTAAAACCTTTTAAATTCTTGGACATTTAAAACATATATTCAGTATGCATTTCCAGCCCAAACAAGTTTAAAACCTTTAAAATAGGGGATATAGAACTCACCTGGACTCAGCGAGTAGCTTCTCAATCAAGCTTTCTAAGCAAGGGTCGCACTACACAGCCCGCAGATAAGTTAACACTCAAAGGGGTTAATTTCTGCCTAATTTCGCTGCTAGTTTCACTGCATGATCAACAGTTTCACTGCTAGGTTCGCCAGCAGTTTCGCTGGCAGTTTCGCTGGCAGTTTCGCTGGCATCTTCGCTGCCAGTTTCGCTCAACTTTCATTGGAAATTCCAGTCTGCGAGACTACCTGCGAAACTATAGTTTCGCAGAAAGATCCATAGTTTCGCTGGACGACTACATAATTTCGCTGGATGAACACCCAGTTTCACAGAACAGGCTGAAATTACGAACCAACCCATTTTCGACCCAAAACTTCAATCTTTTACACCCAAAACCTTGGTTTATCACCCAAGAAGCTATATCTAAGCTTCTTACATGTTTTCTTACACAAAAACATGAGTTTTGGGCGATTCTTTGCCACTTTCAAAAACCCCAAACCCTAGAATCCGGGTTTACCCTTAAAGAACCGATTAAACGATGTTTCTTACTTGGATTCTTGGTATTTTCTTGTTGCTTGGATGCCCACAAACACCGATCTTCAATCTCTTGATCCACCGAGCCTTGAATCACCACTTTCTCTCCACTTTCTCTCTCTACACTCTCTCTCTAGAAGTTGGGTGTTGAGTTGCAAATGAGAGTGGCTCAAGCTGACCCGTTTATATATACCAGGCGTTCCCGGGACCTTAAACTCGCCGAACACATAACCCGCGAGGTCTACTGGTCCATACTCCATTTCTCGCTTATTTTCTTTAAATAATCCCGGCTAAGCCCATTATTATTAACTGGCTCATTTCGACTTTATTCCGGGCGTTACATGTGTGTTATATAACGTGCGTTTTAGCTAACCCATGAGGGTTCACACACAGGAGGGAGTCTTTGTGACTGATCGAGACGTGCGAAAATAGGATCCTTGTCGCTTGACCCCAAGAGGTAGTTGCTTCATGCACAATGATGGGGCATATCATATGACAGGTCCAGATAAAGTGAAAGATAATGATGAAAGAAAGTGCAAAAATGAATGATAACGAAAGATAATAAAGAATTATTATCTTGTCGAACGTATGATGCGTGAACACGTACGGAAGTAATGGATTTTATGAAAAGAAAGTATTTTAAGAAAATGATATTTTTATATATATAAACAAGGGAGTTTAAATTTAAAACTAGAACTCACTCAGCAACGCTGACTTTTATGCATTTTCAGTTGGCATGTAACTTGTTGCTGAGGATGGCACGCGGGTGAAGCAACTTGGCTGGCAAAGACTGGCATCCATTCGTGCATGATGATATTGTTGTTTTGTAATACATCTGAATGATTCTTTTTGTAACTTTTAAAATACAATGATGTATTATTTAGCAACATCAAATATTAATGCATGAATGATTTTTGATAACTTAATCCGCTGTGATATTTTTATGAAATGTATTTATTTTATATGAAAAATGTTGTGATTGTCCAACTGTGAGGTCTCCTGGAATGGGGGCCTTACAATTTTGCTGAGGAGTCCTGGGAGCACTATGTTGTCTTGAAATACCTTTTTCATCACAAAATGTGTCAAGGATTTGGTTTTTAAATTCTGTTCCTTGATCACATCTTATGGTTTTGACCTTGTGATCACATTGATTCTTAATTTTCAGAATGAAGTTCTTCAAGATCTTAGGGGTTTCATCCTTAGTTCTAAAAAAAGACCCAAGTGAATCTTGTGAAGTCATCTGTGATCACTGAACAATATGAGGTCCTTCGCATTAGCTAATGCGGATGTACATTTGGGAAATGCGGATGGAATTTCTTCATCCGCATTTACAAATGCGGAAGGAAACCATTCATCCGCATTTACTAATGCGGGTGAATGTTTGAGAAATGTGGATGGGACAAAGGGGTGGGCCCCGCCCACTTTTCTCTCTCCTCGTCTGAAATTTCAGAGTACATGCAATATAAGATTGCAATCCACCACTCTCTCTCATATAACTTACTAGACACTATAAGTGCATATGTTCTTCTCCTTTTTTTTCGATCGGTCGAGAACAAAAACGAAGAACAGAGGTTCGTTCAAGTGTGCAAATCCTAGCAACCAGGGTGTTTGTTAGAGGCTTGAGGGTAGACTAGCTTGAGGCGTCCTTCTTTGGAAGCTGCCATTCAACTATCATCTTCCTTAAAATCCATACGAGAGGTAGTCTGCTAAACACCCTATGGTTGCTTGTAAGCATGTTTTTCATATATCGATCCATAATAGGTTTTAACAGATATATAAAATGGTTTATATGTATTAACTGTAACAAGTTTTATATCCTTAATCCGCTACATTTTTTATTTTATTTGGATAACATGGATCTGATAAACTTGTTCAAAACCCAACAATCATTACACTGGTGGGGCCAAAGAGATTCATATGTAATAAGTGTAGGGGAGTAGTAATAGAGTTTTTTTCCTTTGGCTTGTGAGACACTTTGTGTTGCTTCCCTTTCAAGCATGCTACACAGTGGTCATCACTTGTAAACTCTTTCTTTGGCATTCCAGTTACCAAATCATTTTTAATTAATTTATTCATGTTTTTAAAGTTTACATGGCATTTCTTTTATGCCAAAAGAAAGACTCATCATTATTTGCTTTAGATAGAAAGCAAGAAACTTCTCCTGAGGGAGATGTTTCCTGCAGATCCATCTTGTACATGTTCCTTTTTCTGGGGGCTCTAAGCAGGATATGCTCTTGAGGAATGACCACCCCGGGCTTGAGAACAATGCACTCATGCTCAGTGAAGAGCATGTTATGTCTCTAATCACAAAATTGGGATACGCTCAGTAGATTGTACCCAAGTTCTTTGGTAAAGTTTACCTTTTCAATGCTTAGCTTACCATTTGTGACCCTGCCCCTTCTAGTAATGTAACCTCCAGCATCTCCTCCAAAATCAACTGGCCCTCCATCAATTTTCTCAAAATTTTGAAGAAAAGAGCCATTGCTTGTCATGTGCCTGGAACAGCCACTATCAATGATCCATACATTCCTATTGGTCTTTAGTTGTTCCTGCACAAAAGGAAATGTTTAGTTACATTTAGAAACCTAAGCCTCATTGATCTTGGGCTTATCAAAAAGATTTGAACAAAATGTAACAGTAAGTGATCATATGTTCAAACTTTGAGGATCATTAGTTGTTGTTGATGAAGAATTCTCAGTCACTTGGTCTTCCTTTATCTTCCACACCATCTTTGGAAGATTAGTCTTGACATTTAATACATCGGAATTTTTTACTACTTCGGAAGTTTTGGAGACTGGGCCTTTGAAAGATCTTGCTTTCACTGTAGCAGGCTTAAGTACTTCAGAAGCATTCCTTTTTTCTGAGACCAACTTTTCTTCCAAAGGTAAGTTTTCACTTGTCTTCTTCGTCACCTTGGAGCTTCCAAAAGGAAAAGATTTTCCTTCCGAAGCTGACTTTTCTTTCTTCTTCTCAGAAGTTTTCTTTTTGATCATATGGACAATACTTTTAGGATTGTAGATGCAATCCTTAGCAAGATAGAAAGTACTACCGCACATGATGCAATCCATTTTCTTCCTTCTAAGAGTCTTCTTTTGAGAGAAAGACTGAACTTTATCACTTTCCATCTCTATCTTCATCTTCACAGATGATGCAGCAAGCTTCTTGGGGTGAGGCTTGCTCTTGAAACTGGATGGTTCAGGTTGTGTAGCAGTGGTACACAGCCGATCAGCCTTCATCTCTTTGCTGGAATGAGTTGGACATGAACTAGAACTTTTGATACTGAAGTTCATAGTTGTGTCTTCAGCCTTCACCACTTCAAATCCTGCAGAGATGAACACTTGTTTCTGTTTAGAGTTGAAAGTGGCCTTGATCTCTTGAGCATTCTTTGATTTCCTCTTGGTTTTTCTGATCAAGTTCTTCCTCTTAGACTTGGTCATCCCAGATTCTTTTCTCTCCTCAAGAGAATAATGACCCTTCTTAGGATGATCTTTTTCACTCTTCTCAGAATCATCCTTCACTATCTCCTCTTCATCCTCTTCATCAATAGGGTCTACGAGTGGAACTCATCTTCACAAGTTTCACACCTTGGAGATCTTACAGATAATAGAGTATGTGGAGGAGCTATCTTAGTAGATCCCAGTCCCTACTTGTTCTGATAATAAACTTTTGCATGCAAGGATGAGGATATCATGTTCTTGAAGGTCTCTTCTCTAAGAACACATTTTTCTACCTTGATTTTGCTGATCACAAGCTCAGCCTGGCATTCAGTTAACTTAGTGATAAGATATTTTATCTGAGTCCTGTAGTTGGTATGTTCATGCTTAAGAGTTGAAATGGTTTTCTCTAATCTTCTATTTTAAGTTTGTAATCATTTTCAGCTCTTTTAAAATCAGCTTTTAAAATATTTAAGGACTCAAGATCAGTTCTCATTTCTAAGTTATAGGACCTATATCTGTTAACTTTAGCAATACATTCAGGTGTATAAAGATGTTCCAATACCTTGGCTTCTTCATGATCTTCCATTAGTGCTTGGTTTGGAGATGCATCCTCAACCTGAAAGCTCCAGTCAAAGCCTCCTTCTTCAACAGCAACTGTAGCTTGTTGCTTTGACTTGTTATTCTGGGGAGCTCCATCAATGTACTTTGGTCTGGTTTGTGCTTGGCCACCACTTGTTCTTGGTTCCTTGCACTCTCTAGCAAAGTGTCCCATTTGGTTATAGTTATAACACTTCATTTTGCTTTTTGCCAACCCAAACTTTCCACTGGTTGCATTGCTGGCTCTGTGAGTGAGAAGAGTCATCTACTGGACTATTTCCATGTATTCCAGATCATCTGGATGGATACAGTCCAGGTCTTCAAGGATAAAAAGAAAGTTGCCTATGCTTTCATCAGTAGACACAAAGGCTTGTGAAGAGCCTATCTCTTGGAATGGACTTCCTTGGGTGTAGCTCTCTCTTGGTGTCTCTAGGAAGGTGATGAAAGGACCCTTTTATGAGTTGTCAGGGTAGCAGATGAGAAGATGTTGTGGTTCTCTACAATCCCTTTCAACCACATGAAAGGCTGGACTCTGCTAATTGTTGGAGTTACCAGATGGATTTTGCATGTTCATCTCCATCTGGTAGCCACTGAGGATACCATACAACTCAGCGAGAGTAAGAATCTTGAGGTTCTCAGTCCTCTTAATGACCACATAATAGTGTGTCCATTGTCTGGAAGAGAGGACATAACTTCCTCACAATGTCCCTGTTATCAAAAGTTACTCCAACATCCATTAGAGTATCCACAATCTCAACATATCTGAAGTATTGTTGAGTCATGGTTTCACCTACCTTAAAGGTGAATTTTTCAAACTGCTGTTTCAAGAGATCCTTCTTGTTCTCTTTTGCTTCATTTGACCCCTCGTACATAAGCTTTAGTGCATCCCATACTTGCTTAGCAGTCTTGCACTTCTTGAAGCCTCTGTAGATGGAGTTTGGAAGAGCAGTTTGGAGGGCGGTCATGGCTTTTTGATCTATGTCTATCTTTTTCCAATCTTCTTCACAATAGTCAGCCACTTTCTTTGGTATCATACCACCACCACCAGCAGTTGAAGAGGTGGATGGTACATGAGGTCCAGAGACAACAGATCCCCACATCTTGGAGTCTTAAGACTTGATAAAGCCTTCTATTCTTTGTCACCAAGTGTCAAAGTCATCAGGAGTGATCAGTGGAGACTTTGTCATAGTATCGGTTTCCATATAAGCCTTTGTGATAGCTGCCATTTGAGTTGTTAAGTGCTTTGTGAAACTAAAGGGATTAAGATGGTGATATCTTACAATCAAGAGCGTAAAAAGCTCTGATACCAATTGCAGGACCGGTTACGGGATGTTCAATACAATCAGTCTCACAATAAGGAGAGTGTTAGAGCATTTAACAGATCAAATGGGGAACTGTGTTTATGAGAAAGATACTAAGAACACAAGTAAACAATGAGACAGAACTAAGAACAAGAATAGATTAATATGGTTTTCAAAAATGTTGTATATTGCTCTCAAGTTCTTTTACAAGTATTACAAAGCATGTGTAGAAATACAAGGACCTGAGATACTTTATACTACATCCTACAGCCGGCCATACTTTGAAGGCTAGCTGGAAACACTAATCTAGACAACAAGATCAATGTAAAGTCAAAAGGCAGATTGTCTTTTGACTAGTGACTATGACATGCCATAGCTCACATCCTAATATATTATAAAAAGGATAAAAGGTACAAAGTAGGAAGTTACAGACTCAAGACCATAATCTACAGTTTATTAAAGCATGGACCTTTTCACCAACTTATACAAGTTGGTGAGTCTTCAGAGTTGCAACGGAAAGTAAGTCAGCTTTACGTAAAAGTAGGTCAGAGAAAGCATGTCCTCTCTGTCTTCGGAAGAAATCAGTCTTCACTTCATTGGCTTCGGAAGACTTTGTCTTTGAAGCTTCGGAAGACTTCATCTTTTGGCTTTGAAAGATTTGGTCATTGGCTTCGAAAGATTTTACACTTAGAATAATTTCTGTGATGAGTGTAAAACTTCCGAAGTAACTTCTACCTTGTACATCGGTGCATGCATGCAGTAAGCTCCTTGGTTGTTGGTTGTATCAGTCTTATAATATATCTTTACAGAATCATATATATCGATATATATCGGTGTGAGAGAAAATTTCTAATCCTTAAAATCAGGGATTTAATTTTCAAATTATAGGATTAAATCAAAGTATTTTTGGTAAACTAATAACAAAATTCTGCAATTTTGGTAAAGTGAAACGTAACTAAAGCAGCATTTTATTTTAATTTGATAAATTAACACATGGGGTCTAAAAATTTAAAAACATCTAAAAATAAAGAAGATTTATCTGAATTATAAAATTAAATTTTTTTTCATAAGTATCATGAGTTTTAATTTGATAACATAAATTCAAGTTTTTTTAAAGAAAGTAATTAAAAAATACTGCATGCATTTTTTATATTTTTTTTATTCTTAAACGTTATAAATTTAAATATGTTTATTAAGTTAGTTCATGAATCCTGTTCATTATTGAAAATGAAATGTAAGTAAAGGATTCATTTTATTTTAATTTAATAAGGTAAAATCATCAGGATAAAAATTTTAAAAACATCAAAAACAAGGAAGCTATTATAAACTATATTATTAGAAAATGTGTTTCATAAGGAGTGTGAGTTTTTATTTGATACACTAAACTCAAGATTTTGTAATGATCTTTTCAAAAGACACTAAAAATTATTTCTTTGTTATTCAAAAAACACTATAAATTATATTAAAATTTGTTTCTTTATTTTTTTAAAAATAAATCTAAAATCATCAAACACTTGACGTACATTATAAAACAATAACTATAATTGAACCGCACTTGAAAGCCCACACATGTTGATAGATGATCAATGAAACGCCACTTCCAAAGCGCAATATGAAAGCACAACGAAGGAGATAAGCACATGAGCAATGGGTGGCATACAAAACAACAACCATTATACATCCTACTATGAAAGTTTAAGCTAAAAATATCACAACTTTATGCAGTTTCATCATGTAATTGAGTATATAGATACCTTTAAAATGTATATTTAAAATACAAAGTCTATGAGTAAATCAAAAGTTTCAATTTTTTGTTAGAACTCTTAGAGCTCCTGACAGGATCAGTGATCTAAGTTTGATCAATTAGAGTTGAATCGCAGCGGAATTAGAACAAGAATTAGACAAATATAGCAAGAACACAATAGATATTCAATGGAACAGTACACGGTTATAGAGAAAGAGGGTTTTCTGCAAAAGGGATAATATCATTCATGCACAAATGCTTCGGTATGGCGGCCGCTAAGCTTCGCACATTACAATTAGGTCAACATTCCTTATATAAAGGAATGTGACGTCTGCTGATGTCACTTGATAGTGACATCTAACAGAATTATTACAAACAACTGAAAGTAAGCAAACTACTAAGAATGTTCACAACAACTGAGAACATCTCAGAGTATGCTAAGTACAAGATGAAACTAAAACTACTGAAACTACAAGTACTAATTACAAGAAACATAAAACTACTGATTGCAAAAGAACTGAAAGGAAAATATAACTACTGAAAGGAAACCATCACAACTACTGAAGAGGTCTTCTTCAGCTGTTGTGACAACATCTGAAACTTGGTCTTTAGTCTTTGTCTTCAGCTTTTGTCTTCAGACTTTGTCTTCAGTTCTTTAGCTTCAGACTTTGTCTTCAGCTCTTTCACTTCAGACTTTGTCTTCAGACCTTGTTATTAGTTGATATCTTCAGCTGTTGCAGACTACTTCAGTTGTTGTAATGTCTGTGGGACTTAAAGGTTTTTCTGATCAGGCTCATTGGTTCTTTTGGTCCAACAAACTCCCCCTGAACCAATGCAGCCAAAACCTTTAAGCTTATTGAGGTCCCACTTATTCTTGGCAGAAATACTCTCTTGATCAGCTTCAGAGATATCAGATAAGCACAGGCCAGGGAACAAGTTTCAGTAGATGTGAATGTCAAAGGATGGAAGGGAACTCTGTCTTGGGGAACTGGACACAGAGCTGTTATCCCAACCATGAAACCTACTTCCCATTGATGAGTCTATAAGACTCTCTGACGTAGGCCTCAAGGAGAACAACTTGTTCCTCCTTAGTGAGTTCTTCTGCTTCTCCTTCGAAGAAGAACTCTGGGCCATAGTACTCTGATAGGTACTTTACTGTCTTTCCATTTTTCAACTCAACAGTTGTTATCTCTCTGTAAGCAAATTCATCTGGGTGAGTCCCTTCTAATAACAACTGGAGTTCATTTTTCTTGATCTCTTCAAGCCTCTTGTATAACAACCCCTTCTTGACCATTTTGTTCTCCATTAGAGTTTGAGGGGTCATCTTTGACTTGTAGGCTCTCTTGAAGTCTTCAAGTATCTCCCAGGGTGAGACTACAATGGCCAACATAATAACAGCATCTACGGTCTTTCTCACTTGGCCATTGTATCTACTTGGTATGGATTTCTTATGAATTCTAGAACTAACCCTGGGGTCTGGCCAAATCCTTACTCTCTCCTTTTGATATTGAAAGGTATGCCTGAGAGCATACAGCCTTTGAGCGTGTTTCTTCATGGCTTGTATAGATGATGACTGAGGAAACTCTTTGTCAACCATCTTCAAAAGTTGCTCATCGTGATGTTTCTGCTGTTCTTCTTCTTTAATCTTAACTTTCACTATTTGCCTCTGAAAGTCTGGTGTGATTATTTGTTGACTTCTGGGCTCAGGTATTTTTAGAACAGCAGAGATTGGCAGACTGTCTTCTTCATCATCTTCTTCTTCTTCTTCTTCCATCCTCAACACCCTTCTCCTCCTTCTGGGTGCATCATTGGATGTGGTTTGAGGTGGTTTTTGGGGTAAGGGAGTTGGTTTTGAGGGTTGAGTTGGTTTAAGTTTAGGTTTAGGGATTGGTTTGGAGAGTTGTGGGGTTGGTTGTTTTTGAATGGGAGTTTGGGAAGGCTGATCTAGCATTTTTGTGGTAAGTTTGGCTTTGGAAAGCTTGGCCATATCAGTTCTCTTCCCAGCACCTGCTTCATCTAAGGCTTCGATAATCAACCCCTTATTGAATGCTTCAGAAGCACAGATTCTGGTGGTTATTGCCAGAATACTGTCTCTGGTCCATGATTTAATCTCAATTAATGATCTTCCCAAGTATTTTGCAATAAACCTGATCATTATCTCCAACCTCTCCCTTTCCATCACACTGTAACTGGCCCATCTTTCTTGTATCTCTTTAATCTCCAGCCTTCTGATCTCAGTGTCTAATGTAGCTGTATCAAAGCCCTGTCTGAAGAGTTGGTCTATTATTCTGTCCATTGATCTGCTGTGAGCTTCATCAGCTTCTTTAATCAGATCTTCCAATGATTTCTCTTCATCAGGCTTTTGAGTTTCAGCACTTTTCTTTCTCTTGTATGTGATCAGCTGTTTTTCCTTTTCTAACTCCTTTTCTTTCTCTTGTTGTTTCTCATCTTCCACTCTCTTTCTCTTTCTTTCTTTCACTGCCTTAGACTCCCCCTTTTTGGGTGCATTGGGTTCAGGGGTTTGAATGGCAGAAAGCTTCTTTTGCACAGCATCATCAACAAGTGTTTGTAGATTTGAGGAGATCCTCTCATCAATGGCTTTATGCATAATCTCATTGATGATGGGAGTGATGAGAGGTAAGGAATGTTGAAAGGTAGCAACCATCTGCTCAGAGGGGTTCTGTCCCGGAGAGGTGGTGCCAAAAGCAGTGGCTGGTGGCTCAGTTGAGTGTAGTGGCTGAGTGTTTGGTGAACCTTCAGATGAAGGTGCCATCTGTGGGTTTATTGGGGCAGATGGACTTTGATCCTGAGACATTTTGGCAAGCAGTTCTTTGAGTCTGCTCACCTCAGCCTCAAGGATTGTGTTATGGGCTAAGACATCGAAGAAAAAGCCCAGGTCATCATCAGTCTTTGCTGAATCACCTGACCTCCTGATTGAATCAGGATGTACATGCCCTGAGTGTAGATCAGTTGTAGCATGTGCCCCTTGTTCTTGGTTCTGGTGACTTCCTGCCTCAGGACTGAGTCCTTCATCGGCAGTTGCCTCTGGTGAGGTCTTAGAGATGTTACCAACTGCATCCTGTTCAATTACTGAATCAGTAGAAGTGGCAGCCTCACCAGATGTTCTAACCTCCTCCGAATTGTTCCTTCAAAGCATTCCAGAGGTCATGAGCAGTTTCATGATGCATAAGCCCAGAATAGATTTCATTAGGCAGTGCCATGGCCAGAATTTCATGGGCTTTAGCATCAATCTCAAACAGTTTACGATCTTCATCTGAGTATTGCTCCTTCTTCTTCGGAACCATTTGGTTGGTCTCCGGATTGTTCACCATAGGCTTGTGTGGACCGTGAACCACAGATGTCCAACAACCTGAACTGTTAACAGACAGGTGATGGAGCATTCTTCGTTGCCATATGTTATACTCACTCCTAACCAGCATCGGAGGCTTGGTTGAGGAGCCAATATTGTGAGGGTCATTAGAAGGAGTAGTCATTCTTAGATTCAAACCAATTCAATCAAGTTTCAACAGATTTAGCACAAAAACACAACAAACTCAAAATGAACCAAGAAGAAACTCAAATTGAATAACCAGAAGCAGCAGAAGACCAATCTCTATAACCAATTCTTGCAAATATGCTAATTCGATCAAACTTTAGATATCGAAATAGCAGTTTCAATGATCAATTGTTAAACCGATCAATGATTAACCCGCTCTGATACCATTTGACAGGATCAGTGATCTAAGTTTGATCAATTAGAGTTGAATCGCAGCGGAATTAGAACAAGAATTAGACAAATATAGCAAGAACACAATAGATATTCAATGGAACAGTACACGGTTATAGAGAAAGAGGGTTTTCTGCAAAAGGGATAATATCATTCATGCACAAATACTTCGGTATGGCGGCCGCTAAGCTTCGCACATTACAATTAGGTCAACATTCCTTATATAAAGGAATGTGACGTCTGCTGATGTCACTTGATAGTGACATCTAACAGAATTATTACAAACAACTGAAAGTAAGCAAACTACTGAGAATGTTCACAACAACTGAGAACATCTCAGAGTATGCTAAGTACAAGATGAAACTAAAACTACTGAAACTACAAGTACTGATTACAAGAAACATAAAACTACTGATTGCAAAAGAACTGAAAGGAAAATATAACTACTGAAAGGAAACCATCACAACTACTGAAGAGGTCTTCTTCAGCTGTTGTGACAACATCTGAAACTTGGTCTTCAGTCTTTGTCTTCAGCTTTTGTCTTCAGACTTTGTCTTCAGTTCTTTAGCTTCAGACTTTGTCTTCAGCTCTTTCACTTCAGACTTTGTCTTCAGACCTTGTTATCAGTTGATGTCTTCAGCTGTTGCAGACTACTTCAGTTGTTGTAATGTTTGTGGGACTTAAAGGTCTTTCTGATCAGGCTCATTGGTTCTTTTGGTCCAACAGCTCCTACCTTTTATTGCATCACCAATGTATACAATCTCATCATACCCTTCAACAGCTTGCTTAAGTCAATTAACCCATCAAGCAATGACATCCAAGAATGATCTATATATGTAACATGATGATACTTGGCATCCTCAAACAACAATTCAAACTCCTGCAGAAATAAAAAATGATCAAATATAATCATAAAAATTATCATACCGCGTACATAAAGTTACAAAATTTATTTTTATTTCACGGTATCCTTGAACGTGGTAACACCATCATGGAAAAGTAGGGCCTTAGAACACCATTTGAGAAATGCACAAGTTTCTTGTAGTTTTGTAATCATAATGGAGTCAAAGTAAAATATATCACTTTCCGTTTTGGATTCTGCTTGAATATTTCTCAAGTGTCATTTTAATGGTGTACATCCTCCAATAAATGTGGCATATGATTAAATGTCATACTTCTATATGATGTTAGGATTTTAACAAAATTATTTGAATATGGTGAATCCATTACGTATGGGAGTACCTGGTGTGGTGCACCTTGCAGCATGTGATGCAATTGAACTAATGTTTGTAAGGTCAAAATAACAATGTGAACCATTAAAGATAATACTTGAAACCACCCTTTCATTCTTTAGTTGGATAGCAGCTTATATGCTATTCAATTAGCCTAATAATATATAGTTGGCAATAATAATTAAATACTATTTCATGGGTACCTTAGTTATGGTATTGAGTAGTAGAAAAACTAACATAACTCTACTTTCATACCAAATAAACACGATTAGATGACGCCATGTTAGTAGCCGGAGCATCATCTGCCCTAGATTGTTACTAATTACAAAAAACAGTAAAAAAAATTAACTCAATATTAACCATCTTAAAGTAATATCTTGAATACTTATAAACACAAAAGCCCTAATAAATAAACCTTGCAATTGTAATTGTATTGAGTAATTGTGTGTTTAGGGTTATAATAGAGGGTCCTTTATATAGAGGATAATATTACATAATTAACCCTAAACTATTCACTAATAATAACCTAGTCTAATATTCCTCCGCAAGCTAAGCTTGGAAGAGATTTAGCTTGAAATGTAAAAATCATAAAACTAAAACCATGAAAATAAAAATAAAAAAAGTAAAATATTAGTCTTTGTCAAAGTCTAATCCAGATCACTAAGGCCCAACACCACCATTTGGTCTTGTTCAAAGTCTAATCCAGATCACTAAGGCCCAACACCACCATTTGGTCCATGCTCGGGAAAACCTCTCATCCGACCCCATGTTAGTTCGAAAATTAGGGTTTGCACCCACCCAGTTAGCTCTGTCGTTTAATCTAACAATCAGGTTTGCCGTTGCAATCGCCGAATGTGTGAATAACCGGTTGTTCTTCTCCAGTTATCGCGTTGTATGCGATATGAATTTCAAACTACGGTTGTTCTTATCCTATGAATCTTCTCGCGTATCTACACACCTAAAACTTTTGCACGAAGGTGCACCGCCGTTTTATGGTGGAGCCACAGTTGTATAGCAGCGACAACGAAGGTGAAGCATCACGTTGTATGAGATGAAGGGTTGAGATTGAAAAGAAGGATAGTGTTTTGGTTTGAGGCCTAACTAAACTGACCTGGGTTGCGATTATTGCTATTCTGAGAATGGTTGGAGATTCGGGCCCCACGACCACCACGGCTTCCTCGACTGCGGGTAAAATTGGAGTGACCAGCAGATCTATTGGTCTAAAAGGGTTGAGGCATTATAGAATGTTACTCTCTCTTGACCTGACATTTTATTTGCGGTCAATAAGGTCTGTCAATTTATGCACTCCCCTACTGAAAACCATTGGTCAGCTGTGAAGCGCATTCTACGGTACCTCCATAGGACTGCTGATCATGGTCTTTTGATTTCCAGCTCCTCATCCCCTATTTTGCATGCATACGCGGATGTTGCTTGTCCTCCCTTGACTGCCTTTTCAGATGCAGACTGGCCTGGGTGCCCGGATAACGGTCAATCCACGGGCAGATATGCTATCTATCTTAAGTCAAATCTGGGTCCGCCAGAAAACAAAAGACTGTATCTCGGTCATCTACAGAATCTGAGTACAAAGCCCAGGCCGACACAGTTGCTGAATTAACCTGGCTCTGATACCAAAATAAACTTTGTAATTGTAATTGTATTGAGTACTTGTGTATTTAGGGTTACAATAGAGGGTCCTTTATATAGAGGACAATATTACATAATTAACCCTAAACTATTTACTAATAATAACCTAGTCTAATACTAATCAAGCAGAATCCATAATGGAAAGTGATATATCTCACTTTGACTCCATTATGATTACGAACAGATGTTGCATATGACTCAATGCCATACTTCTATATCATGTTAGGATTTTAACAAAATTATTTGAATATGATGAATCCATTACATATGGGGTTACCTAGTGTGGTGCACCTTGCAGCCTCTGATGCAATGGAACCAATTAAACTAAAGTTAAGCTAAATAAACTAATTAAACTAACTTTAAACTTGTAATATGCAAAAAGGGTTTTGAAATCATTGTAGAAGGTACAGATATCCCAGAAGGTTGTCTTTTCGGTTTGATTCTTTTTCCATTAATCTTACTTTAGCATATTCTTTCTCATGGATTCCTTTGGGCGACTCTTGCTTTTTAAGTTTTATTAAGTCTGATTAATAGGGTTTGAATTAGTGTTTTTGTGTTCTTTGTTTGCTAATGAATCAATCAAGGGTACAGTTTATGTTGTTTGGGTATTCATATTAAAAAGAACATTGCCTACAAGTTCTAGTCCACCCCCACCACCATCACTACCATAAACCTCTAACAAAATCTAGGTATGTTTTTATTTGATCTTTTGATAACCTCTAGCAAAGTCCAGGTCAGTTTTCATTTGTATCTTTTGGTTTCAAGTAGTTCTCTGAAAGCTAAAGACAATGGTCGACTCTACCATATACATCGATTGTTAAAGTGAAGGCTTTAGACCTCAAAAACTACTAAAAATTCAAATGAACAATAGATTTAAAGATATTACGGATTGAAGAAACATTTAAAAAAACAAGAAGGCAAAAATATTATCTAATCCTTCGGCTGAACTACAAAGCAGAGCTTAAATCTTCAATGGATCGTGAAGCATTGATACAGATGGAACAAATAGAGGTTTTGAAATCTTAATTGGGAGAATCATTAAGAAAAAAACTGTATTGAATTTGGAAGTTAGGGTTTCCCATCTGGTTAATTGATGTTTATAGTTACCATATTCAAAACGGGTCAAAAAAATCCGCGTGAGTTTTCAATCGGATAAAGAAAGATGGCTGCTTTACAAGTTGCCATGCGGACAAATGTACCCTTAGAAGATTCTATGTGGCCAAAGAAAGAATGGGAGTAATGACACTTGTCAAAATTATAAAGAAGGCTTATGTAAATATGACACATAAGTAAAAAGCGCTTTCAGTTATTTAAAAAAATAGATTTATCTATGTAAAATATATATATAAGGATGAGTGAGGGACACAAATGCTATTTTACTTAAAATTTAAGACACCTATCACAACTTATTAAACATATGGTACAAGTGATCTATACAATAATTCATGTTTGCCCCCATTTAATAAACTCCTTTTAAATATATTATTTAATTCATATTATTGATACATTAGTTAATAATATGAATTATTTCATTCACCACATTAAATATTATCTTATTTATAATGCTTTAAATTAATACTTCAATTTATATTTACTATATATCTATCTATATATATATATATATACTACTATATAATACATATTAGAAGGATAATATGATAATTTCATTTAAAGTGTAAGACATCTATACAGCATTTTAAGAATAGATTATAAGTGTTTTATGTAATAGTTCCACTTTTGCCCTATGTAATTAACTTCTTCTAATTATTGTATTATTTAATACGCATTATTAATACATTCTTTAACAATAGGATATTATTTAATTCACTTTATTAAATTTTATTTTATTTATAATAATATAAATTGACAATAATATAAATTGACATTTAAATTTATAGTTACTAATCATATTTTTATATCTAAATACTATTTAAATTAAGTATTATTTTATTTAAATACTTATATCTATACTACTATCTATACTACTATATAATACATCTTAGAAGAATAAGATGGTAATTTCATTTAAAGTGTAAAACACGTATATAATATTTTAAGCATAGAGTACAACTGCTTTATGCAATGGTTTCACTTTTTCCCCTATTTAATTAACTTTTTCTAATTATTATATTATTTAATACACATTATTAATACATTATTTAATAATGTGATATTATTAAATTTACTTCATTAAATTTTATTTTATTTATAAAATTATAAATTGACATTTAAATTTATAGTTAGTAATCATAATTTTATAACTAAATATTATTTAAATTAAGTATTATTTTATTTAAATACTTATATCTATACTATTATATAATATATCTCTTTGGATAAAGATGTAATTTTGTCAAGCATACAATTTGAAGCAAAATGTACAAAGTAGTGTAAGGCATTTAAGACGGGTAAAATAGGGAATTAATTAAGATTTTAAGATACTTTAGTAGCAATATGGTAAATTTATCCATTAAGTTTTATATACCTTGATATTTTATATTATTTATAATAATATAAATTGACATTTTAGTTTATAGTTACTAATCATATATTTATAACTAAATACTATTTAAATTAAGTATTATTTTATTTAAATACTTATATCTATACTACTATATATTATATCTCTTTAAATAGAGATGTAAAATTTTTCCAAACATATAAGTTTTAAAGCAAAATGTACAAAGGAGTGCATAACATTTAAAATGGGTAGAATAAGAAATTGATTAAAATTTTAAGACACTTTAAGGGAAATATAGTAAATTTATTCATTAAATTTTATATACATTGACATTTTTTTCATTGTCTCTTTCATGTATTTAATAAACATTATTAATGTATTATTTAATAATATGATATTATTTAATTTATTTTATTAAATTTTATTTTATTTATGATACTATAAACTGACATTTAAATTTATATTTACTAATTATATATTTATAACTAAATACTATTTAAATTAAGTATTATTTTTATTTAAATATTTAAGTATATAACTTATATATATCTTCATATTTATAATTACTATAATACTAATATTTTTCTAGGGGTATATTGTGAGTTTAATAATTTTTATATTTATCTATATCTTTTATAATAAAAGTAAAAGGAAGATAGAATGATAATTTTACATATGGATTAAGACACCCATATAAAAAGTCATGCTTAAATTTCAAAAAAATACATTTTATTTTATTTATGCCCCTACAATAAAGTATAACATATGATGCTTATAATACAAATACTAAAGCATATATACGTGGCAAAAAAAATGCCATTTACTTTCAATGTCATTCATTCATTGCGATTGAGCACTAGTCCCTCTTCCCCTTTCCCTTACCGATTGTTAACAGCTCAATAACAATCAAGATGGTAATTTATGGTGACAATTTCTCCATTAACTTTCTCTGGTCTATGCAAATCACCACCGAAAGCTGTCTCCGATGATCATAAAACTCTAACCTACATTCATAAAACGAAATCTCTCTATACTAATCTTATTGGGATAATATAGTTGTTTTAAAGACTTTTGTAATATACGTAATTGTTTTCTTTCATTCAATTTTTTCAATAATTATATTTTAATTTTTTAGTTTACGTCATAACGCATCGAGCCGATACTGACTAAAATCGAATTTCCAAAAAATCGCGCAACAGACGTACCGCCGCAACACGCGAGCATTTCCACTAGTTATTTTATAAAGCATTTGAGATGGACACTTTAGTAATTTTCTTAAAAGTTTAAGACACTTAAGAAAAGAATGATTGCATTTGGTACAAGTGTTCATGCATAATAACTCATCATTCATAATTTCGTCCCTCTTATGATTAAATATTTCTATCCCATATTGGTCAAGCAAGAAAAGTAAGAAGGATTCAACTATTATAAATGGGGGTCCGTGATTTCTAGAAGAAACCTGAATTGATGTGCGCTTATTATGTGTTGTGTTGTGTACTTTTGGTGCGTGACCAAGAAAGAGTTGATTTTTCACAATTTGTTTTACAATTAAAGTTTTAAAGATCTCGTTTCGTTTTGATTTTTCTGTTTGAACTCCGGTTCACATAGTCCAGTTTAATTCTGGTTCTCCAGTTTGAGATTAATCGCCTGATTTAGTTAAAGCCAGTCAATACATCGTAATAACGCTGATGGCACTAGAGGTTTCTAGCTAAACCAGTCAAACTAGCTAGTCAAATTCGGTTTTCTAAACATTATATGTTATTAAATGGAGTGATCGTTATCCCATCGCGTAACACGAAAGCATTTGAGATGGACAATTTGTTAATTTACTCAAAAGTTTAAGAGACGCAAGATAAATATTGTTGCATTTCATACAAGTGTTGATACATAAATCTATACTATATTTATATTTTTTTCCCTAAGGCAGTACCTAACTCCTATGTTCACCATTTGCTTCAAGTTAAAAGAGAAGGAATTGTGTTTCACGCGTATGCCTTCTTGTATGTTATTGAACATTAAACCCAATTGGTAAAAATCTTTTAGGTTTTTTAAACGTCTATACCAGTACTTTTCGGTTAAACTGGTTGGTTCAGTCTAGTTTTAAATCATAGGTTAGCTCAATATGGGAGGGCTAGCCAAAGATACGAAGTCTTACAAACTGATACCCTCATCGCACTATGCGATCTCACACATTATTCCTCAAAATTTTAAGAAATGTAAGAACTAAGTTATTGCATTTTGTACTAGTGATGATGCATAAATAGTTCCACATTTACAATTTTGTCCCTTAACCAAAACTATAGTACATATTTCTATCCCACATTGGTTTTCTAGAAAGACCAAAGTAGTACTTAGCTCTCGTATAAGGAGCCATTTGCCGAAAGATAAAAGAGAAGAAGTTGTGTTTCACGTGCATGCCTTCTTGAATGTCATTAAACATAAAACCATATTGGTAAAAAGATATTTTTTTGGTTTTTGAAGTGGCGGTACCGGTGGTTCTCAGTTAAACCTGGTTGAACCGGCCGGTTTAAATAATTGTTTAGCTTAATAAAGGAGAGTTAGCTAAAGATATAAAGACCTAAAGTTATTTATACCTCGGCCGTACTCCGCTGGTTTCACACACTATTAGTATATAAAGCATTTGAGATGGACATAATAGTAATTCTACCCAAACTTTAAGACACCTTGAATAACTATTTAAGCATATGATACAAGTGTTTATACAAGAGTTTCTAAATTACCCTTATTTAAGAAATTTATTTTAATTCATACATGAGTTAATGCATATGTTTTAATTCACTAAATTAAATATTATTTTATTTATAATATATTAAATTAAAATTATATTTATATTATTTATTTATATCTTTATAACTAAATACTATTTAAATTAAGTATTGTATTATTAACTAAATACTATTTAGCTAATATTTAGATCATAATAATAATAATAATAATAATATAATAATAATAATAATAATAATAATAATAATAATAATAACAACAACACATGTCGGGTCAAAAAAGAGACTGAATAGCATCCGCGCATCACGCGAGTCAATTCATTATATATAACGTATAGAAAGCAATGATGAATATCTATATTATCTATACTATATATAAAGCATCCGAGGATACAAAAATAATAATTTCATCTTGACCTTAAGACACATATAGGGTTAGTATTGTAATATTATGGTGGATTTTAATTTAATTTTTTTAATCGATATGAATCAATTGAATTTAATAATAATAATAAGAATAATAATAATAATAATATTTAAAGTAATTAATAGCGATTTGCAAAACTAAAAGCAAGTTTAGTAATAGTTTTAAAAGTTTAATGTGTAATATTATACAAGTCATCAAACTACAAATGTACAAGCGCTTAAAGCTGCTTTAAGGTTTTGAATCTTATATAGTTTTCCTCTTATAATCATAAAAATATGATGGTTTATAAAATCTAAATTTTTTATTATGATGTGCTAAATTATATTAACGTTTCGACATGATTCTTTTTCCAAAACAGAGTTGTCAATATAATTTTTATTAAAAACTATGGATTGAATACAAATGTACAAGTAATCAAAATCAAGTGTTATAAATTGTAACAACCCACGGCAAAGCGCGGGTTCACACACTAGTATATTTATAATTACATACTATCTAAATTAAGTATAATATTATTTAAATACTTAAGTATATAATTATTAAATAAATTAATAATAATAGTAGTAATAATAATAATAACTAGCAATTTAAGAACTTTAGTATTTATAACTAAAATTTTAGTATTTATAACTCAAAATTTTAGTTATATCATGAAGTTCAAAATCCTTAGCTCTACGCGTTGTGTGTTAAGAGATCAATCAAGCAAACAATGCATAATGAATATAGAACACTAAATGTAAACATATACTTATAATTCTTATTAGCATAGATGTCCAGTTACATTCACTCCCTGTTACAGTAGCTATAATAGTTATAAAATGAGAATACAGCTGAGCTATATACACTAAGACAACACAGTTGACAGTTTTGCTCGAAATGGGACCTGCTAGCGAAATTATATAATCTTGCTTGATAGTCATCATATAATCAAAACGATTATCTGTGAAACAAAACTATACCGCCTAAGCTATTGACATGAATATTATGCTTCAATAAACTCCCCATTGGTAATAGCTCCAGTTGTTGTTTTCCAATCTATCTGATATATTTCCATTGCTTTGGTAATTAACTATCTGCAGCTATCTTGTACTTCACACTTGTATCCATAAACTCCTGATACTATAAGCCACACTACTCCTACTTTGGATGAAACAAAATCATAGGGGACATTTGGTTTGTGAAATTTGTTAGAATTCAAATGTGAATTGGATTTAGAAGAAGTTGTATTTGGAATTCAATATTTTCCAAGGATTTGGAATTCAAGGGAGTTGAAATCTATAAAAGGAATTTAAATTCCAAGTGCAGTTTTAGTGATAAAACACTTATATAAATGAATTATAATTTATCACCCATTGCAAACCGACACCACCTCCATGACCACTGATCCCTGCCGCTACATACCACCGACCGCTGGATTTGGTGAAAAAAAACCAGTTTGGCAATCGGTTCAAGAAAAAAAACCAAAACCGGTTTGGGTGCCAAACCGGTCTCAAACCAGCCCGGTCCGGCGGTTCCATATCGGTTTCTAGGGGTCCATTGTTCAAACCGGTTCCAAACCGCTCTGGTTTCAAACCAATATACAAACCAGTTTCTAAACCGGTTCCCAAATCGGTACCCCAAACCGGTTTCCAAACCGGTTTCAAAAACTAGCCGTTATATAACTGCTATATAGCTGTTTTAGGCCGTTGGAGGGGGTTTTTGACTGCTTTTTAGTGTTTTTTACCATTATAGACATATTAGGTTAGTATATATATATATGTATTGGATATTTTAGTTGAACTACAACAACTTAAAACGCTTTCTACTCTAAAAAATCTCAAAAACGCTCAATGCTTTCGTGCTCTTAAAAAACTCGCAAATGGCTTCATCAAGTGCTCAATCATCCGTTGGTTGTAATGCTACTTCAAGAAACACAGTGGTAGCAATCCTTTCTATGAATAGAACCCCGAAATATGGTGCAATTACGATTTATGTCAGATGGTTACCGGTCCGAACAAAGCTCGTTGCTAGTTTTGCCATAAGTTTTTCAAAAAAGATGCAAACACAACCTTGAAAAATCACATTGCGCATAAATATTGTAAGGTGTTGAAAGGTGAACTATCTCAATGTCATGCTTCAATGACAAATGAAGGAAATGTTTGGGCTTATAACGTTGATGTGGTTCGGGAGCAAATGGCGCATTTTGTAATTCAAGAAAGCTTGCCATTCAAACATTTCGACAACGAATGATTGACTCGACTCATTCAACGAACTCTCCAACCACGTTACACCAATGTAAGTCGTGCTACTCTTCGAAGAGATTGTTTAAAAATGTGAAAAAAAGCTAAAAATGAATTAATATATTGTTTTGAAAATTTACAAACCGGTGTTAACTTAACTTGTGATGTTTGGTCGGCTCCTCACGGTTCACTGGACTCGTACATTTGTGTCACTGCCCATTGGGTTGAACCTGATTCGTGGCAAATGATGAAATGTACGATTGCGTTTGAATTGTTTGATTATCCTCACACCGGTGAAAATATTTTTTTATCTTATTGATAAAGTTATTAAAATGTGTAAATTAGAAAACAAATTTTTTTTATATCTTTTGATAATACGTCAAATAACACGCTTGTGATAAATCATCTAAAATTAAAATATAAACCAATTTGTGACGGTGTGTTTTTTCATAGTCGATATGTTGCACACATCATAAACTTAGCCGTTCAAGACTATTTAATAACGATTGAACCAACAAAAGATGGTTTTAAAAGAATGTTACGTGATATTTTTAGCAATAACCAAAGATGTAGTAGGTATCACAAGTTTTGTAAAAACGCAAATTCCAAATGTTTAGGTCCAAATTGGTACGTACCTACAAGGTAGAATTCCACTTGTAACATGTTTGAAAAGGCTATTGAATAAAAAAAAAGTTTAATAGCCTTTCATAATAGTTTGGTGACTCGTGAAAAGGAAAATACTTATCATTCATCGGGTTGGGCTGTTACTGAAGAAATAAGCACAATGCTTCAAATTTTTAAAAACGCAACTACTTGTCCTTCTGGAGTTTATTATTCAACGAGTCCATTAGTACTTCACCAAATTTATTTAATGACTTCAAAATTAAATGAGATATCATTTAGGGGTAGACCTTATTCAGATATGATTCCCCTAATGAAAGAAAAACTTAAAAAGTATTTTAAGAAATGCCTTTAGTTCTTACATGTGCCGCTGCATTAAACCCTTGCTTAAATATGTTGGGGTTTGAAACTTTACTTGATAAAATCACTTTTAATTTTGATTTAGAAGAAGAAAACCCATTTTATGGTCAAATTTTAAAAGATACTTTTAACCAACATTTAGAAAAAATATTTGATGTTTATTTATTAAAATATAATGAAACATCACACATTCATGAGTCATTGAGGCATGTGGCACATGCCCAAAAGTTCAAATGGTTAAATGTTTGCTTTATATAATACTTTAAGAGATGAATGTAATAAACATCAACGTGGTAACACTTCGAGTAGTGAACTCGGGAGGTATGGTGGAATGAACTTTTTATCCACCATGACTCCACAAGATTTTAAAGTTTTTGACTTGTTGGCTTGGTGGAAAGGTAAGGAAGATCAATTTCCCATCCTATCCACCATGGCCCGAGATTTACTAACCGTCCAAGCTTCCACGGTAGCTTCAGAATCTGCTTTTTTTGTTAGTGGCAAGATTATCGATAAGACAAACTCGACTCACTCCCCAAGTGATTGAAATGTCAATTTGCTTGAAGGATTATTAGGATGCTGCGGAAAGAGTATAAGACAAATGCTCACTTGAAGGAGAATTGGAATATAAAGAAGAATTATACGAGGACGAGGTAGAGAGTGGATTGACATCCGGAATGACCAATGATGAAGCGGCATATGATGAGTACCTTCATAACAGCTCGGGTTCTGTGGCGAAGAATAAAGTATCCAAATATGCAACGAACGAATGGAGAACGACTAGGATAAATGTTAAGTTTTTTAAAACATTTATTTAAAATTTTATGTCGTTTGAATTGTTTATATTTTTTATATATTATATATTTTACTTTGATTTTAAATTGTGCACTTATTTTGAAATTGTGTACTTTGTTTTTAAAAACAATTATGTAATGTTTCTAATTTTATATGTTTTATTTTTTATAAATAAAAATATGTAAATTAATCTTATAGGTTTATTTTATTTATACAATTAAATATGTAAATGCATCTTATAGTTTTATTTAATTTTTACAATTAATTATATAATTAATTTATAACGCTTAAAAGAAAAAGAACCGAACCGGTTTGGGACTTAACGGGTTTCCAAACCGACCCAAACTGGTTTTATAGGTTTGAGTTTTTGTAACTCCAAACCGGTTTAAAACCCGAACCGGTTTGAGGCCAAACCGGTTTTGACCACGGTTGGCCAAATCGGTTTTAGAAAAAACCCGGTTTGTACACCTCTACCGACCGCTGTTTTCGTTATTGCCGACAATCGATCGCGACCACCATCCGCGGCCAACGACCGCACCTGTTGCCGAAATCATCCGTACCCCACCGCCACCACCAACCGATCACCGCTGCCGGCAAGAACCGACAGTTGCCGTCGAGCGCGTCTAAAATCGATTCGGTTTGGCGAAGACGGTCAATGGTTGCCGCGGGCGCAGTCGGTGGAAACGGACGTTTGTAGGCAGTGGGTACAGTTAGTGGCGATTCTCAATTGTTAACAATTATAACGGCATGATCAGTATTCGGCGAGTTTGGGTTGTCGGAAGGACAAGGCGACAAACGACCAGTGACTGGGGCGTTAAACAGTTTTAGGCGATCGACGCTGGTTGGAGATCAAGGGCGGTAGCGGCTGCAGTAAGAGGTGGCCTTCGGCGACGATAGTGGTCGAAGATGGCGGTCGGCGGCGGCGGTCGACGACGATCGACAATCAAGGGTGGCGGCAGTCAGAAGTTGGCGGTGGTCAGGAGGCGATCGAAGGTTGCGGTGGGTGGTCACGATCGGCGACAGTCAATGGTCATGGGTAGTGACAGTCGAAGGGCTGCGGTCGAAGGTGGCAGTCGGTGACAATCGACGATCGAGGAGTGGTGTTCAGGGTCGGTGGCGGTTGGTAGTCGGGAGGCGGTCGAAGGTGGCGGTCGGCGACAGTCGACGATCGAGGGGTGGCGGTCAGGGTCAGCGGCGGTCGGCTGGCAGTCGGGCGGCGGTAGAGGTGGCGGTCGGCGTCGACGATCGAGGGGTGGCGGTCAGGGTCGGCAGTCGGGCTGCGGTAGAAGGTGGCAGTCGGTGGCGGAGACGGGGGTCGTTGGAATTTGAAATCCTTCAAAATTTGGAAGAATTTTGAAATAGTTCATTTAAAGGAATTTAAGGGAATTAATTTCAATTCCAATTCTAATTCATTTCGCAACCAAACATGTTAAGAATGGAATTCAAATTACAATTCCAATTCCAACGAATTCCTGCCAATCAAATACAATGACCAGTGGAATTCAAATTCCAATTCCACTAAATTCCATTGAATTTCTTCATATCGAACACCACCTTATTCTTATGTAGAATTTGTAAATCCTTTGAGTCTAAAATGATTAAACTTATTGGATCATATAATTTAATCAGTATCTTTCCATCTTTGTCTTCCGTCACTGCTTCTCTGGTGAACCATCAACATACCAGTACTTAAGCCCATCTAAAATTTCCAAAGGAAACCTTCTTAAAGGAATGGTCTTTAAACAATCAATTGGCTTATATATTATCCTGATCATAGCTTCTTTAGGATAGGATTGATATTCTTTGATTCTTTTACTCTCTTTCCTTGTTGTCATTGAACCCATTCAAATTTTCAAAATTCACTTCTCTTTTGATAGTCTTCTCAATGAACTTCGCATGTTTATATCTTTCACGATTAACTAGATTTTGAGTAGTCAATCCTGCAAGCTCACACTTAGGAAAAGAATTGGAATATTTAGCTTCCTTTTTAAAATACCAAACACCATCTGTTCTCTTGATAGCAAACAGATCTAGTTCATCATCAAAGAACCAACTTAGAATCCTACCAATACATGTCCCCTTAGTCATATATTCTGGTTTTAAAATTGGTTTAGTAGGGACTATGGTATCTTCTTCTTCTTCCATAATTTCATCGATTCAGAAAATGGAAGTTCAATTTGTAAGGATTACACTTAGAGGCTGATGCAACCAAAAGAGCTCTCAGCATGCACATGCAAGTACAAGAAAGTTATTCCGGAAGATTTGATATAACTCAGTGAATTATTCAAGTATCAAATCTTTCGAAAGCCAAAAGACCAAATCTTCCAAAGCCGAAGATGAAGTATTCCGAAGCTTCAAAGACAAAGTCTTCCAAAGCCAAAGACTGATTTCTTTCAATGAGTTGGTGAAAAGGTCCATGCTTTTGTCAACTGTAGATTAAGGTTCTTTTGTCTGTAACTTTTCAACTATGTACTTTTATTCTTTTTGTAATAGATTAGGATGTGAGCTATGGTATGTTATATTCATCAGTTAAAAGGCAACCTGTCTTTTAACTCTACATTGATCTTGTTGTCTAGATTAGTGCTTCAAGCTGGCCTTCAAAGTATGGTGGCTGTAGGATCTAGTATAAAGTGTCTCGAGTACTTGTAATTTAGATAAGCTTTGTAACACTTGTAAAAGAACTTGAGTACAATATACATCATTCTTGAAAACCATATCCAAGTGTTCTTATTCTTCTTACTTGTGTTCTTTGTTTCACTCTAACCGATTTCCTATTTGAATTTCTAAGTGTTATTAACTCTCTCACCTTGTGAAACTGTTGTATTGATCATAACCGTTCCTGCATAATTTTCTCATATACCTGTTCAGTTTCCTTAGGAATCTCAAGATCAATGTCATCAATATCGGGTTTAGAAGTAGAAACACCCACGTCATTACCTTTACCACTTACAACCTTGCCATCATATCCTTTCATTTGATCATCAACATCGATCTGTATCATCTAACACGTTGTCTATATAAGATAGAGTATCAGACTGAATATTTGGAAGGTCAGAAGCATCCCCATTCCTTAACATAGAATCAGTGAGTGTACGAATCATATTCTCACTAATCTGTTCTTCACCGGTTTAAGATATATATTAGATTCTATTTCTGAATACACATTCACATCAAACTCTATCTCATTTATTTCTTCATATGACAAATCATCCTCTATTTCATTTAAACCATTCAAACAATCCAATCATCATGCTTTACTATAAAAAATAGGCTCTTAAACTTCAACATCTAGTACTTCAACACTTGTAACTTTAGTTTCTATAACATCATTAATAGAAATAACCTCGGTTTCAGCATAAGATGCAACTAGCTCATCACTTTCATCTAGAACCTTTGTCTTATCATCTTCAATCACTTTAGTTTTTGCATCTGATATAATCTCATGATCTTCTACCACATCCTCAAATACTTCACTATCAACATCAAAAACTATCAATTCTTCCATATCATCTATTTTTCCTTTCCCTTAATCCATAAGCCTCTCTTCTTCCTGACGATTAGACTCCCATGGAGAATCATAGCTTGCATCATAGAGGCTTGATGCTCACTATCAATAGATGTCTTGGAATCAATGCCCTCATCTCTAGGTCTAGTTACATCCATTTGTCTAGAAGATGAAGCTGATGGCCTACTCCCCCCTTAAGCAGTAAGTTGTTATGCAATAACAACTAATTGCTCATTCAATATCTCTTTCTAAGCATTATGTCTTTAAGTGCTCGCCAACTAATAATTAGATACTTTCAAGTATGATATAACTAAAGCTTGATGTCAGGAAAGATCTCAGAGATCTGTGTCTTTATAGTATCGACTTAAGCTCTATAATAGAAGCAACATCAAGAACTTCTGTAGAGGTAGAAGTATATGGTGGAAGATCAGTAAAGATATACTCTGAATAAGGTAGAATAGGAACAAGGGGTGTGGATATAGAGGTATGAACAGTAGTACTATCAACACAGATAGGTGGAGATGTGGATACAGAAACAAGATTCTATAATAGAAGCAACATCAGATCTTCACGTTTGAATTCAACTCACCGAATGATGTGAGAAATCCATGTTTGGTCTCTCGTGTTCATTATATCAATCAACATGCAACCAAGATCATCATGACACAACAACATAATATAAACGTTAATCTTCATTCAATCACAAATGAAGTTGTACAAAGGTTACACGCATAAACATCTTGATTCACAACCTCTCACTCTTGTTCATCACGTACAAACAAGCACATAAAATGCTACTTACAAGGAGAACCTATGTTAATTTCACCTACTAGTAGCCTTTAAATGAAATTAGTAATTTCGCCTATTCCAAGCAAAATTACACTCATGTACTTTTGCTTGATACACTTTTCTAGTAAAATATTACAGATTTGACCAATTGAAGGCTATACATTCTAATACATGCAGATACATATTAAAACGACTAAAACTATCAACCATGCTTTGTCACACAAAATGTTCCAACAAATAATAATAATAATAATAATAATAATAATAATAATAATATAATATCTAGGGCCATTTTGAGTATCTAGTAACTTTAGTATTTATGATTAAATTTGTTAATCAAGGACATATTATTTAATATGTTTCAACAACTAAATACAATAATTAGAAATAATATCATACTAATAATAATACTAATAATAGTACTAATAGTAAATATTATTATAAAGTTAATAACAACAAAAAAAACATTTTGTTACTCTACTAATTAAAATTTAAAAGCGTTTTTTAATGTTTATTCGAACGCCTTTAATGTATTTGTTTTAATTGATGTCCATGACTTATCAAATATTGTGTTTAGTAATATTATCATGATAATGAAAATCCGAGTGTCTATTTTATTGAAAACCCCTAAACCAAGATAACATTAAAACTATAATTGCAACGTTCTTGTATATGTTTAAAATCGAACAACGAAAGATCATGCTTAAATACTAAAAAGTTGTTGATTTTATTCCATCTATGCCCCTCAAACAAGCGTTAAACGACTAGGTACAATCTACATCAAGCCTCACTCACTTTCATTAATTATTATTAAATTTATTATATTTATAACCTAAGGTGTTGACACCTACTAAGTCTATGGTGTTTAGATTGTTAAAAAAATAAAAAGAAACACTTAACTTATTAGAGCTTCCACATTAATCGGAGCCCTACGGAACCCCTTGGACCATATTTTGGGAAGTCAAATGATGGTCGCACATCTTATTTAATGATAAAATCATTGATACAAACAACATTTATGAATGTTGTTGTCCAAATCGACGTGAGAGTAATGACGTGGTTAGGCTGCATCAGAATGTGTAAGGAGGAAACGTTGTTCGTCTATTCTTATAAAAGAGAACACCATTACCGTTGTCATGGAGGACTCCGAGAAGGGGCTCTAGGCTAAAAATTGAATGTTGGTAAATTTGAGTGGTATTAAGGTTGCTTTTGTCCTTGATTCTTTTAACTAGTAATTTGCAAAGGTGTTTGGTTTTTTTTTTCCATTTTTTTTATGCTTGATGGGTTCAAGATTAGGTGCATATGTGAAATCCTACGAAAAATCCTCACAGGTGAGTCGATGCTTACGCGTGTTCTATGCAATTATTATTCTTTTGTGGCAATTTTGTAGTAAATTATTTGAGAAATAACTATTAGCATGATCAAATATTTGACAACTAAAATTAGATAATCTATTGCTTAAAACTAAGGCACAAAAATCATACATAAAATTGAACTTCAAAAAAGTATTTTTAAATAGTTATTGCTTGTAAGTTTGAAAGTGATTTTTAAAGTAACTATGGGAGTATTCTAGATTCAAATTGCTTAAGTTATGTATGATTCATTTATGTTAACAATAGTTGCTGATTAGAAGGGTTCAATTATGTTAGTTAAAAGGTAATAAGGATAAACAATTTGAGATTAGCCAAGTTATGGCAATGGCAGGTTATGTCTCATAATATATGATATGTTACGATTATGTTTGAAGGCAAGTTATGGTCACACTTTCATATTACTTTTCGTTGTGCTTATCATTGTATGAAACCCCAATTACAATATGTTATTGTAAACTATACATCTTTCTATCAAATACTTTGTGTATGTCGGTGGATAGTCTATCGTGAATTCTTGAAAAATCAATTAAAATCAATACGAACACGAAACTCGTCGCGAATTATGCGAGTTTCACTATTAATTTTTAATAACTTTCTAATTTTTTATATTTCTTGGAATAACTATTTAACATTTTAATATTTTTTTAGTATAATATCTAATACCTAAATTTCTAAATGCTAAATTTGGGTGGGCAATGGTTTCACAGGTTTTAAACTTTTAGGTAAATGATTTATTTCAAGTTTACTTTTGTGTTTGTTAAAGTTTATTTTTATGATGACGTTACTTTGTGAGTTTCAAATATACTGTCCTTTTTTAAATTTGCATTTTAACGTTTAAAATCGTATAATCATTTTTTTACTTTTACAAGAGTTTTAATAAAATTACGAATATGTCATTGCAAAGTGTTTACTTTTAGCATCGTATTGATGTTAATTTTATTTGAAACATTAGTCTTATTACTAATGTACAAGTCATCAATACCAAATCTCAAAACTTTTCAATTTATTTGAAACATTAGGGCGATTACTAATGTATAAGTCGCCAATTCAAATTTTACAAACATCAACATTACACCCACAATGCGCTGGCATGCACACAAGTTGTTAATGTGTGCATATTCATGCACACATATACAAGTTGTGATATTTAATAATGGAATAGTTATGCAAATTGATAAGAGCCGGATAAAAATAAAAAATTAGACGTCTCTAGTTTCCTTAGAATGTCTTAAAAAATTTATGGAGTATATTGAGAGCTACGTCGATTGGGGATGGCAAAACAAAATGCGTGTGTAGAGAATGTGTGAATGAGTTTTGCTAGGATTTGAAAACTGGTAATGCCCACATACATGATCATAGTTTTACTCGACATTATATGAAACAATTTTATTATTATGAGATTCTTAGTTTTTCAGACCTAACAATACAATTTGCTATAGTAACACATACTTCTACAACTAATAATAAAACAAACAATAAGATGGTTGATGCAATCAAGGATATTATCACAAAGAATGAAGAAAATATAGACGGAGATGGAAATAGTATAGACTTGGAATTTGATTAATTGTATAACGAGCTCAATATCGAGTTATACCCGGGTTGTAGTTGGATATCTTCCTTAGACTTTCTAGCAAAATTAATGCTTATTAAAGTAATCACACTTGGACAAATAGATCGTATGACTAGCTTTTAGAGTTTCTAAAGATTGCATTCTTGAAAGAATATCAAATTCTAGCATACCACTATGAAGTAAAAGAGAAGCTTAAAAAGATTGGTTTAGGATATGAATCTATCTATGCTTACATCAATGACTATGCTTTGCTTGAAAAAAGAATGCAAAATGCAAAAACTGTCTGGTTTGTAATGAGAGCAAATGGGTTAATAAAACACGAAGGAAAAGTAAGTATCCTAAAAAGTGTCGCGCTACTTTCTTTTAACTCCTCAGCTTAGACAAATGCATAGTTCTAGATTAACAACAAAACATATTTATCTGGCATCATAATGGACACTCTAACGGATGGTATTATACATCATTCAGTTGATGGGAAGGCATGGCAACATTATGTAAGAGACATTCTGAATTTGCCAAAGAACCAAGG
The DNA here is from genome assembly GCA_025506505.1 of Flaveria sonorensis. Taxonomy (NCBI): domain Eukaryota; kingdom Viridiplantae; phylum Streptophyta; class Magnoliopsida; order Asterales; family Asteraceae; genus Flaveria; species Flaveria sonorensis. The sequence goes on from CM046437.1 coordinate 10,301,900, forward strand.
ACGTTTGCATAGGTTTGGCTACTTATTGCTTTAGTTTGTTCAGTAACATGAGTTAGGCCTACTGTATGTGGCCAGCGGTGTAGACAACGTATACTATATTAGTGTGGCTATGTATGAAAGAGTCTTCTTTTATGTTAATTTGTTAATTCCCACATCCAAATCACCAGAAAAGACATTGATGTTTTTAAGGCCTTTGGTGGATGAGTTGAAGCAGTTGTGGAAGGATGGACTCCAAATAAGAGATGCATCGAGCGAAACTGTATATATATGATGCATGAGGGCACTATTATGGACCGTTAATGATTATCCTAGGTTAGGTAATGGTATGACTAACTAGTTATTGTTATGGTTGGCTATTGGTTAACGTTTCCTTGTTTAAGCATGGATAATCAGGACAAGTCTAACTAAGGTTAGGATACTCAATACCAACCCTTAACAATAACCCTAATGCCTAAAAATAATAATATTACACTAATACTACTCCTAATAATAATACTAAATTAAATAATAATTAACTTGACATAACTTAAAGGAGAAGATACCTTAAAACTATTTACGACAGGTTGATGTAGAGTCTTCCTAATTATGCTCTTACCCGAGCTCCAAAATCAACTATTAACAACACCCAAAGCGTTATTGAGTACTCGGGATCCTCTTTATAACTGATCGTTCTCAAGAAATTTCATATTCTAAAAAAACCTATAGGCTTCTATTTATAGGAAGCATGCAAACTGCTAAATTCTTTAGCCATGTCGATCGGACATGGGATGAAAGTAAGCAGCCTAGTTGCTTGCTTACGTAGTGACCAATCTGATTGCTTACTTGCTTACTAATATAATTTATTCAGCTAATATTCATTTTTACATTATAACTTTTAAATTTTAGCTTTTTATAAAATATTGAATATGTTGTTGGGACGAGCTTAATTTTCGCTACGAGTCAATCAAAGTTACATTAAAAATGAATAAGGTTTGAATATAATATATTTTATTGTTATCAAAAAATCTCCTACACCAACAAACGTTCATCGACACATCTCATCTTTCAAATAATCATCTTATTCATTACTTACTCGTATAAGTATATATAAAATGCAAGTTTCATATTTAACATATTTTTAACTATTACATTAAGATTTGAGGTGTTACATCTTCCTTCCCTTACTAAAATTTCATCCTTGAAATTTTAACTTTATTTTAAGGTTAGGGTACTTTTATTTCATTTCATTTTCTAATTCTCATATATAGTTGGGTCTATGACGTGCATTCCACATGATTTTGACCAATGGAATTTGTTTTCTGCATAACTTTTATACTTGTATGCCTTCAATTTGTAATGGTTCTTCAATGAATAATAATTTTTTATAAATATGCATATCCTCAAGTGGTATTTATTGTGTTTTGTCATTTAGACACTTAGGTTCGGTACATGAAATATGTCATATATTCAACTTAACTTTTCAAGATGTTTAGTTAATATATCACTGGTCCAAACTTAGACATTATCTCAAACGGTACAATGTACTAAGGCTTCAGTTTTTCTAAATTTTCCAAATCGTATCGTTCCTTTTAAGGGGGATACCTCCGGCATACCTTATCTCTTAATTGAATTTCTAAGTGTTTGCATTTGATCTGTGTAGGACTTTTGATGATCTTTGACATTTTTTATTCTTACTATATTACGTTAGTTATTTCTTTAACTATCTCTAGTCATGATAACTGATTTTTGCCTATTTTAGTCTAACATGTAAGGGTCTTAAATAAATAGTAGATAGTAGATGATTGTTCCAACTACCATCAAAGTCATACTCCCAGAGCATGTCCTCAATTGTTTATTAGATAACTCATTCATTTTTCGTTAATTAGGGGATGGTGCTTCGGTTTCCTCGAGTTCCTTGTTCCATCTGAAAACCCTACAAGAATTTTGAAGTGAAATGACTGGTTATAGAGTTTGGCTAATTTTTAGATTAAGATAGGTACACCATAATATGAGACTAGATATAGAGTTTGGTCAAGATAGGCACACCATAATGGGAGTCTAGTTATAGAGTTTGGCTAATTTTTCTATTTTATAGTTCTGTAGATAAGTAGAGAGTGTATAGATTTTGTAAGTTTATCAACCACATACCAGCCAGATGGTGTTAGTCCATTATGACCAGATCATGAGATTAATAAAGTCAATTGGCTTGATTTCACATAGTAAAATCAAAACTGAAGTTCATGTATCAAAACTGAAGTTTATGTCTATAAACGAAAGCACTTAAATTTAGTTCATACAAAATTCGAAGATGCAACGGTGAAAAGGCGGAGATCCGAAATTTGAAAAAAAGAAGAGAATATAGGTTGTAGTCGAAGATTAATTAGTAGGTTGTTTTTACTAAAAGTTGTTAACTTTTTCTAAATATACTCTTAAACATAATGTTAACTACACCCCGTTAATTCAACAATGGTAAGATATTATGTATTCAACAACGGTAACATATTATGTAAGATTGTCACAGTGCAGTGAGGTCCTTTTCTTTAATGAACACCCCATGTAAACCATAAGGCACTCGTTGCGGCAGCTTGACCGCGGCAACAATATCTAGATTAGGTGACCGAGCATCCATCACCAAGAACCTTGACTCGCCAGACATTTCATTATGCACGTATGACACCAAATACCCATCATCCTCATCCGGATTCGACTCGTTGGGGTCCCTTGCAACGAAAAATGGCTCACCACCAAAGCAATTATCTCCATAAATGCGACTTGCCACTGTGGACTCATGTGGTTCTTTGTTGTTTTCTGATGCTGTGATGTCAAGCTTCGCCACTCCTACTGTCCTCATCATCCTTGATTTTATTGGCGTACTCTCCGAAATTGCTGCATAAACGTACCTGCATGACCAAAAGTTCTTGTCCTTAGACTATTGACCGGAATAATGCGTATGAAATAAAGTGTTTTTCTTTTCTAATTACTTGTTCCTTTTTGCAATATATGCTGGATTGATCACAGGAAACTCCAAGTTATCTGTAGACAAAGTTTGTCTCGACACAACCTCCGACCCGAAGTGAATTGTCACTTTCTCCATGGAAGCTTGGACCAGATCCACCCGCTCGAAGAAGTGTTCCATGGACAATATATTCGGGGCTACCAACACCACCACATCGTTCCCATATTCGTCGGTCTCATCCCATGCATTGACCGCATGAAATATATTGAAACCGGGAACCTCAAACCACTTGATATCGGATTCATCCTTTGCATATCGTGGAAGAACGCCTAGTCGAGGAGCTTTAGTTTTATCTACACTCACGAGGCTTCCTCTGTGGATCAGGTTCATCGGATGCGCTCCCAGCTGAATATCGCAGATGATTGCATACTTTTGAGTGATTGCCAAATCATGAGTTAGAGAAGGTTCCTTCATGGAGAAAATAGGGACATCAGCTTGCTTATTCCCATCAGCATCAAAGTGAAAGTAAGTTATATATGGATATGTTGCCCAATAACGAAACGCGAACGCCTCCTTAGTCTCAGGATCTATCTTTGGGTGAGCCGTCATGTTCATCGAAAGCTTTCCTTCGAAATCATGCAGGCCCAAGGTGATTATGTCGCCGTTGTCCTCGACTTTAATCGCATACGGAAGATCAGATTCGCATAACGCATAGAGCCCACCCCCAAAGAAAGCTAAGCTGGTGTTCGCAACACCAATGCCTTTGCGAATATCGTAATGCCCCAACACCGCTCTTGCAAAGAACAATGTGGCACGAGCAACAAACGCGGCAAGGCCCTGCATACCTCCAATGACATTCGGGACGACTTGTGATCGAGCTTTGTTCTCAGCTACGTACTTGTTGGTCCGGATGTAGCGGCTGCAGAAAGTCATGGGTCGACCTTTGGATATCCTAATGGAGTGAACCATCCCGTCCCCGTCTAGGTAGTGTTGTGGACCGCTAGGGATAAACTGCGGGTTGGGGCCGTTACGTATGTAGACGCCATCTAGGCAAGGAGGGATGGATCCACATACGACCTCGCATTCGGTAGGGCTCAGTTCATCAACCGGGGAGAAGTTATCGGTTAGGGTGTAGCGCGGGTCCACCGAGAGGCTAAGGGGAGGATCAAGAAACTTGATGATAGCTTCATCAAGTGTGTGAAATATTTTTTCGAGTAAAGGCAAGCTTCTTGAATGACCATTTTGAGCTTCTGCGGATGATCTTGATTCCATGAGGCTGAGGGTAGGAGTTGCTTGTGTGTTGATTCCGAAAAGCGAAACGATGGAAGGTGGGTGAGATGTGAAGGTTTTGGTCGGGGAGTGAGACAAGAGGATGTGTATGAAGCCAGGAATTGAATCCATTCTCATGTCAATGTGAATCTGAAAACCAAAAACAAATAGGTGTAAATGGCTAAGTTGTATTGTATGTGCTTATATAAATAAAACGTGTTGTATAGTTACAACTTAACATTATCACAGACAGGGGGACATTGACCCGTGATGGGGTACCACTCACAGTTATAGTGTTGTCAAAATAATATATGGCCTTTTGTTTTTATATAATCTGTAAAATTGTTAAATATAACAATTAAAAATGTAAAAAAAAACTTACGTTTTATTTTTACAAATATTTATATGTAATCTGATAAAGTTTATCAATCATATTGTCATTTTGAAAAATGAATTTTGAAATTAAGTTGAAATTTAAAACTCACATATAATTTCCATAATATTATGAAAGGAAGTTGCACAAATCAGTAAAAGGAGAAACATTTTTCTCGTTGTATTGTTAATACATTGTCAAAATTGAGCCGTTTTTGTTGACAGACCGACCTTATCTTTGACCACATCTATGTCTATAAGGGTGATGGCGGTGTAACTTTTTGAATTCCTTTAACTTATTCACTTAACCAATAATGGATGTCATCTTACAAACATATAAAGAACTATTTTAACCCTAATTGAAAGAGTGTCACCATTTAAACCTCTCGAAATCCACTACATTTCTATTCACAAAAATTGTCATTTAAATAAAATAAAGTACATAAAAGTACTAAAACATAAAAAACAAGCTTTCATTAATAAGTTTACAATAAAAAAATTCAATTTAGTTAAAAAAACAACCAATTCGTCTATATCAAGGTGATTCAAATGCTCTACATGACTAATATGCTGAACAAGATCATTCAAAGACTAACTCCCAAAGGATATTTTTGTCAACAACCGGTTCTATTACAAAATCTTGAATGTACACGACTGACAGCCACGTCTATCGTCTTTTATGATCATATATATTGTTCAAGATACAACACGCGTACAATGAAGAGGAGACAAGTGCATTTTGTTGTCTAAAATGGGCGAACAGCTCATATTTCTGAAAGTGATACATCTGAACTCAAATCAAAGATTGTTATCACTAATTCTTTCTTGGCTTTGGGACCATAGTCAACAAGGGGACCATTTTGATGATTACTATGATGCTAAAATAAAAATATAGGATAGTGAAAGAAAAGAAGCTCATAAATATTTTGATTGTAATATGCTTCTCCCATATGATATATATTCAGGATGATCTGATTCACTTAAAGATTATTATAACTTTCTTGATACGAAAAATAGTTTGGATAAAGAGGTGATTAAAGTTGAAGATAATTCGGAAAGGAGTATTGCTGAAGTTGCTTTAGATTTGGATGGCACAGCTCAATATATGACTAAATAGTCTAGCACTTTAGTTAGTTATTTGTGTTTGTTTAATTGATTTGCTTGGTTCTATTTTGTGGTTTTCCCTCTACATGGTAAAATGCTAGGGCGGGGGTGGGGGTATGCACTAGTTTATAATTGTATTTTTTAAAAAAAAAAAAAAAAAAAAGAAAGAAAAGAATTAAGACCTTGTTTTGCATCACAAAAGGGTTAAACTGTTTATAAAAACCTAACACTGAATCGTGATACCGAACCCATCTTTAAGGTAAAAAAACAAAAGCTGAACATCGTTGGACATAAAAACTTGATATAAAAAAGGAAACCCTCATAAACTTGTGGAGTGTCGCGAGAACATTAATAATATTTAAAGCATTATACAAATAAAAGAAACCATTTCAAAAACTCATATAAAATTAGGACTGGCAATTCCCGACCTGTTAGTGACACGATTAAACCTGTTTAATAAAAAATATGCTTTTATTTTTATACAATTTTGAAATTAATTAAAATCAGAAGTCTATACTCTATTATTTTACACTCTTGGTTCATAAAAACTTATAAAAAATTATAGGCATAATATCTAACCTGTTAAACACAATAAGACCTATTTTGTCAACCCTACATAAAGTGCTGATAAAATAAGTAAATCACAACAAAAAAAAACATAATTTAAAAAGTAGTAATGTTGATAATATGCACCTACAAGTTAGGATTTTATATAAAACATAGAGTAAATTTTACGGTTGGTCTTTGTGGTTTTATCTAAATCTTGGATTTAGTCTCTGTTCTTTAAAACTTGTAAATACAGTCCCCAAACTTCAATTTTCCTTTTTTAGTCCAAAACACTAACTTTTGTTATATACAAAGGTTAATAAAAGGGTATTATTATCTTTTTCGTTTTTTAACATGTATTTATTAGGGTTTACTCATCTCCCTTTAATATGTTTCTTTGTATGCCTTTAAGTTTTGATCAAACCAAACATTTTTATTTTGAAATTGTTCATATACAAAATCCCAATTAAAAATCATTGTCCTAACTATCAAGATTCATGAAACCAATTGCGTCAAAAGTAGTATCGAATTGCTTGATCAAAACATCTACAAACTCTAAGAATCCATCAAACTCTTAACCCCTAATTTGGCTAAGAGTAAGAAATATTAAAAAAGATTCATAGAAAAGTACTTGGTTTAATTAGGCGTCATTGCACATGCAGGCTTATATGAAAAATAGATAAGACCAACGACTAACCCACTATCACATTATAATTGAATAAATAATGAAAGAAATAAGTAGGGAAATACAATAATTGAATAAATAATGAAAGAAATATGCAGGAAAATACAACAAAGAAAGGGGAATGCATGGCAATGTGGGAAAACGAAGGTTGTGAGTGTGGTGAGTGTGCACGTCTCATCTGGATCCACCAACTTACGCTACCATCAAGAACCTCTTCAGCGTCGGCTTTAGTTTGATTAATTCAATCATTTTTATTTTGAAAATGTTTATATCTATCTATTCTAATAAAATAAAGTGTTAAATTGTCACTTGTCATAAAAATAGATATCCTAAACCTAATTTTTCCGCTTCTCTCCAATATTTATTATTTACATTAACTATTAATTATATTATTTAATTCTTTTTAAGATTAAGATAGTTTTTAATAAATTAATAAAGAGTTCTTTTTATAAATGTAATTTTTAAAGAAACAATTTTTTGTATAACATAAGTACAAAATATTTAAAATCAAAATATTTAAAATCAAACTTTTTTATAAATACAAAATATTTAAAATCAATGTTTTTAGAAACTAAAATTTTTATGAACCATAAAAAATTAAAATTCAAAGTTATAATAAGATTTTTACAAAATGACATTTTTTTAAAACCTTTTGATTTAGAATGAATTTTTAAAATATTTTTAGATAAATTTAAAACAAAAGTTCAAAGTAAATAATATCATTATTTTATTAGTTATAGTCCTTACTCATACGTAATTTTAATAATATCATATTTCAAAATATCATTTTATAATTAATAATTTTTCATTGCTGATTATTTGATATTTTATTTATTCAACTCATGTAATACACGAGGTACTAACCTATACAATATACAAATAACTATGATGAATTAAATCCTAATAAACAAATGTTATGAAAGACATAAATATCCTTTTGTTAACATTCACATTTAACAAAGCTTAGAGTCCTGGACTAAAATAAAAAGAGACTAATTCCAAGATTTAAATGAAACCATAAGTACTAATTATTATATTTACTCTAAAAAATATTATAAAAGTTGGCGTAAAAAGGAAAAGAAGTATTGTAAAACAATCAAAACCTTGAATGAGATTTCACAGCTTGTATGTTTGTGTATTGATGGCTGTATATTATGTCGTACGATTTTATTTTAAATGAAATTTGCATTAAAACATATATCAAGTTAAGCATGTCGCAATGGTTTATTCGGCCAAGTTATGAGAAAAACCAAAATATAATATGAGAAAAACAAAATAAATAAAATTTTGTAAGTGTACAAATAAGTAAAAAAGATAAATTTAGAGTATAGTACACGTATACCAAAATTTTAGAAGATTAAAATGTGACCTTTCATGGTTTGTAATTGAAATGAATGCGAAATTTGAGAGGATTGACATGTGACTTTTCGGGGTCTTTAATTGAAATTAATGTAATGGTGCATAATGTAATCGTATGCTACACTTAAATGGCGTGAAATATGACTTTTAAGGTATATATATAATATAAAACCTCGTTTATAAGTTATTATGCATACATGACATAATAATGTTTTAAAACTATGTTTCAATCTCCATAAAATGTAATGGATCCGTTGTAACTTCATATATTTTTTTTAATCATATCATACTGTCCAGTCGCAACACGTGGGTAAAACACTCATCATGTCTTAATAACTAATTTATATTAACTAAAGGACAACTAATACAAGAAACTTATGTTAAATTTCTTATTTAACTTCACATTATGAGAATATAATAATGATTCAATTGTATTATTGAATTTACTTCTTTACAACGATTTACAAGAAATATATAGATGAAAAAACCAACTAAGCAATAACTGTGCATTCAATATACAGGAGAGAATAATAAAAATAAATGAATAACAATATTGACTAGCATGTTTGCTCCTTGAGATTAGGTAACACCTTTGACTACATTAAGTGAGATCTACATTCCTTATATGCCCCCGCAAGATGGGGATCCGTCGAATACACCAATCTTGGACCGATTACAAAGAAATGGTGCTCTCGTTAAGGGTTTGATGAGTATGCCCGCTAATTGATCTTAAGAGATAATATGAAGAACCCATAGTTGTCCAGCAGCAATTTATTCTCTAACAAAATGATAATCAAGTGCTGTTTGTTTCATCCACGAATGATATACTCGACTGGCGCAAAGATAGGTGGCACCGGAGTTGTCACAAAACAAGGTTGGAGTCGCCTTTGTAGTAAAACCGAGTTCTTGTAATATATTCTAAGTCAATGTGATTCCCGCTACAGCGTTTGCTAGAGCTTTATATTCAGCTTCGGTTGAGGATCGTGAAACCGACTTTTGACAAGTTGACTTCCATGAAATAATATTAGTGCCAATGTAAAGCATGTAGGTGGTGGAAGACCGGCCAACATCATGTACACCGCCCCAATCCGAATTTGAGAAAGCTGATAGATCGAGCGAGAAATTTTGGTTTAGGAAAACACCAAGATGAATGGTGCCTTTAAGATAACGAAGAAAATGTTTTAGAGCTTGCCAATGTGTTTGGCGTGGGTGATGCATGAATTGGGAGAGTTTGTTAATGGCAAATGAAATATCTCGGCCAGTTTAAGGGTTTATCGGATCCCATGTTTGGTTTTGAAGTAACGTGTTGAATTCAGAGTCCATGGCAGAGTGTTAGTGGGGGTCCTTAGATGCTTGGTTATGAGTTGAAGGGTCAAGTGTGCGTGGAAGATGATGGAGAGTAGTATTGTTAACAATGTGGGAATTGTAACATTTCAGGTTCGGTTTGTGAACACGTTGAGGTCGAGAGGTAGTAGGAGGATTAAAGGAAGTGGGTTGGGATGTAGAAGTAATGGTTGTGGAAGGTGATGGTTGGTTATCGGCTGGGATAGGATTAGAGTCAGTTGTGGATGAAGGTTGGGTGTCGGCAGGAATATAGATGGAGTCTATGGGTTATGTGGGTGTAGTATGATTGAAGGCTGATGCGGAGTCGGAGATTTGGGCAGCAGAGTGTGCGGGTGAAGAAATAGGTGGGCTGAAAGGAGGCAAGGGTGTAGGAGGATTGGTAGAAATATATTAGGGGTACAGTGGGTGGTAGTGATTTGGCAAGGGGGTGGAGTCATTGGATGTGGAAGTATTAGAGTTGTTTATTGGGTCCGAGGAGTGCATGGAAGAGGAAGTAGTATTAGAAGTAGAAGAGGTGGAGTTTGGTGAAGGTGGTGGTTTGTTGTAATAGTATGAATGAAGTTGGTAGGAGTAGGTAGAGGAGTTGGATCATGAACTTGAGTTTTGAAAGGGAAAATATGGTCAACAAATTCAACACGACGGGAGTGGTATAAGCGTTGAAAAGTCGGACATAACACTTACAGGTGGATTTGGAGGATGAGGAACCAAGAAAAATACATTTGGATGAGCAAAGGTGAAGTTTTGATTTGGCATAAGGACAGAGCCATGGAAAACACATATTGTTGAAACCGGTGACATCGGCATAAGGACGGAGCCATGGAAAAATACATACTCAGGTTAGTATGCCTGGCTTTGTCACGAAAGACCAATACATTTTGTTCCGGAGTGTGTGGAGGGGTTGTAAAATAAGAAATGCCATTTTGTTGAAGATAGGAAGCATGTCCTATGTATTCGCCTCCATTATCTGAGAAAAGTGGCATAAGGGGTGTAGAAAAAATTTTTAACTAGAGTTTTAAATTAGGGAAAGAATATAGAAACGTCCGATTTCTTTTTAATTTGGTAAAGTACATAGTAGGAATATCCATCATTTGAGGTTTGCACCGGTCCCCAAACATCCATATAAACAAGTTCAAGTGGATTAGACACAATAAAAGAGTTTTCACCAAAAGGTAATTTATGGCTTTTATTTAACAAACATGCATCACAATGAAAAGAACTGTAAGGATCACACTTAGAGGCTGATGCAACCAAAGAACTCTCAGCATGCACATATGAAGTACAAGAAAGTTACTTTGGAAGATTTGATATAACACAATGAATTGTACTAAGTATCAAAACTTCCAAAGCCAAATGACCAAATCTTCCGAAGCCAAAGATGAAGTCTTCCGAAGCTTCAAAGAAAAAGTCTTCCGAAGCTTCAAAGATAAAGTCTTTTAAAGTCAAAGACTGATTTCTTCCAAAGACAGTGAAGACATGCTTTTTTTTAATCACCTTTTTATAAAAACTGAACTATTTTCATTGCCACCTCTGAAGACTCACCAACTTATTTGAGTTGGTGAAAAGTCCTTACTTTTGTCAAACTATAGATTAAGATCTTATGTCTGTAACTGTAAGGCCCCGATCCCGGGACGCTCAAATCTGGTCAATCATTGCACACAAAACATATAACATACATTAACTTTACTAAAAATATTGCAGCGGAATTCTTTTAAACAAACCATTTCATATATATATAATTGCTTTTGCAAAATAATACATCGTTGACAGATTACAAAATATTACTCGTTACATTACATCACAAAAACATTATAACTTAAACAACGGATGCCATCCAAAAATGCCAAGTAGCTGCCCCGTGCCATCCTCAGCAACATTACCTGCCAACTAGAAACACATAAAAGTCAGCGTTGCTGAGTGAGTTCTAGTTTTTATAAAATAAAATACTTTTCTTTCGTTTAAAACCATTCTTTCTTTACTTTCACATGTGATCATGCATCATACGTACACATAGATAATAATTTATTATTATCTTTCATCGTCATTCATTGACTTCTGTTCATTCATCATCGTACGTCATCATTATCATTCGTTATATTTCATTCCGTACATTTCATTCATTAACCTTCCTTCGTTCATTCCTTCCGGATCAATGTCATCAGCTATACCCCAAACGTAGGCACAAAGCGGGTACTGGTCCAAAGTTTTTCAGACTTCCATTCATTGCGCACAAAGCCAGGCACCAGCACCGGGGTAAGCGACAAAGATCCGGGCCAATCTCATGGATTGAATCCCTTACGAGTCTTTTGTGATAACACAGTCACTCACCTCAACCTTGGCTTACAAGTCTTTCGTGACAACACAGTCACTCACCTCAACCTTGGCTTACGAGTCTTTTGTGACAACACAGTCACTCACCTCAACCTTTGGCATACAAGTCGATTGTGACAACACAGTCACTCACCTCAACCTTGGCTTACGAGTCTTTTATGACAACACAGTCACTAACCTCAACCTTTGGCATACAAGTCTTTTGTGACAACACAGTCACTCACCTCAACCTTGGCTTACGAGTCTTTTGTGACAACACAGTCACTCACCTCAACCTTTGCTTGCAAGAATTTTCCATTCATTCATTCATTACTTCGTTAATGCATGCATTCTTTCATTCCTTACGTTCCCTTTTTTATTATCTTCCGCTTTACATTACATAATACTTTCCATTAGCTTTCCATAATCATACCACGTAAAGCCACGGAAAATAAACATACATAATAAGGAACATAACATAAACATACCATACATAGCATCATCATCACATCACATATGACATCATAAGGTCAACTTACATTACCCCGGGAACATCCCAAGTCAAAGCCTACACTTTACATTTTCCCTAAAATTTCAGAAAATATTCTAAGGGATAGGCGCATGAGCACTATGCAGGCGCATGGCCTTCTGGGCGCATGGGAACACTTAGGCGCATGGGGAACTTTCAGGCGCATGGGCACTATGCATGCGCATGAGTGCCTAGGCGTATGGGCAGTTTTTGGGCGCATGGAACACTTAGTCAATCTCCGCCTATTCTAGGCGCATGGATACTATTTGGGCGCATGGGGCAACACTTAAGCAAATTCAACCGTTGGGCGCATGGGCCAAATCCAGGTGCATGGGCAACCAACACATACTAATAACATCATAATCAGCCCCAAATCATCAATTCATCATGTTCTAAGCTTAGTTCTAGCATTAAAGCATCATATTATGAACATGGCATCATCATAACATCATAAATCACCCAAATCATAACCCACCCACATTCACACATACACATTCATACAGGTATAAAACCCACATTCATAAAAACATACATACATGTATTTCCAGCCCCAAAATCAGTTAAAACAAGTAAAAAGGGGGTTCTAGAACTCACCTTAGCAGCCCTCGAGTATGACTTCCTTCAACCCGTTTGCAAATGAGTTCAAACACCTAGAGACCCACCAAAAACACACACCCGAACATAACAAAACACATATAAGCATATAACCGAGGCATAGGCCGGCCAAGAACAACTCAAAACCAAGAATTCTTACCTTGAATTCGAATTCTCCTTCTTCTTTCTTCAAAGTCCGAAAATTCTGCTCTTCTCCTTTCTCTCTCTAGAAAATCCGGTTGAAGTGAAATGTGCAGGAAGGTGTGGGCGGCCATCACCTTTTTGCACCCACTTTTATTCTTTTTTGTCCTTTTGACATATTTAGCCCCTCAACTTGGGTTAAATTGTGTTCTTTCTTTTTCTGCACATTTATTCTTTCTTTCTCGTCTTTTAAAATTTTTCTGGTGTTACAGTAACTTTATACTTTTGTACTTTTATCCTTTTTTTAATATATTAGGATGTATGCTATGGCATGTCATCGTCACTAGTCAAAAGGCAATCTGCCTTTTGACTCTACATTGATCTTGTTGTCTAGATTAGTGTTTCCAGCTGGCCTTCAAAGAATGGCCGGCTGTAAGATGTAGTATAAAGTATCTCAAGTACTTGTAACTTTCATGTAAGCTTTGTAACACTAGTAAGAACTTAAGAGCAGTATACATCATTCTTGAAAACCATATTATCTTGTTCTTGTTCTTGTTCTTATTCTGTTCTTTACTTGTGTTCTTTTTCTCATCAAAGGTAGGTTCCCTATTTGATCTGTTAAGTGTTCTAAACACTCTCCAACAACTATGAAACTGTTGCATTGACCCCTTCGACGGTCCTATAATTGGTATCAGAGCATTTCAGGCTCTTGATTGTAAGATCTCACCATCTTAGATCTCTTCTATTTCACAAAACACTTACCAACTCAAATGGCAGCTCTCTCAAAGGCTGATATGGAAACCGGAACCATGACAAAGTCTCCACTGATCACTCCTGATGACTTTGATACTTGGTGCCAACGTATGGAAGGGTTCATCAAGTCTTAAGACAGGAGGATGTGGAGATCTATTATTGAAGGACCTCATATCCCAAGTACCTCTTCAGCCATTGCTGGAGGTGGGATGATTCCAAAGGAAATGGATGACCATTCTGAGGAAGATTGGAAGAAAATTGATGTAGATTAGAAGCCATGACCGCTCTCCAAATTGCTCTTCCAAACTCTATATACAAAGGCTTCAAGAAGTGCAAAACTACTAAGCAGCTTTGGGATGCACTTAAGCTTATGTATGAAGGGTTTGAGGAAGCCAAGGAAAGCAAGAAAGACCTCATGAAGCAGCAGTTTGAGAACTTCACCTACAAGATAAGTGAAACCATGACTCAATAATACTTCAGGTATGTTGAGATTGTGGATGCTTTCATGGATGTTGGAGTAAAACATGAGAATAGGGACATTGTGAGGAAGTTCATAGTCTCTCTTCCCAGACAATGGACTCACTACTGTGTGGCCATTAAAAGAACTGAAAACCTCTCTACCCTTACTCTCATAGAGCTTTATGGTATTATTAGTGGCTATCAGATGGAGATGAACATGCAAAATTCATCAGCCAGCTCTTTCAACAATCAGCAGAGTTCAACCCTTCATGTGGTTGAAGGGGATGGTAGAGAACCACAACATCATCTTATCTGCTACCCTTAAAACCCTTAAAAGGGTCCTTTCATCATGTTCCATGAGACACCAAGGGAGAGCTACATCTAAGGAAGCCCATTCTAAGAGACAAGCTCTGCTCAAGCCTTTATGTCTTTTGATGAAAGTTGTGGCAACTTTCTCTTCACTCTTGAAGACTTGGATTGTATCCATCCAGATGACCTAGAGTATATGGAGATAGTCCAGTAGATGGCTCTTCTCACTTAGAGAGGCAAGAAGTTCTATAAGAGAATAGGAAGGAAGTTCCCAAGCAATGTGGCCAGTGGAAAGTTTTGCCTGGATAAAAGCAAGGTGAAGTGTTACAACTGTAACCAAATAGGACACTTTACTAGGGAGTGCAAGGGACCAAGGACAAATGGTGGACAAGCACAATCCAGACCAAACTACACCGAGGCAGCTCCCAGAGCTGAGAAGCCAAGCCAACCAAAACAACATGCTGTTGTTGTTATTGAAGAAGGAGGCTTTGACTGGAGCTTTCAAGTAGAAGATGCTTCTCCTAACCAAGCACTGATGGTTGATCATGAAGAAGCCAAGGTATTAGAATGTACATGTCCTACAACTTGGAAGTGAGATCTGATCTTGAGTCCTTAAACATATTAAAAGCTGACTTTAAAAGAACCAAAAATGATTATAAACTTAAAATTGAAGATTTAGAGAAAAAAATTTCTACTCTTAAGTATGAGCATACAAACTACAAATCAAAAATCTCATAACTAAGTTAACTGAATGCCAGGCTGAGCTTGTGATCAGCAAAGCCAAGGCATAAAATGTGTTCTTGAAGAGGAAACCTTCAAGAACATAATATCCTTATCCTTGCATGCAAAGGTTTGTTATCAGAACAGGCAGGGACTAGGGTCAAGTGAGATAGCTCTTCCACACAC
This sequence comes from Flaveria sonorensis, assembly GCA_025506505.1. Taxonomy (NCBI): domain Eukaryota; kingdom Viridiplantae; phylum Streptophyta; class Magnoliopsida; order Asterales; family Asteraceae; genus Flaveria; species Flaveria sonorensis. The sequence goes on from CM046437.1 coordinate 10,317,512, forward strand.
ACTCCTATCTGTAAGATCTCCAAGGTGTGAAACTTGTCAAGATGAGCTGCCTTCTATTGATTAAGAGAAGGATGAAGACGTAGAGGAGATAGTGAAGGATGAACCAGAAGTGAGTGACAAGGGCTATCCTAAGAAGGGTCACTATTCTCCTAGAGTGAAGAAGGAACCTAGGATGACCGAGTCTACAAGGAAGAACTTGATAAGGGCAGCCAAAAGAAAATCAAAGAAAGCCCAAGAGATCAAGGCCGCTTTCAACTCCAAGCAAAAACAAGTTTTTATCTTTGTTGGATTTGAAGTGGTGAAGACTGAAGACTCAACTATGAACTCTAGTACCAGGAGTGCTAGTTCATGTCCAAGTCATCCTGGTAAAGAAAGAAAGACTGGTCAAATATGCACCACTACTGCACAGCCTGAACCATCCAATTCTAAGAGCAAGCCTCACCCTAAGAAGCCTATTGCATCATTTATGAAGATGAAGAAAGAAGTGGATAGAGATCAAGGTCAGTCTCCTACTCAAAAAAAGACTCTTAGAAGTATGCCAACTGAATGCATCATGTGTGGTAGTACTTCTCACTTTATAAGGATTGCATCTACAATCCTAAAAGTACTATCCACATGACCAAGAAGAAAACTTCTAAGAAAAGAAGAAGAAGATAGCTTCAGAAGGAAAATCTCTTCCTTTCGAAAGCTCCAAGGTGAATAAAAAGATAAGTGAAAACTTAACTTCGGAAGAAAATTTGGTCTCAGAAGAAAGGAATGCTTCTGAAGTACTAAAGTCTACTGCAGTGGATGCAAAAACTTCCGAAGGTCCAGTCTCCAAAACTTCCGAAGTCATCAAAACTTCTGAAGTATTGAAGGCCAACTCTATTCTTACAAAGATTGTGTGGAAGATGAAGAAAGGCCATGTGATTGAAAGTTCTTCATCAATAATAGCAAATGATCCTTAGAGATTTCATATAGGATCAGTTACTGTGCATTATCTTCAGTTGACTTTGACAAGCCCAAGACCAATAAGGCTTAGGTTTCCAAATCTAACTAACTATCTCTTTATATGCAGGAACATCTAAAGACCAAAGGAAATGTATGGATCATTGATAGTGGTTGTTCCATGCATATGACAGGCAATGGTTCTTTGCTTCAGAATTTTGAAAGAACTGATGGAGTGCCAGTTACTTTTGGAGAAGAATCAAGTAGTTACATTACTGGAAGGGGCAGGGTCACAAATGATAAGCTCAATATTGAGAAGGTAAACTACGTTAAGGAGCTTGGGTACAACCTTTTGAGTGTATCCCAATTTTATGATCAGATACATAACATGCTCTTTACTGAGCATAAGTGCATTGTTCTCAAGCCCGGGGTGGTCATTCCTCAAGAGCATATCCTACTCAGAGCCCCCAGGAAAGGGAACATGTATAAGATGGACTTGCAGGAAACATATCCCTCAGGAGAAGTTTCTTGTTTTCTATCTAAAGAAAATAGTGATAAGTCTTTCCTCTGGCATAAAAGAATATGCCATGTAAACTTTAAAAACATGAATAAATTAATTAAGAATGATTTGGTAACTGGAATGCCAAAGAAAGAGTTTGAAAGTGATGAACACTATGTTGCATGCCTGAAAGGGAAGCAACACAAAATGTTTCACAAGGCAAAGGAAATGAACTTTATCACTACTCCCCTACACTTATTACATATGGATCTCTTTGGCCCCACCAATGTAATGAGTTTAGAAAGGACCTCATATTGTTTGGTGATCACAGATGACTTCACAAGATTCACTTGGGTCTTTTTCCTTATAACTAAGGATGAGACTCCTGAGATCTTGAAGAATTTTATTTTGAGAATTAAGAATCAATCTGATCACAAGGTCAAGACCATAAGATGTGATCATGGAACAAAATTTAAGAACCAAATCCTTGATTCATTTTGTGATGAAAAAGGTATTACAAGACAATATAGTGCTCCCAGGACTCCTCAGCAAAATGGTGTTGCTGAGAGGAGAAACATGACACTTATTGAGGCTGTATAAACCATGTTGTCTGTCTCTAAACTACCCATCACCTTTTGGGTAGAGGCAGTCAACACAGCCTGCTATGTGCAAAACAAAGTTTTAGTGGTTAAGACTCATGGTAAGACTCCTTAAGAGTTATGGCACAAAAGGAGAACATTCATTGGTTTCCTCAGGTCCTTTGGATGTCCTTGCACCATCTTGAATACCAAAGATCAGGTAGCCTAATTTGCTGAGAAATTAGATGATGGACACTTTATTAGATAATCTTCCCAAGCTAAGGCTTATAGAGTATACAATCTCAGAACTAGAGTAGTTGAGGAGTCAGCCAATGTGATCTTCAATGAGCACACTCCTAGTGTGAACAGTTCTGGTCCTAATTGGCTATTTGATCTTGATTTAGTAACCAATTGTTTTAACAAGTCTTGTGAGAATGTTTTAGGATCTATACGTAATTTATCAACAGGAGATCCTGACCCAAGATTTGAGCTGAGAAGACCAAGCAAGAGTACAACTTCAGCTCCAATGGTAACTAACTGTGCAAGTGAAGATCCTATCAGCACAAACATGACAAATTCAGTTGATACATCTGAGATGCCTACAAATTCTAGCTCAGAGGTTCAAAACTCTGGTAAAGGAGCTTCAAATATAGGAGGAAATAGAGGTGGTGATAGTGATCAAGAATTTCTTGATGCTGATAACCACTCCATAGAAGACAACATAAATGATGTCACATACTCATTGGATCAAGTCTCTCTTAATAAGTGTGCTGATGTGGTGGGTGATACTCTATTGCCAGATCTGAATTTCTCTAATTTAGATCTTTCCAATTAACTTGATGTGATCCCTCAACTCAGGATCCACAAGTCACACCCCACCACAAACATCATTGGAAATGTTGATACAGGGGTGAGAACAAAAGGACAAACCCATGACAAAAATGTTTGTCTATACTCTTGCTTTTTGTCCCAGATAGAGCCAAAGAAAGTTGATGAGGCTTTGAAGGATGAAAGTTGGGTTGAAGCAATACAAGAGGAGCTGCTTCAATTCAAAAGACAAAAGGTTTGGAACCTATGTCCTCTTCCACATGGAAAGACTACCATAGGAACCAAGTGAGTTTTTAGAAACAATAAGGATGATAGAGGACTTGTCCTCAAGAACAAGGCCAGACTAGTTGTTTAAGGATACACACAAGAAGAGGGAATTGACTACACAGATGTTTTTGCTCCTGTGGCAAGACTTGAAGTCGTAAGAATATTCCTGGCTTTTGCTGCATCCAAGGATTTTAAGGTCTACCAACTTGATGTCAAGTGTGCTTTTATATATGGGGTGATTAATGAAGAAATGTATGTCAAACAACCACTAGCTTTGCAGACCCAAATCATCCTGATTATGTCTGCAAGCTTGATAAAGCTCTTTATGGGCTATACCAAGCTCCAAGAAAGTGGTATGAGACACTATCTCAGTATCTCTATCAACATGGCTACAAGAGGGGTACTATAGATGGAACAATTTTCATCAAAGGAACATGGAATGACTTAATGCTAGTTTAAGTATATATGGATGACATTATCTTCGGGTCAACTAATCCAAAGCTCTGCAAAGACTTTGAGAGTCTGATGAAGAATAGATTTGAAATGAGTGCCATGGGGGAACTCAATTTCTTTCTGGGAATTCAAGTGAAGCAAGTTGACAATGGCATCTTCATAAGTCAGTTAAAGTATGTACGAGACATACTCACAAGATTCAACATGACTTATTGTAAGGTTGCTAAGTCACCTATAGCCAGAAACCACTCCCTTAGACCTGATCTTGAGGGGGAGTGTGTGGATGAATATCTCTACAGGGCTATGATTGGGTCTCTTATGTATCTCACAGCTAGCAGGCCTGATATCATGTTTGCTACATGCATCTATGCAAGATATCAAGCCAAACCTAAGATGTCACATCTGGTTGCTATCAAGAGGAGTCTTAGATATCTCAAAGGTGCTCCTAAGCTTGGCCTTTGGTATCCAAAGAATTCTGGCTTCAATCTGTATGCCTATACAGATAGTGACTATGGTGGCTGCAACATGACTGCAAAGTCTACATCTGGGGGTTGTCAATTCCTTAGTGGAAGGATTGTCTCATGGCAATACAAGAAACAATCCTGTGTTTCTGCATCAACTGCTAAAGCTGAATACATTGCTGCTGCAAGCTACTATGCTCAAGTGCTTTGGATTCAGAATCAGATGCTGGACTATGGATTCAACTTCAAAGAGACTCCCATCCATATAGACAACAATAGTGCTATCTCTATTACAGAGAATCCTATGTAGCACTCAAGTACAAAACACATCAACATCAGGTATTATTTGATTAGAGATAACTTTGAAAAGGGATTAATCAAACTATCATTTGATTAGAGATAACTTTGAAAAGGGATTAATCAAAGTAGTCAAAGTTAACACAAATGAATAATATGCTGATCTGTTCACTAAAGCTTTTGATGAACAGAGATTCAAATATCTTGTATCAACTATTGGGATGATTAACTTTGAGTAGATTTTCTTAAACTTAAATCAACTTTATTTCTAAGACCTGTGTATCCGAAGTTGTCTATTTTATCACCTTCATAAGCCCAGTTTATTTTAGAAGAAAATCTTTAAAATAATATTCCTTAAATTTTTGAAAATTTTTCCAAACATATTTTCTTTCGAAAGATTTCAAGTTGTCTTCAGAAGAAAATTATGTCTTCAAATCAAATAACTACTTATAAGAAATTTACCTTCGAAAGAAATTCTGAGAATATCTTCTGAAGCTTAAATATGCTTCTAAGTACTTGCATGTATTTGAAAGACAATTTTCTTCCAAAAGCAATTAAGTCTCGAAAAATTTATTCTCTTTTGAATAAAACTCCCAAGTCTTAATCTCTTCCGAAACCAAAAATGTCTTGGAAGAAAAATTCTCCAAGTATTTTTTCTTCCGAAGCCACATTGCCTTTGGAATCTTTTTATTAAAACTTTCGAAGCAAAATTACCTTCGGAAGATTTTCAACTTCCAAGAAAACTACCTTTTCTGGCACTTTTCAGAGGTGGGACCGACTTTCGGATTTCAAAGTTTATTTTTTTGTTTTAACTTTATCTCAAATCCATTTCATATATATTCTCTCAACGGTTCCCCCTCTTCTCACTATCCTCTTCATCTACAATTTTTCTCTAACCTAATTCACCCATAAACCGCCTTTGTTCTTATCTTCCTTCTTTATAAAGCTACCTCAAATGGCCAACCCCGACCGCAGAAACCAACCTGATTTCTCCATACATCTTCATAGACAACATAATCAAGTTGCTTTGTTAGACTCTGAGAAAGATCCTGGTTTCACAGAGGTTTGCCGTTACCTTTCTTTGTCGAACTATGATAGGTTCAAAATGGATCGATCTGTGATGATATCGTAATACAATGATCAATTCAAACACAAAGTAGTCAAACACAAGCAATTACTTCAAAGATTCATAGATTTCATTGATAGCAAATGCTTAGGATACAATGTGTAAGAGTGAGTTATAGTTGTTTAATCTGTTCTAACTGTTTCATTCTCTAGGTCTCTATCACTACTCTTTGGTTCTCTATATTTTTTTCTCCCTCTTTTACACAATACATAAACTATCCTATTTATACTATCAAAGAAAAACAAGGAACATATATTTACAAAATAAGTCCCTATACTATGACAAAACGCAAAAGATAAAATGTTAATCTTTTAAGAGCTCTAACAATACTCCCCCTAAGATTTACATTGTCTTCAGTCCAACATGAACTCTTCTGGTTCATCTTTGATCTTGAACATGAGCTTCTCTTTGTAGAGTTCCAACTCTCATAAAGCCTTCTTGATCGCAAACTTGAACTTCTTTCAAAGATTCTATGATCTGCTTAGCGTTCAAGTTATCAGAAAGGACTGTAGCATTTTTGTTGATCTTTCACCTTTATCTGGCATATGAATAGGTGAATCAGCAACAGCTTTGATAACCACGAGTGAAGACTCTTCGGCAATCAAATTCTTTTGTGATACCTATATATCACAAAGATTAACAGGTAATAATCGAATGTTGAGTAAATGAATGTATCGGGTGTGAGGATGTGTGAATCAGAGAGTTTGAGTTTGTGAATGAATGAATGAGAACAATAAGTGTTGAATATATATATAAGTGTAAAATTCTTAGGCACATGAGCACTGTTAAGGCACATGTGACTAGATTTCATACTAAATTTGTAGACGCATGAGCACTGTGAAGGCACATGAGACTAAGTTTCACACTATGTCTTCAGACGCATGAGTACTGTTCAGGCGCTTGGGCACTATTTAGGCGCATGAGACTTGATGAAACGCCTAACACTTGGAGTAATCATCACCTTCAAATGTCTAACCACTTGGAAAGTCTGAAACTATTCAGGCACATGAGCATGAGTTGATATGCCCAACACTTAACAGTTTTCAGCAACATGACAACTGTTTAGGCGCATGTACGAAACAAAACGCTCAACACTTGTACAAATTCCTAAAATTCATCATACTCCTGATTTGGACTTATGAGTACTATTCAGGCGCACGAGAAACCTTCCATGAGTCTGACACTTTAAAATTTTCAAAACATCCATCTGAACACTGTTTATACATATTAGAACTGTTCATGCACAATGTCTCAACACTTAGTCAAATTTTGACTATCACCTAAAATTTACATTAATTACCCTCAATTTTAACAATCAAACTGTTTTTGTTTAAAATCATCACAAATCATTTGAAACTCATATTTTCATTTTTAGACATGAATCTGCAATTCAAACACCAACAAAGCACATTTTGAAAAACACTTTGAATCAATGTTTTAATTTTTTAAAACACTTTCCCGTCATTTTAGTCTCTTATTTTGAAACTTTTACAATACAAATAGTCTTGTTTTGTTTGCAAGAAGCTTTTCTACTTATTTTAAATTCTTTTTAGGTTTATTTTTACATCATATCAAACACACACATGCTTGATTTTCAGCTTCATCCTTTCCATTCAAAGCACTTAATTTTTTTTATTTCTTTTTCTCATTTGATACTTTTTATTGATTTTCTGTTTTACATTTTTACTCCCCCTAAACTTTTAAGTTCACAAACTTAGAAGTTTCTTTTATTTTACAAGTAGAGCAAACTAATCGTTATCAACATGCCTGCACACAGAAAATCATGCAAAAATCAAAAATGAAGCAAAAGAAAAATCTACTATATACAATTGAATCACATGCCTGCAGTGAGATCATATCAGTTAAGATCAACACATTAAAATAAAATAAAATGATGGATAGTCATAGACAGTGATTAAATCCTGATCAAGTGTGTTCTAGGTCAGCGTTCCCGCAGCAGAGGAGACACGAGATCTAAGGACAGAAAATTGAGTGCTTTTGGCAAGGTACTCAACACACTTACTTTTTCAATTCTTAGATTGATTAAGGTACGATTAGATATGACATTATGTAAGTCACACTTAGACTTAGAGAGCTCAACTCTCGTCAAGATATGAAAGAAAGCACTTTTCTCAACTTGTTAACCTGACATATACTTATAACCAGATCTCATGTTTAGGTTGTGCATTTTGGCATCTTTTGCATCAAGTGAGAATATCCAGGTCTGTAATGACTTACAACAAAGGATATCTCGTCACTTCAGGTCTATGATGACTCATAACAGAGAAGTGAATAGACGCTTTAAATAATTAGAGCTCATGGTTATTCATATCACCACCAGGTGTGAGTTTGTGACTTTACAACCAATCAATATGAGAAGTCAACACTACTCATTGGTACTAAAATGGACAAAGATGAATGCATGATTGATTTAGTTTAATCACAAGAATTTACTTTTTTAGTATAATTGCATGAGCTTACCTGTACATCATATATGATCACATCAGAACTAATGTATCTATCATTTCTCACAAATTGCAAAGACAGATTCAGTCCTAAATAATTAACTAATAAGAAACACTCTATTTTTGTGGGTTTTTGTTTTATATTTTTCTCTTTTGATTTTGCAATTTTCTATTTTTATTTGCTTTTTCATTTTCTATTGAACATGCACACACAATATATACAATTAGGCAGTTAACTTTGACAGTTTTCTCTATAAATCTTCTTATTCAGCAAGGGAGGGTTCTTTTCAATTTTATGATTCAGACAACTCAATTACTCAAAACCAGTTTTAAACATGGTTTATAAGTCCAATTGACTCAACCAAATACTCAAAACGACCTGGTAAAAAGACTTTTGTAAATAGGTCAGCCAACTATTTTTCAGTTGTTATTTGAATCAAAATGATTAAACCTTTTTCAGAGATATCTCTGAGAAAATGGTATCGAATTTCGATATGCTCTATTTTTGAGTGTTGGACAGGATTAGTTGTAATAAACATAGCAGGAGTGTTATCAATGTAAATAGAAGTTTTAAGAAAATTGAACCCGTAATCCAGCAATTGGTTTTATAACCAAAGGATTTGAGAACATCCTGCTGAAGCAGCTATGTACTCAGCTTCTGTGGTTGAAACGAAGACATTTGTTTGTTTCTTACATTACCACGAGACTAATCTGGGACCTAAAAACTGACAACCACCCGTCGTAGATTTACGATCTTGGTAACATCCTCCATAATCACTATCTGTATATCCATGTAACTTGAAGTTTCCTTCATAAGGATACCATAGCCCTAAAGCTGGTTTTCCTTTGAGATACCTGAATATTCGTTTAATAGCGATTAGGTGAGATTCCTTCGGGTCAGATTGGTACCTGGCACAGACACAAACAGCATACATTATATTAGGTCTAGATGTAGTAAGATACATCAAAGATCCAATCATAGATCTGTATAGAGTTTGGTCAACTGATTTTCCTTTCGGATCAGGTTCAATCTTGGTATTTACGTCAACTGGAGTTCTAATGGATTTACAATCTTGCAGTTTAAATTTCTTCAAGAGTTTTTCAACGAATTTCTCCCTATTAATAAAAATTCCATCTACAGACTGCTTCACTTGAAGACCAAGAAAAAAGTTAATTTCTCCCATAGAACTCATTTGGAAACGAGACTTCATGATTTCTTCAAATTTAGTACACAATTTTGGACTTGTAGAACCGAATATGATATCATCAACATATATTTGAACACATAAGAGATCATCAGCATCCTTCTTTATAAACAAAGTTGGATCAATTTTCTCTCACATGTATCCATGCTGGATCAAATATTGTGATAATATTTCATACCAAATTCTAGGAGCTTGAAGGAGACCATACAATGCTTTAGTAAGCTTGTACACACGATAAGGATATTCTGAATCTTTGAAACATGGAGGTTGCTTGACATACACATCATCAGTGATTGGTCCATACAAGAAAGCACCTTTAACGTCCATCTGATACACCTTGAATTTCTTGAATGATGCATAAGCCAGGAAGAAACGAATTGATTCAAGTCTTGCGACTGGAGCAAATAATTCATCATAATCTATTCCTTCTTCTTGGGTGTAACCTTGTGCAATGAGTCTCGCTTTGTTGCGAACAACAATTCCCTAATCGTCTGATTTGTTTCTAAACAACCATTTTGTGCCTATGGCATTTTCTCCTTCAGGTAAATCCACAAGCTTCCATACTTATTGTTTGCGAAACTGCAATAACTCTTCTTGCATTGCCTCAATCCAACTATTGTCCTTTAACGCTTCGGTAACATTTTTAGGAACAATTTGAGATAGAAAACACGAGTACAAGCTGAGGTTTGCTTGTTCTGAATGACTTCTAGTCGTTCTCTCATTCAATGGACCGATAATCTGAGACGTAGGATGGTTCTTGTGAATACGAGATGTTGAAATGTCATTTCCTTGAACATTAACATCCATATTAGATTGGTTCAAGTCGGAAAGATGATGCAATAAGGTTGAAGTATGTGGATTGAAATTAGGAACTTAAGTCGGTGAGTTGATAAAGTAATCAAGATTATCAGTAACAACTACATCATCAGAAACCGATGACGTTCTGGACTCAGGTTGTACAATTTCAGGACCATCATTAGGAATAGGTTGTGAAACATTGGAATTTTCAGAAATGGGATGTTCTTGTGCTTGTTGAGAGTAAGATTGATCATGAGATTCAGAACGAAATACAGGATCTTTAACAAATGAGAAGAATGGGTAATCTGGGCTAGAATCATTCATATCATCAGAATCAGAATCATCATTGAAATATCCAAGATCTCTTTCTTGTTTCTGATGAGAGTTTGACAAAGAATCTAAATCAAACAACCAAGCTGGACCATTTGCAACTGATGGAAAAGAGTTTTCAAGAAATTTAACATTAAAAGTTTCAAGAATGACATTCGTCCTAGAGTTATAAACTCTAAAGGCTTTTGAAACCGATGAATATCCAACAAAAAATCCATCATCAGATTTTGCATCAAATTTTCCTAGCTGGTCACTTGAATTTAAAATCAAAACTAGAGAACCAAAAGATTTAAGAAAATCTATATTAGGTTTCCTGCCAAACATCAACTCATAAGGAGTTTTCTGTTTATCTTTCACAATCAATGTATGATTCTGTACAAAACATGAAGTGGATATGGCTTCATCCCAGAAAGTAATTGGAATCTTTGCATCTGCTAACATGGAACGTGCAGCCTCAATTAAAGTTCTGTTTTTCCTTTCAGCAACTACATTTTGTTGTGGAGTTCTAGGAGCACTGAACTGATGAGCAATTCCTTTTTCTGCACAAAACATGTCAATATTAGAATTTTCAAATTCAGTTCCATTATCACTTCTGATAATTTTCACCTTTTGTTCTAATTGATTTTCTACTTTAATGATGAATTCTTTTAACAATTCAACAGTTTCAGATTTAGCATGCAAAAAAGAAAACTCATGAAAATCTTGTAAAGTCATCAATGATAACTAAACAATAAGATTTCTTTCCATTACTCTGCACATTAGTTGGTTCGAATAGGTCCATGTGCAACATCTGGAGAGGCTTGGAATTTGAGTTTATCAGCTTGGGCTTATAAGATGTTGTGTTGCTTCCCTTTTAAACATGCTGAGTAGTGATCTGTTGTAGCAAACTTCTTTGTTGGAAGACCAACTACATGATTTCCTGCTAGAAGCTTGTTCATGTTCTTGAAATTGGAATACCCAAGACGTTTATGCCATAGCTGGCTTTCGACATTTGATGCTTGAGCAATTAGGCATGTTGTTTCTGTAGATGGATCTACTTGAGACATATCTAACTTGTATACATTTCAATCATGAATAGCTTCAATAGCTACCCATTCTTTGCTTATCTGAAAACCTGGCTTTAAAATATAACAAAAAGAATCATCAAATAGAACAGAGTAAGATTTGTTACAAATTTGGAAAACACTTAAAAGATTAAAATTCAACTATGAATAGTAATTGACTTTATCAAAGCTAATAATCCCATTGGACACTGTTCCTTCTCCTGTTATTTTACCACATGCATCACCTCTGAACGCAACATGAGTACCATCTTTTAACTTGAAATCTTAAAGCAAGGCATGGTTGCCTGTCATATGCCGACTACACCCGCTATCAACATACCACTTGTTAATTTGTCTTCTTGGGCGTACCTGCATTTCAAAGAGATTTAAGTTGAGTTATCAACCCAAGTCGATATGGTCTTGGGCTTGCCAAATTTATCAATAATGGTAAACAGTTTGAAATGAAGCTTATTCAAATCAGGCTTCTTTTGCTGTTTAAATTTACCAATTTCATTTCTGACAAATTTTTGATTGTCTTTAATTTGCATAGTCCATAAAGCATGAAAACGTTTTTCAAGATCATCGTCAAGGTAATTCAAACCATTAGAAGAAACATTTTTAGAAAAATTTTAATTACCAAACTTTCCATTGTTCATTCTCACAGATCATGGAATGAATTTTCCTTGATTATAATTCTTTGTTTTCACAGCATAAGATCATCGTAATCAAATCAATCCTTCAAAAAGATCTCAAGCCTAAGGAAGGTTGTTTTTCAATCTTTGAAAACCAACACTTTGATTTCTTTGAAATTGTGGATTTACATATCCATTCCTTGGCGAGTTGTTTCTGTAGATGGATCTACTTGAGACATATCTAACTTGTATACATTTCAATCACGAATAGCTTCAACAACTACCCATTCTTTGCTTATCTGAAAACCTGGCTTTAAAATATAACTAAAAGAATCATCAATAGAACAGAGTAAGATTTGTCATAAATTTGGAAAACACTTAAAAGATTAAAATTCAACTATGAATAGTAATTGACTTTATCAAAGCTAATAATCCCATTGGACACTGTTCCTTCTCTTGTTATTTTACCACCTGCATCACCTCTGAACGCAACATGAGTACCATCTTTTAACTTGAAATCTTAAAGCAAGGCATGGTTGCCTGTCATATGCCGACTACACCCGCTATCAACATACCACGTGTTAATTTGTCTTCTTGGGCGTACCTGCATTTCAAAGAGATTTAAGTTGAGTTATCAACCCAAGTCGATATGGTCTTGGGCTTGCAAAATTTATCAACAATGGTAAACTGTTTGAAATGAAGCTTATTCAAATCAGGCTTCTTTTGCTGTTTAAGTTTACCAATTCCATTTCTGACAAATTTTTGATTGTCTTTAATTTGCATAGTCCATAAAGCATGATAACGTTTTTCAAGATCATCGTCAAGGTAATTCAAACCATTAGAAGAAACATTTTTAGAAAAAATTTAATTACCAAACTTTCCATTGTTCATTCTCACAGATCGTGGAATGAATTTTCCTTGATTATAATTCTTTGTTTTCACAGCATAAGATCATCACAATCAAAATCAATCCTTCAAAAAGATCTCAAGCCTAAGGAAGGTTGTTTTTCAATCTTTGAAAACCAACACTTTGATTTCTTTGAAATTATGAATTTACATATCCATTCCTTGGCGAGTTGTTTCTGTAGATGGATCTACTTGAGACATATCTAACTTGTATACATTTCAATCACGAATAGCTTCAACAACTACCCATTCTTTGCTTATCTGAAAACCTGGCTTTAAAATATAACAAAAAGAATCATCAAATAGAACAGAGTAAGCTTTGTCACAAATTTGGAAAACGCTTAAAAGATTAAAATTCAACTATGAATATTAATTGACTTTATCAAAGCTAATAATCCCATTGGACACTGTTCCTTCTCCTTTTATTTTACCACCTGCATCACCTCTGAACGCAACATGAGTACCATCTTTTAACTTGAAATCTTAAAGCAAGGCATGGTTGCCTGTCATATGCCGACTACACCCGCTATCAACATACCACGTGTTAATTTGTCTTCTTGGGCGTACCTGCATTTCAAAGAGATTTAAGTTGAGTTATCAACCCAAGTCGATATGGTCTTGGGCTTGCCAAATTTATCAACAATGGTAAACTGTTTGAAATGAAGCTTATTCAAATCAGGCTTCTTTTGCTGTTTAAATTTACCAATTCCATTTCTGACAAATTTTTGATTGTCTTTAATTTGCATAGTCCATAAAGCATAATAACGTTTTTCAAGATCATCGTCAAGGTAATTCAAACCATTAGAAGAAACATTTTTAGAAAAAATTTAATTACCAAACTTTCCATTGTTCATTCTCACAGATCGTGGAATGAATTTTCCTTGATTATAATTCTTTGTTTTCACAGCATAAGATCATCGCAATCAAAATCAATCCTTCAAAAAGATCTCAAGCCTAAGGAAGGTTGTTTTTTAATCTTTGAAAACCAACACTTTGATTTCTTTGAAATTGTGGATTTACATATCCATTCCTTGGCGAGTTCCTTCGGAAGTAGCAATTCTCAGTTTTGTGAGTTCTTTCATCACAAACGGTACAATACTTGTTAAAATAACAATCAGCTGTTGAATGGTTTTTCATATCACAAATGTGACAGTACCTGTTAAAGAAACATTCATCAGTCTTATGATTGTACATATCACATATATCATAGTACTTTTGTTTAAATTTAAACAACTGTTGATTAACCTTTGATGTGGAAGCCACATTTGATCCTTGTTTTTATTTAGTAGTTGCAAAGTTAATCTGTTGTTTTTGATTTGAGAGTTTGTTCTTTTGAAATTTGGGTTTTGACTTTTGTTCATTAACACCATTCCTAGACACTTTAGATACAAATCTTTTGTTAACAGCCGAAGACTTTGGAACTGAACCTGTTTTCAGATCAAAGTTAGATTTGTTCTTTGAGTTTGATTTGATTTCAGGAATTGTGTTCATATCAAAAGTACCCGCAGACACAAACTTCACTAGTTTAAACTGATTAGATTGATTTGTTCTTTGATTTTGATTGTTTTGATTTTTATTCTGAGAGAATTTAGTTTTAGCATTTTTCCTTCTTCTTCTCTGGTTTCTTGATCTTGATGAACTCTGCTTGCTTTGAGATTGACCATCTTCAGTAGAAGACTCTTTTGCATTTTCTTTATCTTTTTGTTCTTTCTACCATTTTATAAAGTCTGGATTGTTTAATCCGTAAGAAAACAAATCTTCAGATGTTACTTCATCTTGTTTTACTTTCTATTTATTCTTTTAGTTTTGTTTATCATTCTTTACAATTACTTCTTCAACAATATACTCTTTGGGAACAAACATTTTCTTATTCTTTGGTCGTGGTTCGTAAGATTTAACTTTCACTGGATGACCATTTTTAATCTTTTCTGAATCTTGTTCCTCAAATATCTCAACATTTGTTTTCTCTTCATCACTTTTAGAATTCTTTTTCTTATTTTGAAAGGCTTTTAGCTTAGCTTTGTTTTTAGGTGAGTGATCATGTGTGTTAAAGTTTTCTGGTAAAGTGTTTGTGATAGATTCAGGCATGGGCTCATGTGTAAAACCTACACCTGTTTTGTTTTTATCTTTCCTCTCACTTACCAACTGTTCTACAATTGTTTTAGAACTTTTAACTTTAGCTAGATCCACCTGTGTTGTGTTGCAGCATAAGCTATTTTTTCTTCTTCTAAATTTTTAGCCATCTCCTCAAGTTGTTTTTTAACAAGTTCAAGTTCTTGTAGAGTTTTATTCCATGAGGTCTGTAGAGATAAGATCTTTTCATCAGAGACTTTGTGATCGTTTTTCAATTTGTTGTGCATTACTTCTTCTTGTGTAAGTTTGTCGCAGATTTTAAATGAATGTGTTCTGTAATGCTCAACTTGATCAAAACATGCTTTTGTGCACATTTTCTCTCTGACTTCAACAGGAATTTCAGGATAACTTGAAGAAGAAGTCTCAAAGTCAGATGATGGATGCTCAACCTTTGGTTGTTCAGACTGAGCCATGAGTGCAATTTCTTCTGAATCCTCTTTTGGGTCAGATTTGTCACTCCAATCATAATCTTCATCATCATTTTCAGAATCACCATCTGCCTTAGGATCATTTGATTCAGACCAGTCTTTATTTTGAACTTCAGCAACAAGAGCTAAACTAGATTTTAGATCAGCTATGAATTGTTCAGTATAAGCACTCCACTCATAGGCATCTTTGATGCTAACAACAAGAGCTTTCTTTGGCTCTTCAGATGATTTTGATTCATCTTTAGATTCTAGCATGAGAAGACTTTGATAAGGCTTTTGAAAGGTCTTCTGAGACTGTTGTTGTTATCTTTGACTGCTAGAACCTGCTTGACCATTTCCACCTTGATTTCTAGGAGCTTTACATTCCCTTGAGAAATGACCATAACTGTTGCAGTTGAAACACTTTGACTTTGATTTATTAAAGCCAACAGATTTGTTTGCACTTGGCTTATAATTCCTGTTAACATATGAGTATTTCTGTGTTCTGTAAGCAATCATTACCATCTGCCAATTCAAGTCTATCTCTTCCACATCATCAGGATCCATCTGAAACAAATCCTGCAAAACAAGATCTAACTAGGTTAAATGACTACCTTGATAAGCATGAAAACTTGCCATAAAAGCAGTAAAAGAAGATTTTGACTCATCATCCTGTAACAGGATATTAATAACATCTTTAACTTTGCTAGTTTTAACAGAGTTAGAAGATGGAGTCTCAGATTGAGTTTTAGGAGTTTGAGTTTTAGGAGGAGACTGAGGTTGAGGTTGAGTTGTATAAACTGGAGCACTTGAGTAAGAAGAATCTGTGAAGAAACCAGCTCCAACAAACAAATCACCCTCGTCTTCTGGAGAATTATCATCTTTTGCCAGAAAAGCATTCTCCATTGTGTTAGCTAGAGAAGCAATGTACTTATACTGAGACATTAATGCAGCTCTATCATTGTTTCTGGAGCTCTCATCAATTTCAACTAAATCAATTTTGGCAATCAAAATGATCCAGATCCATCGGGGACTTTTCTGTATG
Source organism: Flaveria sonorensis (assembly GCA_025506505.1). NCBI lineage: Eukaryota > Viridiplantae > Streptophyta > Magnoliopsida > Asterales > Asteraceae > Flaveria > Flaveria sonorensis. Next base: position 10,333,912 of record CM046437.1, read on the forward strand.
CTTTAACAGAGTGACTGTCTGTTTCCATGAAGATGGAAGAGCATTTAGAAGTCTGTAATTTAGATCTTTGGCAATCAAAATGATCCAGATCCATCAAAGCTTTGTATATGGTGTAACCAGTTTGATAACCTTCAAGTCTAGTCAAGACTTCCAATGGTAACCCCTTGCACATCAATGAATAAGCTTTGATGTCATTCTTAACCATCCTTAAGTCATCACCTTGTAGACCATTCTCAGGATAAGGTTCTGGAGAGTCTTTTGTATAAACAAATCTCTGTCAGGACCATCAGATGTAATTAAGATATGTGGTCCTTTCTCTATTGACTTCCACAAATCAGTATCAATGGAGTTTAGATGATGCTTCAATTTGAGAGACCAATTTTTGAAATCAACTCTATTTTTGATCTTGGGAACCCTGTTATCAGAATCTTTAGACTTAACCATTTTGTATTTTTTGAATTAAAGAAAATGATTTGTTTTTGTTGTTTTTAAAATTTTAAAAAGAACTATGAAATGAAAATATTTTTGGATTTTTAGTTTTTGAAAAAATTTCTAAGTGTTTACTGATAAGTCTGAATGCTGATGCGCCTGAAACTTCTAAAACGCCTAGCTTTGAACAAGAAACGTCTAAGGCAATGCCTTAGATGAATTCTGAAACGCCCAATTGATGAAATGTCTGAACAGTTCTCAAACACCCACACTATATAGAAATGACTGAGATAAAAACGCCCAAACAGTTCTCAAGCGCTTAGAATTGCTAGAGTTTCAAAAGTGTATCAAAGCGAACAAACAGTCTCAATGCGCCCAAATAGTTACAAAACGCCTGTTCTGAAAATGCCTTAACAATGATGAGACGCCTAAACAGTTGCAATGCGTCTGATCACTTAGCAAATTTCAGTAGTTTTTCACAACTCAAGCACCAAATTCATCATCTTCAATAAACTCAGATCTTATCAAATTCTTTAAAACTTTTTCAATTGATCTAAAAACTTCCAATTAGGTAGTAGATAGATCGATTAACAATCTTCAATCAAGTTTTTGATCAAACAACAACAACAAATCTGTTTTCTGATTGAATTTCAGTCCGAAAATAAAGAACACAGTTCAAACACAAATCTGATCAATACTCATATTTGAATGGATTAAACACCAAATTATGATTCAAATCATGTTTCTATGGATGAAACACAACAGAAATCAACAATTAATCGATCAAATTGCAATCAACACAGATTTCAAGTGAATCAAAGAGCTCAAAATGCTAATAAGCTCTGATCACTGAACCGAAAGCTCTGATACCATTTGATCGGTTCAAAATGGATCGATCTGTGATGATATCGTAATGCAATGATCAATTCAAACACAAAGTAATCAAACAGAAGCAATTACTTCAAAAATTCATAGATTTCATTGATAGCAAATGCTTAGGATACAATGTGTAAGAGTGAGTTACAGTTGTTCAATCTGTTCTAACTGTTTTGTTCTCTAGGTCTCTATCACTACTCTTTGGTTCTCTATATTTTTTTCTCCCTCTTTTACACAATACATAAACTATCCTATTTATACTATCAAAGAAAAACAAGAAACATATATTTACAAAATAAGTCCCTATACTATGACAAAACACAAAAGACAAAATTTTAATCTTTTAAGAGCTCTAACAAACTACTTCACCTCCCTCACCATTGATCCTCCTCTCTATAAGGATCAGTTGTTAGAACTCTGGAGGACCTGGCAAGAGGTCACCATGGATGGGGAGAAGGCACTGTCTACCACAGTGCAGGGGAGGACAATCTTCATCACTCCGGCCTCCATAAACACTCATCTTCAGCTGGATGATGTAGAAGGTGATTTGTCCTTTCCAAAATCTGTTGTTAACCACTCCTTTGAGTAGATAGGCTATGAAGGTGACTTCTTAGTCAGGACCTTCAGAAAGGGGAAGGTCTCCTCTCAGTGGAAGTACCTCCTCCATGTCGTCATTCACAGCTTATCCAACAAGCTTGGAGGTTGGGACCAGATTCCAGAAGACCTTTCCTTTATAGTCCATGAGATGGTTCAAGGGGTCAAGTTCAGGTATTCATAATTTATTTATATCAATTTACTTGCAAACTTAGACTCCTTAGAGTATTACATGTTTTCTAGATATGTCCAATACATTCTCAACTGTGAACTCGGCTCACAGTTGAGGGGAACAGGTGATATTCTAAAACTGGGACAGATGAAGCCCGACATCTTCAAGACCATGAGGAAGCCAACTGTTGGCTTCTTAGGGGTAGAAACAGCCCTTGTCCCAAAAATGTTAGAGCTTATTGCTCAAGGTGACAACCTAGCAGTACCAGCTAGTGTTGAACCCACATTTTTTACTTCTCAACCACCTAACAAACCCCTGCACATGCTACTCAGTTTGTGCAGGTCCTTATATCATCACCCATACAGGAGGAAGTGGACACTGGAGCTCCCACTTCTCTTGAGGAGCAAACCACTCCCATCTCACCAATGATCAGTGCTGAGGTTCCTCATGCTCAGCCTGATGAGCTCACAACCCCCACAGCCTTAAGCCTTCACTCAGAGTCTTAACACTCTTGTGAACAACCATCAGGGGACAATTACCATCCCTAGCCTCTTGATCTAAACCAACCAATCCCAAGCGTTGAATTCTATGATGATGAAGACATGGGCTTCAGTAAGTATCATGAGTCTCTCTTCTCCACCCCTACTCAAGGAGAGATGAGTACTCTTGTTTCTCCTTTGTCTAGCCCACATCATCCACCAACTACTAAGGTGGATCTCCCTGAACCTATTCAGGAGGTCCATATGGAAGAGGCTCTCACTTCAGTAAATTATTACATCAATCAGACCTCAACCATGGCAACCCAGCCTCTTGACACTTCTCTTGAAGTTGTCATGATGTAGGGAAATCTAGCAGCCAAGAACAAAGTGCTGGTGATGAGGAAGAAGACCTTGGTCCTATTCTCTCGTCCCCCCGTGATTCTTCTAATGAAGATGAGGGGAGTTTGAAACTAAAGGTGCAACAAGTGACAAAACATGCACCTATTTAGTCTTAAAGATAAGTCACCTGGAATCTCAGGTGACTGTCTTACAAAGAAGGGTCAATGACCAGCAACTTGAGATCACCGATCTCAAGGGCAAGTTAGCTGAGAGACCACTCAGGAGAACTAAATCAGGTCCACAAGAACCTGTGGATGTGACAGACCCAACCCTTAGCTCATTTATGCAAAAATGTGATGCTACTAAAAAGGGGGAGAAAGTCTAAACAATCATAGAACCTAAGAGTTCTTCATTGACTATGGACTTTGAGGATTCACCACCCTCACTTGCAATGGTCCATACTCAGCAACCTCCTATCTACATGAATGTGGACTCACTTTCCCAAGTCCACATGGATTTGGACTCACTCATACAAAGCTTGTTTGAGGAGGGTATCCCCAGAGCATGCCTACCCCATCTCATCACTTTGAGAATCCAATCATGGGATAGGGGTATGACACAGATAGAAGAGCTCTTGTCATCTCTAGATCTCGAGGTCAACAGGAAATTTTCAACTTTTTCAACCTGAGTTTCTATGAGTGCATCCATCTGACTGATCTTCCACTTGTCAACCCAAGTCAAAACAGACAAGCTACAAGACTAGCAGATAGGATTCAAGAAAATGTGCTTAAAGAATTCAAGCTGAGATCAAGACTATATAGATAGAGGCTAGCAGGTGAGATTTTTGGTCAACTGGATGTTGAGGTGGACCCTAAGATTAGTTTCGAAGGGGAAGCCTTGACTGAAGGCCTTAAAGTTGAACTTGTGAACCTTAAGATGGGAACTTCTTCAACACCCATTACCCTCAATGAGGCACCAGCTGGTGAAGGTGCTTTATAACCTCTCTCCGGCCAGAGCTTGACTATTGAACCAAGCAATGAAGGCCAAAGCTCTCTCCACCCTGAGTCACCAAGGCCTGTGCGTGACAAAAGGAAGATGAAGATGAACTCTGAGGAGATCGAGGAGGAGGAGAATGAGAGGAAGAGGAAGCTAAGGGGAGAGAGTTCAAAAGGATCTCCAGGCTTAATGGAAGCTACCATCAGGGCTGCCCCAGGCCAAACGCTCAAGATGATGAGTTGAGGGCAGCCAGGCTAAACTACCTGGGGACCAGGAACTACAACATTGATGAACTCATATTTCTTCCCTTGATGATCTAAATGAACTGGCTGACAAGGAATTACCCAAGGAGAGGAAGGAGGCAGAGGATGCAGTATTGCTCCTCAAAATCAAGGAAGAAAGGAGACAAAAAAGGCTCTACAAGCATGCTCCTATCCTCTCCCTAGTTCAGGAAAGTCATGAGAAAGAGGCTGTGGCAACTACACAACCTCAGGTTGACAAGGAAGCTGATAGACTAAACATAATCAACTACCTGAGTGCCACAGGACTCTATCAGGCATCTATACTACTTCTCTTATCATATAAGTATGTTGAATTTGAGTATCTCAAGCAGCTAAAGCAAAAAGTTACCAAAGAAAGAAAGGCTGCTAAGAGAAAACTAAGGGAAGAAGCTGCAAAGTCAAGAGCCATCATCCAAAAGAGCCAAAAGAAGTATGCTGACAGGCAAAGGATGATGAGCTTCTTGAAGCTATATGGATTCTTTGGAAGGAGGCTTGGTCCAATGTCTCTATCCACTATGGATGAGCATATTAGAGTGATCAAGCAGAAGATTAAGAAGGGAGAGCTTGTTGACTTGCATTCTCCACCAAGTCCAGCTCAACCTAAAGTTAAGGTAAAGGTTAAACCCCCTGAGACAACACAACCTGGACCTAGAGCTGCATCTCAGCCAACTTCATCTTCTGATCCATAGTAGGGTCCTTTTCACTCTCCTTCTGAACTTGTGAGAGAAGAGAACCCAAATAAGGAGACACAGTAGAATAACCTGGTGCTGAAGACCAGTCCTCTTAGTTAAAGACCTCAAAGAGGAGGAAAAGGATAGCCATGAAGAGTGTTTCCAAGAAGAAGACCAAAGCATCCACCTCTACACCTTAGGATGAGTCAGAGCATCTTGAGGTAGTGCAAGAAGAGGTTGCTCAACCAACTCCAATTAAGTAGAGTGTCTTGCAACTGGAAGACCCATCTTGTCCTGGACTTTTGCTGCTAATCCAGATAGATGGTATGTCATCAGAGATCAAGGAGGTCAAGATGTCTATTTCTGGCAAGACATGCTTGATCTTCCTCTAATGATCTCCATGACATGAGAAGATATTATGAGAGTCTGAGGGATCCTGACCAGATGATGAAGAAAGGTATGGTCTTGATCCTAATGAGGATTGCCAACATCTGAATAACTTCTCTATTTTGGTAGCATTATCCTACGGGGAGTTTGTAAGGTTATATTAGAAGATTAGAAGGCTGATGCAACCAAAGAAGCCAAAACAACCAAGGAGCTTCATGTATGCATGCACTAATGTACAAGGTAGAAGTTACTTTGGAAGTTTTACACTCTCCATAGAAAATATTCTAAGTGTAAAATCTTTCAAAGCCAAAGTCCAAATCTTTCAAAGCCAAAGTCCAAATCTTCCGAAGCCAAAGATGAAGTCTTCCGAAGCTTTAGAGACAAAGTCTTCCAAAGACAAATGTTGTGAAGACTGATTTCTTTAGAGGGCAGAGAGGACATGCTTTCTCTGATCTACTTTTTCATAAAGCTGACTTACTTTCCGCTGCAACTCTGAAGACTCACCAACTTATACAAGTTGGTGAAAAGTCCATGCTTTTGTAAACTGTATATTATGGTCTTGGGTCTTTAACTTCCTAGTTTGTACCTATTATCCTTTTTATAATAGAAAAGGATGTGAGCTATGGCATGTCATAGTCACTAGTCAAAAGGCAATCTGCCTTTTGACTTTACATTGATCTTGTTGTCTAGATTAGTGTTTCCAGCTGGCTTTCATAGTATAGACGGCTGTAGGATGTAGTATAAAGTATCTCAGGTCCTTGAATTTCTTTTTATGCTTTGTAACACTTGTAATAGTACTTGAGTGCAATATACAACATCCTTGAAAACCATACTTCTCTGTTCTTGTTCTTAGTTCTGTCTCATTGTTTACTTGTGTTCTTAGTATCATTTACACAAACCCGGTTCCCCATTTGATCTATTAAGTGTTCTAAAACTCTCCTCATTATGAGACTGATTGTATTGACCACCCTTTAACCGGTCCTACAAATGCACTATGACAATCTGACATAAAATGTTACCATTATTGGATTTATGGGTTGCAATTAACAATATGTCTAAAAAAAGGTTGCCAACTTAATAAAAACAACCAGCTAATTATCTTTGACTACAACCTATATCATCTTCTTTTTTGTTTCAAATAGCATGCATCTTTCCCTTTCTAAACCATTACATCTTCAAATCTTTTATGATATAAATTTTAAGTATTTTCATTTATATAGATGAGCTTCAATTTTTATTAACTGTGAAACAATCAAGCCTTTATCAGTGTCAACTTTATGAATAACACCTCATGCGCCTTTATGATATGAATGAAAAGTGGATTAGTCAATAATATACGCAAATATTATATATAAATTTATCTTTGTATTTATCAAATTATGATTTACCTTTCATTTTCTACATATTGGCTTGATGACTGGAAAACCAACCCTACTATATCATGTGTATAAGGAATGTAGATCTTATTTAATGTAGTCAAAGGTTTCACCCAATCTCAAAGAGCAAAACATGCTAGTCAATGTTGTTATTTAGTTAATTCTATTATTCTCTCATGTATATTGAATGCACTGTTTGATTGTATTTTTCATCTATATATTTTTTGTAAATCGTTGTATTGTTTGATTGTATTTTTCATCTATATATTTCATGTAAATCATTGTAAAGAAGTACAATTCAATAATACAATTCAATCATTATTATATTCTCATATGGTATGATGAGCAAACACTCTTTGCTGAGAACTATCCGCAGCCATTAATTTTCCAATCAAACTCACTACAATAGTTTCCTTCATGGCACAAACAAGTGCTTTCCACTCTAAAAAGGCATGAACTTGAAACAATTTTTTGTTGGACTCACAGACCCACCACCGAAATTTCTTGAAGGCAAACCCAACCCAGTCTACCAATCTTGGTTTCGTTAAGGCCAAATTCTCCCCGGCGCTCTACTTGGAAGCTGTTTCGATACTATTCAGCCCTTTGTTTCCTTAGCTGAGACTTCAAGGCAACTCTTCCAATGCCTAACCAAAAGTTATGCAAGTGTCTCTTGTTCTCGAATTATTTTGCTTCGCACTAAACTTGCTACCACAAATAAAGGTTCTCGCCTTGTTGTGGAATATCTCAATGAAATGAACGATATAACCAATGAATTGGCTTTAGCACAAGAACCCATTGATGGTGATGACCTCACCATGCACATTCTCACTCATATTGGTGAAGACTATAAAGAGATCATAATAGCCTTGAAGACCTGTGATACCTCAATCACGTTTCCAGATCTTTATGAAAAGCTAATTGATCATGAAAGATCTCTTCGTGAATCGAAGCTGATTTCCATGGTCACCATTCTCAACAGTACTTATCGGCACAACGACAACACTAGTTCCCGACAACAACGTAATTGGTGCAATAATTTTGGACTGAACAGTGGACCAAGCCGCTTCTTGAACAGGACTAATCAACCGAATCGATCCACTATGGCCTCTAATACTATTGGAGACCAATCTATACGTTCTCGTACTAACTGTAACAATTTTTTTTATCACTATTGTAATATTCCAGAACATGACACGAAGGATTGTAGTAAGCTTGCTTTTTTTTTTTTGGAAAATAACAACATTGCAATTGCCAAGCCAACCTCAAACCCACAAGTTAACTCATCCCTGGTGAGCTCCTCATCATCACTCATGTTTGACATCGATGCCTCCTATCATGCCTCACCCGACCAAGCCTTCATGCACAACCTCTCCGAATACGGGGGCCCAATGAGATCGTCCTAGGTAATGGTAATACCCATTCCATTTCTCACATTGGTCACTCTTCTACTCCTACATCATCTCATTCGTTATTACTTCAAAATGTCTTACTCGTTCCCAAACTACGTAATCGTCTTATTTTGGTTGCCAAGCTTTGCAAAACTAAAAAAGTTTCCATTGAATTTTTTCCTTTTCATTTTTTGATTATGGATCTTCACACGGGAGCGCACCTAAATGCAGGGAGTGAATGTTAATAATGTCTATTATTCAACACCCAATCCTCGTAATTCTCCTATGCAAGTTCATTCAAGTACCAAGACATCTACCTCTCTTCTTTTGTGGCATCACAAATTTGGACACCCATTTACTCAAGTTTTAAAGCGCCTACTAAATAAATTAGGACTTGTTTTTAATAATATGTCCTGTAGTTCTTTTCATTATGATGCATGTTCATAAAATAAAAGCCATAAATTACCTTTCTGTTTTACAGTAATATGTCTGATAGTTCTTGCAGAACCGTTGAAGGGGTCAATGCAACAGTTTTATAGTTGTAGGAGAGTGTTTAGAACACTTAATAGATCAAATAGGGAACCGGCCTTTGATGAAACAAAGAATACAAGTAAAGAACAGAACAAAACAAGAACAAGATAATATGGTTTTCAAGAATGATGTATATTGCTCTCAAGTTCTTACAAGTCTTACAAAGCTTACATGAAAGTTATAAGTAATTGATATACTTTATACTACATCCTACAGCCAGCCATACTTTGAAGGCTAGCTGGAAACACTAATCTAGACAACAAGATTAATGTAGAGTCAAAAGGCAATAGCTAACATCCTAATATATTACAAAAAGAATAAAAATAAAAAAGTAGAAAGTTATAGATATAAGACCTTAATCTATAGTTTGACAAAAGTAAGGACTTTTCACCAACTCATATAAGTTGGTGAGTCTTCAGAGGTGGTAGCGGAAAGTAGTTCAGCTTTTGTCAAAAGGTGATTCAGAAAAAGCATGTCTTCAGAAGAAATCAGTCTTTGGTTTTGGAAGACTTTGTCTTTGAAGCTTCAAAAGACTTTATCTTTGGCTTTGGAAGATTTGGTCTTTTGGCTTCAGAAGATTTGATACTTAGTATAATTCACCGAGTTATATCAAATCTTCCGAAGTAACTTCCTTGTACTTCATATGTGCATGCTGAGAGCTCTTTGGTTGCATCAGCCTTTACGTGTGATCCTTAAAAACTCCCATTAGCTGATACTACCAAAGCTGAAGAAGAACTTTGAAGCTTAATCTTCATCTATTGACAGTCCTCATCAGAATCAAGACCATGCCCTTCATCATCAGTTGGTCAAGATTCCCCAGACTTCCAAAGTATCTCCTCATGTCATAGAGATCATGTAGAGGGAGGTCAAATATGTTTTGTGAGAAATACATGTTTTGACCCCCTTGAGCTCTAGTGACATACCATCTGTCTGGGTTAGTGGCAAATACCCAAGACACGATGGGTCTCTCAACAGCAAGAGGTTCTACAATGAGTGGACTTTGTTGAGCAGCCTCTTCTTGATCACCCTCAGGATGTTTTGACCCATCCTGAGGTGCAGAGGTGGATGCCTTGGACTTTTTCTTCTTCTTCTTGTCCCTTCTAATGGCCATCCTCTTCCTCTTTCTATACTTTAACTTAGAAGGCTGGCCTTGAGTATCAGATGGTTCTTGTTTGTCCTTAGTTGGGTCCTTTTCCTTCAAAGATTCAGAAGGAGAGGGATCAAGACCCTGTTATGGGTCAGAAGATAAAGCTGGCTATGATGTAGCACTAGGTCCTGGTTGAGTTGTCTTTTGTGGTTCAACCTTGACCTTAACTTTAGGTGTAGCCTGACTTGATGGAGAATGCAAGTCAACCAGCTCACCCTTCTTGATCTTCTGCTTGATCACTCTAATGTGCTCATCCACGGTTGATAGAGACATTGGACCAAGTCTCCTTCCGTAGAACCCATACAGCTGCAAGAAGCTCGCCATCTTCTGTCTATCAGCAGACTTCATCTGATTTGCTCTGATGGTGGCTCTTGACTTTGCAGCCACTTTCCTCATCTTTCTCTTAGCAGCTTTTTGCTCTTTTAGTACTTCTTGCTTAAGCTGCTTGAGGTATTCAAATTCAATGTATTCATAAGATAAGGAAAACAGGTATGCTACTTGATAGAAGCCTGTGGCACTCAGGTAGATTATCATGTTTCATCTTTCTTGTTCCCTACCTACCTGAGTTTCTTACTCAATAGCCACAGCCTCTGCCTCAGAGCTTTCATGAACTAGGGAGAGGGTAGTAGCTTTGTAGAGTCTCATTCTTCTCCTTTCTTCATCAATTTTGAGGACCAGTTTTGCATCCTCAGCTTCCTTCCTCTCCTTTGACACTTTCATGTCAGCCAGTTCATTTAATTCTTTCAAGGGAAGAAAGATGAGTTCATCAACATTGTAGTTCCTAGTCCCCAGATAGTTTGACCTGACTGCCCTCAACTCATCTTCCCGAGTGTTTGGCCAGGGGGTAGCCCTGATTATAGCTTCTATGAGGCCAGGTGTCCCACTTGAACTCTCTCCCCTTGCTTTCCTCTTCCTCTCTCTCTCTCTCTCTTCTCCTCCTCAATCTCCTTAGAGGTCATCTTCCTCTTCCTTTTGTCAGTCATTGGATTGTATGACTTAGGGTGGAAAGAGCTTTGGCCTTTATTGCTTGGTATTGCACTTGAGCTCTGGCTAGAGAGAGGCTGTGAGACACCTTTACCAGCTGGTGCCTCATTGAGGGTACTAGGTGTTGTAGCAGTTTATGTCTCAAGGTTCACATGTTTAACTACTGTGCCTTCAGCCAAGGTTTCCCCTTCGAAGCTAATCTTAGGGTTCACCTCAGCATCTAGTTGACCAATAGTCTTGCCTGCTTGCCTCTGTCTATATAGTTTGGATCTCTTCTTGAACTCTTCAAACACCCTTTCTTGAATTCTCTCAACTAACCTTGCAGCTTGCCTAGATTGACTTGGGTTGGTAAGTGGCAATTCAACTAGAGAGAAGCTCTTATAGTGTCTCAAGTTGTGAAAGTTAAAGACTTCTTGTTGTCCTTGAGACCTAGAGATTACCAGGGCTCTCCTATCAGCATCATGCCTCCATTCAACTATTGGATTTTTAGCAGGGTAGGATGGGGTAGACATTGCCCTTGGATTTTCAGTAGGGCCTAAGCAGGTTGTTGAGTATGGACAACTGCAAGTGAGATATGTCCATACTCTGGGTAGAACTCCCAGGTTCATGATGGTATGTAGGACTTTCTCCCTTTTTTGGTAGTATCACCCTCTTACACAAGGGATCTAAGGGTTAGGTCCACCATATCCACAGGTTCTTGTGGACCTGGTTAAGTAGGCCTGATAGTTCTCTCAGCTAACTTGCCCTTGAGATTGGTGATCTCAAGTTGCTAGTCATTAGGTAGCCACCTGAAATTCCAGGTGACTTACCTTAGAAACTAAATAGGTGCATGTTTTTTTACAGTTGTTGCACCTTTAGTTGCAGACTCCCCTCATCTTCATCAGAAGAATCATGGGGGGATACGAGAATAGAACCAAAGTCGTCTTCCTCACCACCAGCTTGGGTTTCTTGACTGGTGTATTTCCCCTACACCATGACAGCTTCAAGAGAAGTTTCAATGGACTAGGTTGCCATGGTTGAGGTCTTAATTATATAATCACTTGCAAAAGTGATAGCCTCTTTCATATGGGCCTCCTAAACATGTTCAGGAAGGTCCACCTCAGTTTGGGTTGGATGATATGGGCTAGATATAGTGATTCAAGAACACTCATCTCTCCTTGAGTAAGGGTGGAGAAGAAAGACTTATGGTACTCACTAAAGCCCATATCCTCATCATCATAGAATTGGAGGTCAGGGATGGGTTGGTTTATGTAACACCCCGAATTTTATTTAAAAGAAGAGAAAAGAAAAGTATCTAGAGAGAAAGGAATATGGACAGAAAGTGGAGGGCTAAAGTTGTAAAAAGGACAAAACTTATTATTTTAATAAGAACGGAGGTATGGCCGCCCACTTCAAAAGCAAAATCTGCTTTTTGCTCTCGGTTGAAGAAGAAGAAGAAGAGAGCTCTCGGTTTGAGAGAGAGAAAGAGGAAGAAGGAGCTGCAAAGGTAAGTTTCTTAAGTAAATGTTCGGGTTTAACCAAATTCACAGCTTCTTGACCAAAGTTCTTGGTGTTCAGTGGTTGTTTTCGGGATTTTTAGTGCTGAAATCGTGGGGGAGCTTCAGACCCGAAGTGTTTTGCTTGAAGGTTGCTTCAGGTGAGTTTCAAGAACCCCTCTTTTACTGATTTTCAACTTCGTGGGGGCTATTATGCATACCGAATAAACATTTTAAAGAGTTAACAGAATGTTTCTGCAATTTGTTCAAATGATGTTCTGTCTTTTAAGTTTTGATGTTGTTTTGGTGGTTAGAACTATTGTTAGTATGTTTTAAGGGCCTTAGAATGTTAGATCTGTGTTTGGGTAATGTTAGGATGGTTTCGGGTGTTTATGGCAGTTTATAATTGTTTAGGAGGTTCCCATGCGCCCAACTTATCTCATGCGCCTATCATGCGCCCAAATAGTGGACATGCGCCTAAACAGTAGTTCACGCGCCCAGAATAAGTGTTGGTGCGCCTAAGTGTTAGTCATGCGCCCAAATAGTGCCCATGCGCCCAGAGTTGCCCATGCGCCTAAGTGTTTATGCGCCTAAGCAGGGCTCATGTGCCTGCATAGTGGTAATGCGCCTAAGCAGGGCTCATGCGCCTGCATAGTTGTAATGCGCCCGGACTGTTTTACTTAGAAAATTTTATGCTCATGCGCCTAAAATGTTTAATTGTGCTTCATCTTGGACTTAAGGTTTTCTGAGGGTTTTAAGAGGTTGATGTTTGAGATAGGTCCCGTTATGATGTGATGGCTTATGCTTGATGTATGCATGATGATGTGATGAGGTTGATGTGTGTGTGTATGTGGTGTGTTATCTTTCTTCGTTAAACGGTTTTCAAAGCGTATGTATTATGTTATATTATATGTTATGTATGATGTTATGACTTTACGTGGTATGATGTATGAATGTGCGTACGTAAAGTATTATGTAACGAAGTGAAAGATAACGATAATGAAAAGTGGAATGTAACGAATGAATGAAAGTCTTGCAAGCAATGAATGGAGGTGCACGGCCATGTTGTCGTTTGCTCAACTGTGTGCGGTTTAGCTAACCCGAAGGATGCACACAGGGAGTCTATCCTTAAGATAGACTCGATGGGAGTCTAATAATGACTCGAAGGGGGTCTAATCCTTGAGGTTGACCCGAATGATGTCGTGATGCACGCCCTGGTACTGTGTCGGTCTTCGGACATGAGTCGGGGGTTTGTTTACAGGCCCCGACACAGTATCGGTCTTCAGACATGAGTCGGGGGTGTTGCAAACAGAGACGGGGTCTTTGTCGCGTACCCCGGTACTATTTCGGTCTTCGGACATGAGTCGGGGGTTTGTTTACAGTCCCCGGCACAGTATCGGTCTTCGGACATGAGTCGGGGGTATTGCATGAGACAGGATCTGATTAATGGTAAAAGATGTAATGAACGAACGAATGAACGATGATGAAGATATTAAATAATATTATCAATGTGTACATATGATGTGTGATCACGTACGATTGTGAAGGTTATGATTTAACGAAAGTAAAGTATTTTATTTATAAAACTAGAACTCACTCAGCGTCGCTGACTTTTTGTATGCATGATAGTTGGCAGGTATTTTGTTGATGCTGAGGAGTTGCAGGCATGGATGCATACGCTACTGGGAACGTTTTGAGGCTGGCATCCACGTTTTGTTATAATGTCATATTTTGAAATGTAATAATGATGTATTGTGATGGTATGTTTTTAATTACTAATGAAAGTTTTTAAATTCCGCTGCAAAAGTAATATAAGTTTTAAATATTTTTATGCAATGACGGTCCATCTGTAAGTGTCCAGGGAACGGGGCCTTACAAGTTGGTATCAGAGCCAAAGTTTAAGAGAATTGGGTAAAAAATTTCAAAAGAACCTAAACTTAAACTGAGAATGGGACAAAAGGAAAGGGATGCTGGTCCTAGTAGCTACATGCCTGCAGGTAAAAGTTCTATGTAAAAGTTTTATGTAAGTTAATGTTAACCGGTATTATGTGCGCATGTTATGTGGCTTGTGTGCTTTTGTGTAGATTTAGATACTGATGTAGTCAGGATAGGAAATGCTTAGGGAATGAAGGGTAAAGTAAGTGGCTAATCACAACTGGCCACTGTGATTAGGGACTTACTATAATTGACATAACTCGAGCTATTACCTTGATTGATCGTGTTGGTATTTGAATCATGTAGTGTTCTAGATGGCTGGCGGTAGGTCTTCTGAGGCTTCACGAGGTGGAGGTCGAGGTGGACGTGGTGTTAGGCCGCGTGTCACGAGGAGAAGGGCCAAGACTGCTGAGACAGCTCATGAAGAGCTAGAGCTTTGTCACCAGGATGGTGAGGATGGGAGTGCTAATCTGAGAGCCTCAATGAAGGAGGCAGTAGCAGAGGAAGTCCATCAGGTCATGCAGACGATTCTACCGACCATAGTGACCAAGGTCATTAGAGCTGTGAAGGAGGATGAGAAGAAGTAGAGTGAGAAGAGGAGGACCTCTAGATGAGGAGGCGAGGAAGGAGGTTCAAGGGGAAGGGAGCAGCCAGAGACTGATATGGTTGTTTCCAGTGACGATGAGGAGGAGGAGGAAGCGGTGCCGGAGACTACGAAGGGATGCAGCTATGGAGCATTCCAAAGGTGTAGGCCCCCTATGTTTGATGGAAATGGGAGTGCTGCTGTTGCACAACGTTGGGTGAGAGAGACGGAAGCGGTACTTGACATCAGCGGTGCCGTGAGGATCAGAAGGTGAAGTTTGCTACCCCCTCATTTGTGGATTCTGCCTTATGCTGGTGGGACAACATTATCCAGCCTAAGGGTACCAGGGCAGTCGGGAGGATGAGGTGGAAGGAGCTGAAGAGGTTGGTAATTGAGGAGTTTTGCCCTCATAGAGAGCTTGACAAGGTCGAGCGAGAGTTCCTGCAGTTAGAGGCAGGAACGATGACTCACCAGTAGTACACCATGAAGTTCAATGAGATGGCAAGGCTGATGCCAGATCAGGTGACGCCTGTGTCATGAAAGATCAAAAGGTATATTCAAGGTCTGCCAGCAGATATCCGCAGACATCTGATCGCTGCCCGGCCAGGTACGTTTAAGTAGGTGGTCGACCTAGCGGGGAGGCTGTATGACGAGCGAGAGGCGGTGGCTATAATGGATGAAGAGGAGGAGTGAGGTTATGATAAGAGTTGGAACGGAAGGCGGGATAATGATGATGGTGAATTTGTGGCCGGGGGTAAGACGATGAGGTTCGATGATCGGAAGTGGATAATTGAGAGGGAAGAGGTATGTAAGAAGTGTGGTAGAGGCCACGTGGGGGAGTGCAGGTGGGGATCGAACGTCTGCTTCCAGTATGGAAGAGAGGGCCACAGGGCGAGGGATTATCACATGGCTAAATGTTATGACTGTGGCGAGACTGGACATAGGAGCAGAGACTACAAGAAGTTGAGGGCAGGAAGCTCTGGTGCAAGGAAGGAGAGCAGAGGATGAAGGTCAGAGCATTCACTATGACCAGGAGGAGGCTAGAGTGGACTCCGACGTGATGTCAGGTACGTTTCTGGTAATTTAAATTTGCGCATCTATGCTTTGATTGTGGTGCTAGTAGTTGTTTCATTCCTGCTACCTTCTGTGATAAGTTGCATGTTAGGAGTAGGAAGATCGATGAGCCCTTCGATGTAGAAATTGCTATTGGTAAGTCCACTAGGATACCTGATGCCCTAGAGGATTGCACGATAGAATTGAGAGAGCGTGTGTCTCCTGCTAGACTGTTCAGGACAGACGTAGGTGGATAGACATACACCTTCGGATTAATTGGCTAGAGCCTATAAGCAAAACTTCGAGTGTCGCAAGAAGATGGTTTAATCTACCACGCCCGATAAGAGTTCGGTGCTGACCTACGGTGATGGAGTAATGATGAAGGCCTCGTCATGGAGAGGGGGATCATCCGATTCAGAGAAACAAGGAAAGCTAATAACGAGTTATATAGTGCCATTCTGAATTGTTGCTCAGGTAAGAGAAGTGGCATGTCGACTGGAGCTACCCGACGTGTTAAGTGGAAGTCATCCGACATTCCATGTATCTCGTCAAAGAAAGTGCTCAATCGATGAGGATATGATCGTGCCACTAGAGAATACTGAGATGGACAAAGGATTATACTACCAGAAGAAACTGGTGGCCGTTTATGATAGAAAGAAGAGAAGGGCTAAGGAGAATGGTGGTTCCACTTGTGCGAGTACAGTGGAGCCCAAAAGGGGACTAAGCCTACATATAAGAACAAGAAAGAGGTGATACAGCATCACCCGTAACTGTTTGAGAAGTGACAAGTTTCGGGGACGAAACCTATTTAAGGGAGGTGGACTTGTAACCCCCTGAATTTTATTTAAAAGAAGAGAAAAGAAAAGTATCTAGAGAGAAAGGAATATGGACACAAAGTGGAGGGGTTAAAGTTGTAAAAAGGACAAAACTTATTATTTTAATAAGAATGGAGGTATGGCCGCCCACTTCAAAAGCAACATCTGCTTTTTGCTCTCGGTCGAAGAAGAAGAAGAAGAGAGCTCTCGGTTTTAGAGAGAGAAAGAGGAAGAAGGAGCTGCAAAGGTAAGTTTCTTAAGTATATGTACGGTTTTAACCGAATTCACAGCTTCTTGACCGAAGTTCTTGGTGTTCAATGGCTGTTTTTGGGTTTTTTAGTGCCCATGCGCCCAGAGTTGCCCATGCGCCTAAGTGTTGATGCGCCTAAGTAGGGCTCATGCGCCTGCATAGTGGTAATGCACCTAAGCAGGGCTCATGCGCCTGCATAGTTGTAAAGCGCCCAGACTGTTTTACTTAGAAAATTTTATGCTCATGCACCTGAAATGTTTAATTGTGCTTCATCTAGGACTTAGGGTTTTTTGAGGGTTTTAAGAGGTTGATGTTTGAGATAGGTCCCGATGTGATGTGATGGCTTATGCTTGATGTATGCCTAATGATGTGATGAGGTTGATGTGTGTGTGTGGTGTGTTATCTTTCTTTGTTAAACGGTTTTCAAAGCATATGTATTATGTTATATTATACGTTATGTGTGATGTTATGACTTTACGTGGTATGATGTATGAATGTGCGTACGTAAAGTATTATGTAACGAAGTGAAAGATAACGATAATGAAAAGTGGAACGTAACGAATGAATGAAAGTCTTGCAAGCAATGAATGGAAGTGCACGACCATGTTGTCGTTAGCTCAACTGTGTGCGGTTTAGCTAACCCGAAGGATGCACACAGGGAGTCCATCCTTAAGATAGACTCGATGGGAGTCTAATAATGACTCGAAGGGGGTCTAATCCTTAAGGTTGACCCGAATGATGTCGTGATGCACGCCCCGGTACTTTTTCGGTCTTCGAACATGAGTCGGGGGTTTGTTTACAGGCCCCGGCATAGTATCGGTCTTCGGACATGAGTCGGGGGTGTTGCAAACAGAGATGGGATCCTTGTCGCGTACCCCGATACTGTGTCGGTCTTAGGACATGAGTCGGGGGTTTGTTTACAGGCCCCGACACAGTATCGGTCTTCGGACATGAGTCGGGGGTATTGCATGAGACAGGATCTGATTAATGGTAAAAGATGTAATGAATGAACAAATGAACGATGATGAAGATAATAAATAATATTATCAATGTGTACGTATGATGTGTGATCGCGTACGATTGTGAAGGTTATGATTTAACGAAAGTAAAGTATTTTATTTATAAATCTAGAACTCACTTAGCATCGCTGACTTTTTGTATGCATGATAGTTGGCAGGTATTTTGTTGATGCTGAGGAGTTGCAGGCATGGATGCATACACTACTGGGGACGTTTTGAGGCTGGCATCCATGTTTTGTTATAATGTCAATTTTGAAATGTAACAATGATGTATTGTGATGGCATGTTTTTAATTACTAATGAAAGTTTTTAAATTCCGCTGCAAAAGTAATGTATGTTTTAAATATTTTTATGCAATGACGGTCCAGCTGTAAGTGTCCCGGGAATGGGGCCTTACAGTTTAAGTCTAACGGATGGGGATGGTAGCTTTCCCCTGAAGGTTGATCACTTGAGGTTTGAGAATCAGAGTGATGGCTTAAGGCTGGGGTAATGAGCTCATCAAGCTGAGCATGAGGAACCTCAGCACTGATCAAAGAAATGATGGGAGTGGTCTGCTCCTCAGGAGAAGTAGGAGCTCTTGTTCCCACTTCCTCCTGCATGGGTAGTAATATAGGGGCTTGTTCAACCTGAGGAGACTGAACAGCGATTCGTTTGGATTTTCTTATGTAGGTGATGGTGATTTGTGGCTGTGTGGGTTGTGCAGATGTAGAAGGTGTGGGTTCCACACTGGCTGGTGCTGCCAAGTTGTCACCTTAAGCAACGAGCTCTAACATTTTTTAAGACCAGGGCTATTTCTACCCCCGAGAAGCCAACAGTGTACTTTCCCATTATATTGAAGATGCTGGACTTCACCTGTCCCAATTTAAGAGTATTACCTGTTCCCCTTAACTGTAAGCCCAGTTCATAGTTAAAAATGTTTTGAACATATCTAGGGACCATATAGTACTCTAAGGAGTCTAAGTTAGCAAGTAGGTTTGTATAAACAAACTGGGGGTACTTGAACTTGACCCCTTGAACCATCCCATGGACTATGTAAGATTAGTACTTAGGAATTTGGTCCTAGCCTCTATGTTTGTTGGATAGAGAGTGGATTACCACATGGAGGAGGTACTTCCATTTAGAGGAAACCTTACCCTTCTTGAAGGTTCTGACAGAGTAGTCCCCTTCATAGTCCATCTAACAGAATGAGTTGTTTACAGCAGATTTGGGGAAGGACAACTCGCCTTCTGCATCATCCAGCCTCATATGAGAGTTGATGGTGGCTGGAGTGATGAAAATTGTCCTGCCCTGCACTGTGGCAGACAGTGCCGTCTTACCATCCAAGATGACCTCTTGCCAGGTCCTCCAGAACTCTAGGAGTTGTTCTTCATACAATGGAGGGTCTATAGTGAGGGCGATTAGGTAGTTTGAGAGAGATAAGAAGCGACAAACATTCGAGAAACTTGGATCTTTCTCAAATGATAATAGAGCAACTTGATTTTTTTGCCTGTGTAGATGCATGGAAAAATCTGGTTGGTTTTAGGGATCAGGGTTGGCCATTTTGAGTAGCTTAGAAGTGAAGAAAGCTAAGAACAAAGTTAGTTTGTGGGTGAATTTAGGGTTTGAAGTTTTGCAGATGAAGAGGAAGGTGAAAGAGGGGGAACCGTTGTACGAATATATATATGGTAAGGATTTGAGACAAAGTTAATACAAAAGGATAAACTTTGAAATCCGGATATCGGTCCCACCTCTGAAAAAGTTCCCAAAACGGTAGTTTTCTTAGAAATCTAATATCTTCCGAAGTTAATTTGTCTTCGAAAGGTTTAAGAAAACTTCCGAAGCCAATTTGACTTTGGAAGATATTCCTTAGCTTTACAAGAATTTGTTTCGGAAGAAAAATACTTAGAGTATTTTTACTTCTTAGACAAATTTTGCTTCGAAAGATATCAAATATAAAAAAATTTATTCAAAGAATACAACTTCCGAGATTTATTTGCTTTCAAAAGAAAATAGTCCTTCAAGACATATAAGTACTAAGTGATAGATTTAAGCTTCAAAAGATGTATCAGAATTTCTTCCGAAGGTAAATTTCTCAAAAGTAGTTATTTGTTTCAAAGACATAATTTTCTTCCAAAGGCAACTTGATGTCTTCCGAAAGAAAACGTATCTAAAATTTTCAAAATTCTAAGGAATATCATTTTAAAAAGTTTCTTTTGAAGTAAACTGAGCTTGTATAGGTGATGATATAGACAACTTAAGACACACCTATTTGGAAAAATAATCTCGAATTTAGTTTAAGAAAATCTACTCAACGTTAATCATCCCAATAGCTGATATAAGATATTTAAATCTCTGTTCATCAAAAGCTTTTGTGAACAGATCAGCATATTGTTCATTTGTGTTAACTTTGACTAGTTTTATCAATCATTTTTCAAAATTATCTCTAATCAGATGACCTGATATTGATGTGCTTTGTCTTTGAGTGTTGCATAGTGATGTGCAAAAAGTAGTTAAATTGAAATGATTAAAACTGACTCTAAACAGACACTAAGTTAAACTCTAGACTATCTGAACTAAACTACTAACAGGCAAGTGCACCTGTCGATTCTAGTAAAGCTTAAGTAAGTCCGGATATCGAACCCACGAGACTCTTAATGAATGGCGTAAACTAAACTTTAGGACTTATCTACTAAACTGATTTTTATTTTATTTTTATGTTTAAGAGGGGGGTTTCTGAAGTAACTAATAAAATTAATTAATTAAAAAGAAGCTGAAGACGATAAACCAAACACGAATGAGAACTTTAACTGAAATCAGATAATGAGAACATACTACCTAGGCAAGAATCATATAATTGGATAACTAGTCTTATATCGGTTATGGAGCTAAATGTGGGAACTGTGATCTTAAGATGCTAACCTATGAGCAGCCTAGAGAACCATCAACCCTTCTCAACGGTGTCAACCATGAAACCCAATAGGATGTTAAATTACCAGTTTGTGGACTTCTCTTACGATGTATCCATCTCAATAAAGTACCCAATAGACATTTTACCTTACAGCACAAACATCTCGACACACCTAAGTGCACGGGGTAACTATGGAATTTCTGACAAGACTCGGTTCATCAGTAAGTGCAAGGGAAACTAAGCTAAGCCTTTTTACAAAGAAACTAAACCTAGCAATCAAACATGCAAGACTAACCGATAACCTCTCACTTTATAGCTTTTAAGATCAGTTGAAAATCTAGAGTACCATATTCATTCAAGTAACTCCTATGGATTACTATGATCGTTTAGCAAACCACCTAAAAACTGAGAACACAAAGTAAACAGTCAAGCAATGCACCTATTCCGTGAAAGACATTCACCAAGATACACGAGGAATTAAAAAGTAATTATAAGGAATAAAAGATTGTCATCCACACCAAGTCAGAAAAACCAAGTTTGTAACTTTATTGATAAATCCACAAGAACGAGTTCCAAAACCGACAAGAAAACAAGTCAAACAAGAATAATCATCAAAGCCTAAGTAGTACTACAAGATTTAGCCAAAAAATCATATCCAAATCACTAACAAAAATCATGTATTCAAAATGTTTCAACATGAACTAGAAAGTGATTAAACTCGAAAATGATAAACCGAATGATTCCGGTTGATTGTGTGATCCCGTAGCTTGAAACCTTCAATCCTTTTGCTCCCAAACTCCAAGATTTCTCCCAAGAAACTCTTTTTTTCATGCTCTGGCCAATCCCCCTTTTTTTCTTCATCATTAGGGTTAAAAACGACTTAATTGGGCTCAATTAAGATTTTCCTCGAAATAAAGCCCGTCGCGCCACGTGGAGGGGGAACCCCTTTCCGTCACGTGGCGCCACGGGGTCAATTTTCTAGAAACTTTTGTTTTGATCTGTCTTTTGCCCGCAACACGTCTGGAAGCATGGTTTTCTCCGTTTTTGATCATTTTTACTTCCTTTAGCTCCAAAGCCTGTGGAAACAAAATACTAAGTAACTAAAAAAAACAAGACAAAATCTAAACTAAACGACCTGAAAGATGTACGAAACATATACCGGAAATCAACGTATTTTGCAATACATCAAATATCCCCACTCTTACCTCTTTTTCGTCCCTGAAAAAGAGTTATGCTATGGAATCATAGTTAAATTTAAATCCGGATTTCAAAGCCTAGATTACTTGATTTTCAAGCCTAGTAACGTGTCAACCGTGATTGCAAGTATATGAAACCAATTAAACCCAAACCAGCTTTCAAGTCTCTCATCATGTGCTTTATGTTCAAATGGGTCAATCAACCTAGGGTTTCACACTAAAGAATCCACAGTTTTACCTAATACCGCCTCAAGTTTTTGAAACTAGAGGAACAATCATTTGATTTTTCCTAACCGCATTATGAGAAAACCAAAAGAATTTAAAATCAAACAAATTCTTTTTTTTTCAATTGTAATGAGCACTAGATATATTGATTTACCTAACTCAGAGGTTGTCTCAATCAAAGTCACCATCCCCGAAAGAGACCGCATAAGCTTCGGTATCTTTTTTTTTTCAATTTTTTTTACCAAACTTAGCCTAGAGGTAGTTTCAACCAGAGTCACCATCCCCGAAAGAAACATCATAGGCCTCGTCATCCATATCTAGCTCATATTTGTTCTATTTTTCTGTTTTTTTTTCTATTTTTCTTGATTAAAAATTCTTAAAGTTTTAACTTATAACGGTGTCTCTTATACTATTATTGGCGGTTTCAATTTCCCCGTTTCCTCCCAGATGAGACCCACAAGGTATCCTGACATAATTTATTATATTAAGCTCAAAAGAAATTCTTCTACTGGCCGGGCCTACCCTCACATCATGAATCAAACAATGTGTTCAACTTATTTATCATTCTCATACCTATAATATTCAAAACCCGAAAACTTAACTTTATCTATCATTTTCCATATTTATTAATGCAAACTTCTAAATCAGGGACTTTTTTTTTAACTCAAATTTAAACTGAAAAGAAAGTTACCCATCCCCACACTTAAATTTTGCATTGTCCCCAATGCAGGAATGGGAACCCGACTCAAACAAATAAAAACAAAAACTAAAACAAATAAGTAAAAGAAAAGAAACAAAAATAAAGATAAACTAGAAAAGACTTAGCTGGTAAAATATAGCATGACTGTTATGTGCCAGTCTCATCCAGAAACACCCTCCAATTCGAACGTGCAACAGCAAATAATTCCAAATTTTCACACACGACCGAAACCGGCTAAACAATCTGTCAAAACATATCGCCACATCATAGCAAACATATATATAAGAAACAAAGTACCCACCTGCTGATTTCTGTCCCAGTGTCACAAAAATATCAAGTACAGTACAGACCATGATCCAGTAAACACATCAACAAAAGAAAACTTAACAAAAGATATAACCAGATGATTATGCTACACTCGCATCCCCACACTTCTCCTAATGATCCTGGGGATCCTGCTGCTCTGGGGCTCTGAAAAAATCAGGAATGCTTATATTCATTGCCCCCATCATGTATCTCAATGCATCATCCTACCTGCGCTGGCCCTCTGCATGCACCCGATGACCCTCGATAATCATCTCTCTCAACTCCCCGAACTGCCTATCCGTCCTCTCAGCAAGTGCCTCTAAAGTGAGTGGCACTGGGAATGGATCCCTGAGAGGATACTGGCAACCTGTCAGCTTATGCCTCTGAAGTGGTCTCTGAAGTCTGGTAGGGATGCGAGCTCGGAGAGCCTCTACTTCTGCTGTACCCTCTGGAGGTACTACCTGTGGCCCTGGTGTGACAGCTACCCATTCAGGTGGGTTAGTCCAAGTAATGATACCTTCCTTTCTCAAATCTGTCAGACCATAAAAATCGGGCTTCTCGGGCCCTTTCACCAACTTATGCTTTGTATACGGGCCAAACTCCCTCATCACCTGCAAATTTTCAGCCAGCTGGGTTATATACAGGCCCATATCCAACGCTGCCCGTGGACCACCTCTCCTAGGTCTCGAGAATGAACATGCCATTACACTAGCAAGATTGGCCTCCCGACCCCTCACCATACAGTACAAACATAATAACTCAACCCAATTCACCTTGTTGTCACTCGACTTCCTTCCCACCAAAGTACAACCAAGGATCTTGTGAATATACCTATAAACTGGATCCTAAATCTCTGAGCCAACCATCTGAGTTGAGAATGTACTAGTAGCAATCGAATGCTAGAACTCAGCTAAATCTGCCTCTCTCAAACAGTACTCCCTCTCAACCTTACTCGCGCCCCTCAAACTAGTGTGAAAAGCAGGAGTCTGAACCTCCTCCTCAGTATAATAACCCCGTAGAAACTGCGAACTGAGGGATGGACATCTCATGTAAAACCCTACCGAGAGAAAAAGAGACCGCATCTGGCTCATAAAATCCACCCTCTCTGTGTCTGTAAGTGGAATAGAATTCAATGGTGAGCTCCTCGTACTACGGCTTATCACAGGCCAAAACCCTCTTAAACCTATGACCCAACAGTCTCTCAATACTGTCCCGCTGACCAATTGCATCTAAGAAATCCCAATCTATCACCCTCGGCACTAGCAAGTCGGTGTCAACATAAGCATCATACTTCTCCGCCTCTTTTGTTCCCAAAGCGAATTACAGTAAAGTATGTCTGCGGATGGTTGCAGCTGTAACAATGGTAACTTTCTCTGGCTCAGAATACTTTATCTATCTACGGGGTTGCTCCCTCTGAGGCTGCTCCTATTGGGCGGGTTCCTTCCTCCGTCTTCTCTTTGAAGTTTCTACTTCTGACATGCCTAAAAACATGACAAACAAAGCATAAGAACAAAGATAGACTCATGGTATACAGCTCTACCCCATCCCGGCACTTTAATTGTCCTCAATTATATCTGAAATGTCTAATAAATGAAACCAAAGTAATCCCGGACCTGAAATTTAGAAACTGGAAGAGGTTGCAAATATCGGTTCGAGACGGTAAACTTCCCTTAAGAGAAAGGGAATTACCATTTAAAAACATTTGTGAATTCACCTCAATTTTCAGATATCAAACAAGATGCCTATCAACATTCACCCAATGAACAATATTCACTAAAGCACATGTCAATCATGAGGCAAAATTCAATGAGAGTGCAATGGCTACCGAGACCCAAACAGGATGTTCGTGGTAGTAATCTCACATAACAACCCATGTTTTTAGAAAACCAATCATGACTCGTAAGGTATAACACTCCATTCCAAAATCACTAACTAGCATGTTATAGACATGAATTCGTGCATATGGCATCGCCTAGCCCACAATCACGAACAAGTTCCAACTAAAATCCAAAAATCGACCGAAAATGAACGTAAACATTAAACTAGCTACCAAAAATAAAGATGAAAAACAAGAATATACGAAAAAGACGAGATTCATACCTGTTTTGAGAATGCCAATTCAAATGAAAGTAAAAAGTTGTGAACTTGGACACAAACTGAACCGGGGTCAGGAGAGTTTTTAGTGTTTGGACCAAATAGATGAAATGTGGCCGGATTTCGGGTAGAAAGTGGTGGTTTGGTGGTGGTGACCACGTGGTGGGTGGTGTGGTCGCGTGGTGTGGGGGATGTAGGTGATGGTGCGGTGGTGGAGTGACGGGGGGTGGGTAGCGGTGGTATTGGAAGTGGAATGGAGGTTTGGAGGGTTAGGTCTTCAATTTGGGGGTGAAAAGATTTTAAACCCGACTGGAGCATCGTTGCGCCACGCGACTAAATCCATGCATACCATCGCGTGGCGCGAGGGTATGTATTTTCCAGAAAGTTTGTTGATTTTCATGCTCCAATACTTAGAAAAATTTTAAGGTTTTTAATCCAAACCTCCCCAAAAACCATTTTAAGCCAAATTTTACCCCATAACTTACCTGGGGCCCGGTTTTTCCATGTTTTCCACTTCTATTCGAGTACGAATCCCTGCAAAAATGACCAAAACACAAAACACACAAACCGGAAAAAAAATAAAAAAAATAATAATAAAAACTACCGAAAATACCGAAATAAACAAAAGCACGAACTAGAAGACTATAAAAACTCTACACTTGGGAACTCGCCCAAGATCTCTATTCGCTCATTTTCGGGGGAGTTTCGAGAGGAATAACCTCCTCCTCACTTGAATCCAATGGTCCTACAAGGTAGTGCTTTAATCGTTGACCATTAACCTTCTAAGTACTCCTTGTTTCTTCATGCTCCAACTCAACTGCACCATGAGGAAATACTTCTTTCACCGTGTAAGGTCCCGACCACTTTGATTTTAATTTCCCACCGAACAACTTCAAACGGGAATTGTAGAGCAGAACCTTATCACCTGCCTTAAACTCTTTGAACCCTTTCAGCCTTTTATCATGATAGGCTTTTGTTTTCTCCTTGATACTCAAAGAACAAGCATAGGCCGCATCCCTAAGTTCCTCCAACTTGTGAATTTGGAAGAATCTTCTTTTTGACGCTTCCGATAGGTCAAGGTTAACCGCTTTTAGGGCCCATAAGGCTCGATGTTCTAACTCTACGGGAAGATGACACGCTTTTCCATATACGATCATGAACGGTGTTGTGCCCAAAGGTGTTTTGTAGGCAGTTCTAAACGCCCATAGCGCATCATCTAACTTGTCGGACCAATCCTTCCGACTACTCCCCACGGTTTTCTCAAGGATTCTCTTAACTCCTCGGTTGGCATTCTCCACTTGACCGCTGGTTTGTGGATGGTAAGCGGTGGATAAACGATGAGTGACACTGTAGCTTCCTAATGTCTTTTCCAGAATAGTGTTACAGAAATGCATGCCATGGTCACTTATAAGAGCTCTAGGAGTGCCAAACCTAGTGAACAGCTTTTTCAAGAATCTCACTACCACTCGGGCATCGTTAGTAGGCAAGGCTTGAGCCTCCACCCATTCTGAGACATAGTCTATGGCCACAAGGATGAACCGATTCCCTTTTGACAAAGGAAATGGTCCCATGAAATCGATTCCCCACACATCAAAAACCTCAACAACCTGAGTGGGATTTTGGGGCATCTCATCCCTGGATGAGATATTACCTGTCCGCTGACAAGCATCACAAGTTTTAACGAACTCAAGGGCATCCTTCACAATAGAAGGCCAGTAAAAACCGCAGTCAAAAACTTTTTGTGCGGTGATATGATGACTATAATGACCTCCGGTTAGACCCGCATGACAACGCGTAAGAATCTCTCTTCCCTCTTCTCGAGGGACACATCTCCTCAACACTCTATCTCCTCCTACACAGTACAGGAATGGGTCATCCCACACATATCTACCCGCATCTCTCAAGAACTTCTTTCTTTGTTGAGCATTTAACCCCTCTACTAACACTCCATGAGCAAGGTAATTCGCCAAATCACTAAACCATGGCATACCTTGCTTCTCTGCCTCCACAAAGTCAACTGATTCATGAGGGAATCTATCTCCAATCGCCTCCTCATGAATCTCCTCTCTACTTGGGTCCTCTAACCTTGAAAGATGATCGACCGCGACGTTCTCTGTTCCCTTCTTGTCCTTAATTTCAATGTCAAACTCAGAAAGCAAAAGAATCCACCGAATTAAACAAGGTTTGGCATCTTTCTTGGTGAATAAATATCATAATACTGAGTGATCGGTGAAAACGGTCGTCTTAGAAAGCACGAGGTATGAATTTATCAAAGGCGAAAACCACCGCTAGAAGCTCTTTTTCTGTGGTAGTGTAGTTCTCTTGTGCATCATTCAGAGTCTTACTAGCATAGTAAATGGGATGAAAGTGTTTATCCAACCTTTGACCGAGGAATGCCCCAACTGCGTAATCACTGGCGTCACATATGAGTTCAAAAGACAAACTCCAGTCGGGGGAAACAAGAATAGGAGCACTCACCAACTACTCCTTTAAAAATTCAAACGCCTTAAGACATTCCTCATCAAATACAAAAGGGACATCCTTCTCAAGAAGGTGAGTCATGGGTCGTGTGATCTTTGAAAAATCCTTGATGAAACGCCTATAGAAACCCGCATGGCCTAGAAAACTTCTAATGGATTTGACACTAGTGGACGGTGGGAGTCTACTAATGGTGTCTATCTTAGCCCTATCAACCTCTATCCCATCTCTCGAAATCTTGTGCCCTAGCACAATCCCCTCAGTTACCATGAAGTGGCACTTTTCCTAATTGAGCATCAGCTTCGTCTCGGTGCATCTCTTCAGCATCCTCTCCAAATTAAGCAAACACTAATCAAATGAGCTACCATAAACTAAAAAATCATCCATGAAAACCTCCATGGATGATTCAATCATATCCTAAAAGATAGCTACCATGCAACGCTGAAAAGTGGCCAAAGCGTTACACAACCCGTGGCATCCAACGATACGCATAAGTGCCATATGGGCACGTGAAAGTGGTCTTCTCCTGATCCTTAGGTGCAATGGGAATCTGGAAGTAACCTGAAAAGCCATCTAAGAAGCAGTAAAACTGCTGACCCGCTAACCACTTAAGCATATGATCAATGAAAGGAATAGGAAAATTGTCTTTTCTGGTGGCATCATTAAGTCTCCTGTAATCTATGCACATGCGCCAACCAGCGACCGTACGAGTGGGTATGAGCTCGTTATTCTCATTTGTGATCACTGTCATCCCTCCTTTCTTGGGGACAACCTGAGTTGGGCACACCCAAGTGGAATCAGAAATAGGATAGATTAAGCCTGCATCCATCAATTTCAACACTTCTTTCTTCACAACCTCTTGCATATTTGGATTTAAACGTCTTTGAGGCTGGACCACAGGCTTATACTCATCCTCCATGAGTATCCTACGGGTGCAATAAGCTAGGCTAATGCCCTGGATGTCCTACAACCTCCAAGCAATGGCTTGTTTATATGTCCTCAACACCTTAAGCAACATGTTCTTCTCCTCCTCCGTCAATTTGGATGAGATAATGACGGGCAATATGGCATCCTCTCCAAGGCATACTCTAGATGGGAAGGTAAAACCTTAAGCTCTAAGATGGGTGGTGTTTCTAAGGAAGATTTCTTTCTCTCATCACGAATCTCACTAATCTCCATCGGCTCAGGGAATAGTCGCGCCTCCTCTGCCTCAAAACTCGGCTCCTCTACTTCATCTTTAGCAACCAGATCGGTCCCACAGATGTAGTCAAGACGATGGTCTACAAGAGAGATAAACAAATTTATGAGGTAAACAGAATTGGAGGGACCACTGAAATCATCTTGACTATCAGGATGTCGCATGGATTTTAAAATCTTAAAGGTGACGTTTTCATCCCCGACTCTAAGAGTGATTTTACCATCAAATACATCAATGATGGCCTTTGCGGTGTTGAGAAACGGACGACCAAGAATGATAGCAACTTTTTCATCAGCCTCCATGTCAAGAACAACAAAATCCACGGGAAACACGAATCTATCTACTTTCACCAACAAGTTCTTAATGATACCCCGCGGATATTTGACTGATCGGTCAGCAAGTGAGAGTGTCATGCGTGTAGGTGTCAGATCTCCTGCATTCAGCTTCTCATAAAAAGAGTATGGCATTAGGTTGATGCTAGCCCCGAGATCAGCCAATGCGAAAGTACCCGGGTCCGTCAGCTTCTCTGGTAGCTTATTCAGAACTACCGCAGAACACCCTCCTGTCAAAGGGATGTTAGACAGTTCACCCAACCTGTCCTTACGTTTCAGAAGGTCTTTTAGGAATTTGGCATATTTGGGCATATGCTGAAGGGCCTCAATGAAGGGAAGATTTATCTTCAGCTACTTAAATATGTCTAGAAAGCGCCCATACTCCTTTGCGTATTTCTGATTAGCAAGGCGAGCAGGGTATGGGACACGAAAACGATCAATATCGGGAGAAGGCCTAAATGAAGACGGTTTTTTAGTTTCCAATTTCTATAACTAAGGCCCACTGGTCGGTGTGGTACTTGCTGGGACTCGCCTCAGGTGCACCCCTCCAGGAGCCTCCATCTCAATCTCCTCGTCAGCAGGTTCCTCTTCCTCTATGACATCCGGTGACTTAACTACCTCTCCTCCTCTACCACTACGAGTGGTGACTGCTTTCAGTTGGACATTTGGATTAGGTTGAGTGCTACCTGAAAACTAGCCCTGGGGCCTCTCATCCAAACGCCTAGCAATATCACCAACAGAACGCTGAAAATCAAGGAAAGTTGACTGTTGAGTTTTAAGTAGGATATCATGCTCAGCAAGTTTTTTCTGTGTGGTAGCATCCTTAACAACTAATTGTGACAACAACTCCTCTATCTTATCCAACTTATCTCCACTACCCCTTACGGTACTATTCCCCGAATTCCCACTAGAAGACGATCCCTGCCCTTGGTTCTGATTATAATTTGAGTGGAAACCAGGGGGATTACCGGAAGAACGCCAATGAGAATTTGAATTATTTCGCCACCTTGAGTTGTATGGGGTATTGAATGGATTCGTGGGACCTCTGTTTTGACCCCCTATAAAATCTACCTGCTCCTGACCGATCAAAAGGCATTCAGAAGTATCATGCCCCCCTCTACACAACTCACACTTGTGTACCTTCCTCTTCAACTCCTTAACCTCCTTCACTAAACTCTCCAGAGCAGCAGCCACACTAGTATCCACTGTGACATGGTGAATTCCTCTAGATGAGGAACTAGTGGCAAGAGTAGATTTCCTGTTGGCAGACCGCTGCTCATACTCTGCTTGAGCAAAACTCTCAAACATTTCATTACATTCAGTCACATCTTTCTTACCCATGAGGTGGCCTCCTGCGGAAGTGTCAAAACGTGCATGAGCTTCATAAGTCAGGCCATTGTAGAATTTCTCTACAAGTGCCCAGTTAGAGAGGCCATGTTGGGAGCAACGGCTGAGCAGATTTTGGAAACGCTCCCGAGCACGGTAATAAGGCTCGTCAGGATCCATTCGGAACGAATGGATCTCTTCACGAAGGCGAGAGGCCTTGGCCGGTGGAAAGTACTTATTCAGAAAACGGTCACGGAGATCTGGCCAAGTAGTGAAAGTATCAGCAGGATGCGACTCAAGCCAAGTGGCGGCTCGATCCGTCAGTGAAAATGGGAATAACTGCAGGAAAATGGCATCGTCAGTGGCACCTTGAAGTTTGAAGGTGCGACAGATGCGCTCAAGGCGGCTAATATGAGCAGGGGCGTCTTCATCTTCACGCCCATGAAATTAGCAGTTATTAGCAATGGCAGTCATCACATAAGAAGGGATCTGCCAGTAGTTTTCATTTACGATGGTTGGGATAGTGATGGGATTGTTAACTCCCGTGAATCCCTGAGCGGCTTGCTGGTGAACAATGCGACGAGCAGCCATTTGATTTTGGATGGGTGGTGACTTTATCGTGGTGTTCTCAAATCCAAGCTTTTCTGAAAGTTTGTGTTTTGGCGGCGGTCCTTGTGAATGCAGATGAGGTTTGGGCATTCAACTGCAAGAAAGACACGAAACAATAAGATGCAAGGAAAATCAAAATGACTCAAACAAACACAAAGACAAAAAGATACGAAGCACAGATATAGCAGATAAATCTAATCAAAGATAATTAACGCAATTTCCAAAGAGTCCCCAGCAACGGCGCCAAAAACTTGATGTGCAAAAAGTAGTTAAATTGAAATGATTAAAACTGACTCTAAACAGACACTAAGTTAAACTCTAGACTATCTGAACTAAACTACTAACAGGCAAGTGCACCTGTCGATTCTAGTAAAGCTTAAGTAAGTCCGGATATCGAACCCACGAGACTCTTAATGAATGGCGTAAACTAAACTTTAGGACTTATCTACTAAACTGATTTTTATTTTATTTTTATGTTTAAGAGGGGGGTTTCTGAAGTAACTAATAAAATTAATTAATTAAAAAGAAGCTGAAGACGATAAACCAAACACGAATGAGAACTTTAACTGAAATCAGATAATGAGAACATACTACCTAGGCAAGAATCATATAATTGGATAACTAGTCTTATATCGGTTATGGAGCTAAATGTGGGAACTGTGATCTTAAGATGCTAACCTATGAGCAGCCTAGAGAACCATCAACCCTTCTCAACGGTGTCAACCATGAAACCCAATAGGATGTTAAATTACCAGTTTGTGGACTTCTCTTACGATGTATCCATCTCAATAAAGTACCCAATAGACATTTTACCTTACAGCACAAACATCTCGACACACCTAAGTGCACGGGGTAACTATGGAATTTCTGACAAGACTCGGTTCATCAGTAAGTGCAAGGGAAACTAAGCTAAGCCTTTTTACAAAGAAACTAAACCTAGCAATCAAACATGCAAGACTAACCGATAACCTCTCACTTTATAGATTTTAAGATCAGTTGAAAATCTAGAGTACCATATTCATTCAAGTAACTCCTATGGATTACTATGATCGTTTAGCAAACCACCTAAAAACTGAGAACACAAAGTAAACAGTCAAGCAATGCACCTATTCCGTGAAAGACATTCACCAAGATACACGAGGAATTAAAAAGTAATTATAAGGAATAAAAGATTGTCATCCACACCAAGTCAGAAAAACCAAGTTTGTAACTTTATTGATAAATCCACAAGAACGAGTTCCAAAACCGACAAGAAAACAAGTCAAACAAGAATAATCATCAAAGCCTAAGTAGTACTACAATATTTAGCCAACAATCATATCCAAATCACTAACAAAAATCATGTATTCAAAATGTTTCAACATGAACTAGAAAGTAACCAAATGATTCCGGTGGATTGTGTGATCCCGTAGCTTGAAACCTTCAATCCTTTTGCTCCCAAACTCCAAAATTTCTCCCAAGAAACTCTTTTTTTCATGCTCTGGCCAATCCCCCTTTTTTTCTTCGTCATTAGGGTTAAAAACAACTTAATTGGGCTCAATTAAGATTTTTCTCGAAATAAAGCCCGTCGCGCCACGTGGAGGGGGAACCCCTTTCCGTCTCGTGGGGCCACGAGGTCAATTTTCTAGAAACTTTTGTTTTGATCTGTCTTTTGCCCGCAACACGTCTGGAAGCATGATTTTCTCCGTTTTTGATCATTTTTACTTCCTTTAGCTCCAAAGCCTGTGGAAACACAAAATACTAAGTAACTAAAAAAACGAGACAAAATCTAAACTAAACGACCTGAAAGATGTATGAAACATATACCGGAAATCAACGTATTTTGTAATACATCACATAGGATTCTCTATAATAGAGATAGCACTGTTGCTGTCTATGTGGATGAGAGTTTCTTTGAAGTTGAATCCATAGTCCAACATCTGATTCCAAATCCAAAACACTTAAGCATAGTAGCTTACAGCAACAATGTATTCAACATCAGTAGTTGATGCAGACACAGTTTTGTTTCTTGCATTGCCATGAGACTGTCCTCCTAATAAGGAATTGACATCCCCTAGATATAGACTTTGCAGTCATATTGCAGCCACCATAGTCACTATCTGTATAGGCATACAAACTGAAATCAGAAATCTTTGGATACCAAAGGCTCAGTATGGGAGCAACTTTGAGATATCTAAGAACCCTTTTGACAGCAACCAGGTGTGACATCTTGGGGTTGGCTTGATATCTTGCATAAATACATGTAGCAAACATGATATTAGGCCTGTTGGCTATGAGGTACATAAGAGACACAATCATAGCCCTATAGAGATGTCCATTAACACACTCCCCCTCAAGTTCAGGTCCTAGGTAGTGGTTTCTAGCTATGGGTGTCTTAGCAACCTTGCACTTAGTCAGATGAAATCTAGTAAGTATGTGTTGTACATACTTTGACTAGTTTATGAAGATGTCATTATCAACCTGCTTTACTTGAATTCCTAGAAAGAAATTGAGTTCCCCCATGGCACTCATTTTGAATCTATTCTTCATCAGCTTCTCAAATCTTTGAAAAGCTTTGGATTAGTTGACCCAAAGATGATGTCATCTACATAAACTTGAACCTACATTAAGTCATTTCCTATTCCTTTAATGAAGAATGTTCTATCAATAGTATCCCTCTTATATCCATGCTGACAGAGGTACTGTGATAATGTCTCATACCACTTTCTTAGAGCTTGATGAAGCCCATAGAGAGCTTTGTCAAGCTTGTAGACATAATTAGGATGATCTGGGTTTGCAAAGCCTGGTGGTTGTTTGACATACACTTCTTCATCAATCACCCCATATAAGAAGGCATACTTGAGATCAAGTTGGTAGACCTTAAAATCCTTGGATGAAGCAAAAGCAAGGAATATCCTAAAAACTTCAAGTCTTGCTACAGGAGCAAAAACATCTGTGTAGTCAATCCCTTCTTCTTATGTATACCCTTGAACAACTAGTCTTGCCTTATTCTTGATAACAAGTCCTCTATCATCTTTCCTATTCCTGAATACCCACTTAGTACCTATAGTGGTCTTCCCTTGAGGAAGAGGACATAAGTTCCAAACCTTTTGTCTCTTGAATTGAAGCAGCTCCTCCTGCATTGCTTCAACCCAACTTCCATTCTTTCGAGCCTCATTAATCTTCTTAGGCTCAATCTGGGACAAGAAACAAGAGTGAAGACAAACATTTTTGTCATGGGTTTGTCCTCTTGTTCTCACCCCTGTCTCAACATTTCTAATGATGTTTGTGGTGGGAAGTAACTTGTGGATTCTCAGTCAAGGAATCATAGCAAGTTGGTTGGACAGATCTAAATTGGTGAAATTCAGATCTGGTGATTGAGTGTCATCCACCACATCAACACACTTATCAAGAGAAGCTTGATCTAATGAGTGCGTCACATCATTTATGTTGTCTTCTATGGAGTGGTTATCAGCATCAAAAAATTCTATCACCACCTCCATCTCCTCCTATATTTGAAACTCCTTCATTTGAGTTTTATGCCTCTGTGCTAGAATTTATAGGCACCTCAGATGTATCAGCTAAAGACTTTGTCATGGTAGTGCTGGCAGGATTTCCAACTGCAGGGTTTGTTACCATTGGAGATGAAGTAGTTTGATCATTCGGTCTTCTCAACTCAAATCTTGGATCAAAATCTTCTATTGATAAGCTACTGGTAGATCCTGAAACATCTTCACAATATTTGTTAAAATAGTTGGCAACTAAATCAAGCACAAACAGCCAATCAGGATAAGAACCTTTCACATTGGGTATGTGCTCATTGAATGTCACATTGGCTGACTCCTCAACTACTCTAGTTCTGAGATTGTATACTCTATAAGCCTTAGCTTGGGAAGAGTATCCAATAAAATATCCATCATCTGTTTTCTCAACAAATTTGGCTATCTAATGGTTGGTATTCAAGATGGTGCAAGGACATCCAAATGATCTGAAGAAACCAATAAAAGGTCTCCTTTTGTTCCACAACTCATAAGGAGTCTTACCATGAGTCTTGACTACTAAAACTCTATTCTGCACATAGCAGATAGTGTTGACTGCCTCTGCCTAGAAGGTGATAGGCAGTTTAGAGTCAGATAACATGATTCTTGCAGCTTCAATAAGTGTCCTGTTTCTCCTTTCAGCAACACCATTTTGCTAAGAAGTCCTTAGAGCACTATATTGTCTTGTAATACCCTTCTCATCACAAAAATGTATAAAGGATTTAGTTTTTGAATTCAGTTCTTTGATCACACCTTATGATTTTGACCTTGTGATCACATTGATTCTTAATTTTCAGAATGAAGCTCTTTACAGGACCATGTAAAGGGTGGTTAATACATTCAGTCTCGTAATAAAGAGAGTTTTAGAACACTTAACATATCAAATAGGGAACAGGGTTTGTGTAAATGATACCAAGAACACAAGTAAACAATGAGACAGAACTAAGAACAAGAACAGAAAAGTATGGTTTTCAAGGATGCTATATATTGCTCTCAAGTTCTATTACAAGTGTTACAAAGCATAAAAGAAATACAAGGACCTGAGATACTTTATACTACATCCTACAACCATCAATACTTTGAAAGACAGCTGGAAACACTAATCTAAACAACAAGATCAATGTAGAGTCAAAAGGCATATTACCTTTTTACTAGTGACTATGACATGCCATAGCTCACATCCTTTTCTATTAAAAAAGGTTAACAAGTACAAAGTAGGAAGTTACAGACCAAAGACCATAGCCATCAGTTTACAAAAGCATGGACTTTTCACCAACTTGTATAAGTTGGTGAGTCTTCAGAGTTGTAGCAGAAAGTATGTCAGCTTTATGAAAAAGTAGATCAGAGAAAGCATGTCCTCTCTGTCTTTGGAAGAAATAAGTCTTCACAACATTTGGCTTCAAAAGACTTTGTCTCTGAAGCTTTGGAAGACTTCATCTTTGGCTTTGGAAGATTTGTACTTTGGATTCGAAAATTTGGACTTTGGCTTTGGATGATTTTATACTTAGAAATTTTTCTATGGAGAGTGTAAAACCTCCAAGCAACTTCTACCTTATACATCAGTGCATGCATGCAGGAAGCTCTTTGGTTGTTTTGGCTTCTTTGGTTGCATTAGCCTTTTAATCTTATAATATAACCATACAAATTTCCCCTAGGCTGATGCTACCAAAACAAAGAAGTTATTCAGATGTTGGCAGTCCTTTTTAGGATCAAGACCATACCTTTCTTCGTCATCTGGTCAGGGTCCCTCAGATTCTCATAATATCTTCTCATGTCATAGAGATCATGTTGAGGAAGATCAAGCATGTCTTTCCAGAAATAGACATCTTGACCTCCTTGATCTCTGATGACATACCATCTGTCTGGATTAGCAGAAAAAAGTCCAGGACAAGATGGGTCTTCCAGTTGCAAGAGGCTATACTTGATTAGAGTTAGTTGAGCAGCCTCTTCTTGCCCTACCTCAGGATGCTCTGACTTATTCTAAGGTGTAAAGGTGGATGCCTTGGTCTTCTTCTTGGAAACACTCTTCATGGCCATCCTTTTCCTCCTCTTTGAAGTCTTTAACTGAGAGGACTGGTCTTCAGCACCAGGTTGTTCTACTATGTCTCTCTCAGTTGGGTTCTCTTCTCTTACAGGTTCACAAGGAGAGTGAAGAGGACCCTACTATGGATCAAAAGATGAAGTTGGCTGAGATGCAGCTCTAGGTCTAGGTTGTTTTGTCTCAAAGGGTTCAACCTTTACCTTAACTTTAGGTTGAACTGGACTTGGTGGAGAATGCAAGTCAACAAGCTCTCCCTTCTTAATCTTCTGCTTCATCACTCTGATATACTCATCCATAGTGGATAGAGACATTAGACCAAGCCTCCTTTCGAAGAATTCATACAGCTTCAAGAAGCTCATCATCCTTTGTCTGTCAGCATATTCTTTTGGCTCTTTTGGATGATGGTTGTTGACTTGCAGCTTCTTCCCTTAGTTTTCTCTTAGCAGCCTTTCTTTCTTTGGTAACTTGTTGCTCCAGCTGCTTGAGATACTCAAATTCAACATACTCATATGATAAGGGAAGAAGTGCAGATGCCTTATAGAGACCTGGGCACTCAGGTAGCTAATCATGTTCAGTATATCAGCTTCCTTGTCTACCTGAGGTTGTGCAGTTGCCACAGCCTCTTTCTCGGTACTTTCCTGAACTGGGGAGAGGATAGGATCGTGCTTGTAGAGCCTTTACTGCCTCCTTTCTTCCTTGATTTTGAGGAGCAATGCTACATCCTCTTCCTCCTTCCTCTCCTTGGACAATTCCTTGTCAGCCAGTTCATTCAGTTCATCTAAGGGCAGAGAGAGTAGCTCATCCACATTGTAGTTTCTGATCCCTAAGTAGTTTAGCCTAGCTGCCCTCAACTCATCATTCTGAGTATTTGGCCTAGGGGCAGCCCTGATGGTAGCTTTCATGAAGCCTGGAGACCCTCTTGATCTCTCTCCCCGTAGCTTCCTCTTCCTCTCTCTCTCCTCTTCCTCGATCTCCTCAAAGGTCATCTTCCTCTTCCCTTTTTCACGCGCAGGCCTTAGTGACTCAGGGTGGAGAGAAATTTGGCCTTCATTGCTTGGTTCAGCGGTCAAGCTCTGGCCAGAGAGAGGTTGTGAAGCACCTTCACCAGCTGGTGCCTCACTGAGGGTAATAGGTGCTGAAGAAGTTCTGGTATCAAGGTTCACAGGTTCAACTTCTGGAGCCTCTGTCTATATAGTCATGATCTCAGCTTGAATTCTTTTAGCACTCTTTCTTGAATCCTATCTGCTAATCTTGCAGCTTGTCTGTTTTGACTTGGGTTGACAAGTGGAAGATCAATCAGATGGATGCTCTAAGAAATTCAAGTTGAAAAAGTTGAAAATTTCCTGTTGACCCTGAGATCTAGAGATGACAAGAGCTCTTCTATCAGTTTCATACCTCCATCCCATGATTGGATTCTCAGAGTGATTCTCAAACAAACTTTGTATGAGTGAGTCCATATCCATGTAGACTTGGGCAAGTGAGTCCATATTCATTTAGTGTTGGACTCAACAAGTGTATTAATAGGATAATGCTTAAAAGGATAATGCTTGCCATAATCAAACATAATGTGTTCTAACATTCAAACAATCATTAACTAACACATTAGCATAACTAACATTCATAACATACACTAATTATTGTTTAAATTTCTTTTTCAGGTTTGTAGATAAAAGAAATTTTGACAAGTGTCGGCAGCGGATGAAGAAATGCCTACAGTGGATGACCAAGTCCATGCAGCGGATGAAGAACAACTTCCAAGTGCCTACAACAGATGAACAACACACACAGTGGATGACCAAGTCCATGCAATGAAAAAAGACCAAGTGTCCATAGTGGATGAACAAAACATACAGCGGATGAACAAAAGTCCACAGCTGAATAGTCCACAGCGGATGTTGAATCCACATCGGATGAACACTCCACAACGAACAGCTAACAAGACAAACATACAACAAGTGTTCACAGCGGACGACATCCAAGACATAGCAGACAGCTTATTCATCATCCACAGCGGACGACTTAGCATCCATAACGGATAGTCTATTATCCACAGCGGACAACTAACAAGTCAAACATACAACAAGTGTTCACAGCGGACAACTTATTCAACATCCACAGCGGACGACTTAGCATCCACAGCAGAAAATCTATCATCCACAGCGGACGACTTAGACTTAGGATTTTTTATGTAATTTTCATTTACATAAGGGTATTTTTGTAATTGTATATAGCTATTGTGTATAGGCTATAAATAGCATAATACCCTAACCTTTGTAAGCTTTTGAACAATCATACAATCAAGCAGTTTTTATCATACAAGCATTCAAACACTAGCAATCATACACACACACACACTGATATCATAGCATTAATTATGGGTTTCCGCACCATGATTAGTGTTTGTTGAATTCAAGTATAATAATCTGTTGCTATATCTTGTTTGAGAGATTTGAAAAGATCCTTAGGGAATCAACTTGTTTATGTTCTTATTGTTCATCAAGTTCATAATCAGCATTTGTTGATTTCATCAGGTGGTATCAGAGCCTTGGCTCAAATCATACACTGATTTTTGATCCTCTCAATCAACAACATGATATCCGTGGTTCATTAGCTTCAAAACATACGTTTCGAGCAGAAAATCATCACAAACACCTTCTTCTATACCAAACATTCATCAAATGCTTAAAACATGATTTCTTAATCTATTTTTTTGTGCATTGCGAAGAAGATTCTGTGTGTTTAAAGCTCAAAACATCATTCATACATAATTTTCGAACATGTTCATCACAAAACTCTCTAAACCTTGTCGGTTTCTAAGGGTTTTCGGATAAAACAGTACACGGGTATTGTTCTATCAGTTTTCATCAAACAAACACTCATTTGAATACTTTGAATTCATTGATTTTATTTAAACATCATATTTGGGTTGCTTTTCACTCAAATCAGGCGATTAATCTTC
The DNA here is from genome assembly GCA_025506505.1 of Flaveria sonorensis. Classification (NCBI taxonomy): domain Eukaryota; kingdom Viridiplantae; phylum Streptophyta; class Magnoliopsida; order Asterales; family Asteraceae; genus Flaveria; species Flaveria sonorensis. The sequence continues at coordinate 10,373,561 of CM046437.1, forward strand.
TACAAACAACAAACCGATAGTTGTTTTCTTCAAGTTTTCATAGCCGCCAACAAACCCTAGGATAAACCCTAGTTTTTGTTCATACGTATCCTTCAAAAATCTATAGTGATTTTTGTTGGTTAATCATCAAAATCAAAGAAGAAACATAATCTTCATTGAATTTTCTGAAAAAGTTACGTTTTGATCCAAAAAGTTAACTTTTAAAAACATTTCTGTGTTTGTAGGGTTTTTGACTTTTATTGACTGATATATTAAAAGTTGACATTCCTTAATAGAATATTCCTTTGTTTTTACCAAGATTTGAAAGTGACATCATTGGACATTATTTAATTTGAAAATAAAATTAATTAATTTTCTTTATTCGGTAAACAACAAATACACTAACAAAAAAATCCTAGTGACTTTAGGATAAACGCAAATTTTAGCACCGAGCTAAAATTATCAAACAAATTTAACTTAAAACATTAAGTTAAAGTTTTAACAATCATGTTTGATGAAATTTCAGGAACAAATAGTGGTCTAAAACCACCCAGACTCAAGAACAAGTCAGATTTTAAACAATGGAAAATCATGTTCAGAAACTGGATATTTTTTCAAGACCTGGATTTATGGACATCCATAACCGAGGGACCATACAAACCATTGACTCTTGGGCCTAATTACAACATACATAAGCCAGTAAGCTTGAAAAGTGTAGCTGACCTCAAGAAGGTCAAATAGACATGAAAGCATATAGCATCTTGGCCAAGACTTTGCCATTTGAAATTTTGACACGAGTTGAAAATTTCAAAACAGCACATGAACTCTGGAAGGTACTTCACACCATGTGTGAAGGAAGTGAAGAGATTAGGGGATCAAAAAGGAAAAATTGAGGACCTAATATGAAACCTTCCATCACATTCAAGGAGAATCAATTCCATAACAGCTCCACAGATTCCTTCAGCTAGTAAATGAGATGATTGTCTATGGTCTCAAATATGAATCTGTGGAGATTAACAAAAAGATGTTGCACACACTACCTGAGAGCTTGACTTAGTCAGTCTCATTAATGAAAGCAACATTGGATCTTGAAGCACTATCTCTAGACTATCTAGTGGCTAAAGTTGAAGCACTAAAACTAGATGAAAGATCCAGAAACAACAACCATATCAGACATGTGGAAGCATACAAGTTCAAAGAACATCAACAGACAGAAAGTGCATTTTTGACATGCACTGGAGAAGATGAAGATGAAGAACTTTTAGATTCAATTAATACCTCCTTCTTCTCTTGTAAGGCCCCGTTCCCAGGAACCCCATAGTTGGTCAATCACAACTTCATTTATATCAAAACATATAAAGATTTATTAAGTAAATAAAATATTGCAGCGGAATAATTCATCAAAAACCATTTCATGCTTTAATATATACATTTGCAAAGTAATACATCATCGTTTAAAAGATTACAAAATATCACTTAGCTATATTACAAAACAACATCATTATTATTGCATGAGATCGATGCCAGTCTTTCCAGCCAAGTAGCTACACCCTCGTGCCATCCTCAGCAACAAACTACCTGCCAACTGAAAATGCATAAAAGTCAGCGTTGTTGAGTGAGTTCTAGTTTTATAATATAAAATACTTTACCTTTAGTAAAAAACTTTCCTTTACTTTCGTTCGTGATCACACAACAAACATACATCTTGATAATATCATTATTATCTTTTATCATCGTTCATAATCGTTCGTTTCGCACTTTTTCATTATCTTTCACTTCTATCTAGATCCTGTCATAAGCTATACCCCATCATTAGGCACGAAGCCACCTCAATCTTAGGGTTAAGCGACAAGGGTCCCGTTTCGCACGTATTGATCAGTCACCATGACTGACCCCCCTGTGTGTACACCTTCATGGGTTAGCCAAGATAGCACGCTACATTGCATACAGTTGAGCTAACAACTCTTCATTGAGTTGTGAACCTCTTTAAATTTGCTTGCAAGACTTTCATTCATTCGTTATGTTCCACTTTTTATTATCTTTAATCTTCCACTTCGTTTATCATAATACTTTACGTATAAGAGCATTAACACACCACGTAAAGTCACGTAATAATACGTAATAAGGAACATCAATAACAGGCCATAAAAGCTTAACATGAACAAACATAACCCACCAAGACATTCCAAAGCTTAATCAATAATTTCTATTTCCCAAATTTTAGAAAAATTCTTAGGCAACTTAGGCGCATGAGCACTATGTGGGCGCCTGGGCACTATGCAGGCGCACAGACAGTTGGGTGCATGGGAAAAAACTTAGGCGCATGGGCAAACACAGGCGCATGGGAACTAGGCAGGCGCATGAGTATTATGCAGGCGCATGGGTACTTGGGCGTATGGGAAAACTTAGGCGCATGGGCAAACACTTAGGCGTTTGGGCAAAAACTTAGGCTCATGGAAACTATGCAGGCGCATGAGTACTATGCAGGCGCATTGGTACTTGGGCGCATGGGAAAACTTAGGCGTATGAGCAAACACTTAGGAATATGGGCAAAAACTTAGGCGCATGGGAACTATGCAAGCGCACGAGTACTATGCAGGCTCATGGGTACTTGGGCGCATGGGAAACTTAGGCGCATGGGCAGTTTGGGGCATGGGCACTATGCCAGTTCTAACTTATACTAATTTTAGTTCCGAATCATCATCCTAACGTATTCTTAGCCCAAATCTAACATACTAAGCACATAAAACAAGCATACAACCACATGATTCAATCAAACAATCACAAACACACATACCCACATAAAACAGGGGAACACATACAGTTTCAACATACTGAGAGTTGTAAAAAGATAGTTTATATGTATTTCAGCCCCAAAACAAGTTTAAAACAGAAAAATCGAGGATCTAGAACTCACCTACAGCAGCCTTCGAGTAAAACTCCTCCAAACTCGAGAGCACTTGGAGTTCAAACACCTAAACACACCAAAAACATCCAACCGAACACAGAGGAACACATAAGACTCGGTCCACAAGCTGAAATTTCAGCTGAAACCGAACAAAACACACAAAAACTTACCTTCTAGACGATCTTCTTCTTCTTCTCTCTAAAACCGATGGAAGCTCTGCTTTTCTTCTTTTCTGCGGTCAAGCAGTTGGTGAGCAGGAAGAGTGGGCGGCCATGCCCACCTTTTAAACATAATTATATTAATGTTTGCTTCTTGACAACTTTAACCCCTTAACTTGGGTTATTTCACCTTTCTTTCTTTATACTTCTCTTTTCTTTTCTTTTTCACTTCTTTTTTTTTTAATATCCGGGTGTTACAAGTCCACCCCCCTTATATAGGTTTCGTCCCCGAAACCTATCACTCCTCGAACAGTTGTGGATAATGCTGTCTCATCTCTTCCTTCGTCTCCCATGTAGACGCGGATCCCTTCCTGTGCCTCCACTGTACCCGCACTAGTGGAACCATTTTATTTCGTAATATCTTTTCTTTTCGGTCAATGATTGCCCCTGGTTGCTCTACGTAATTGAGTCGTTCATCCACTTCAATGTCCTCCAGTGGTACAATCATATCTTTATCAGCTAGGCATTTTCTCAGATGAGATACATGGAACGTTGGATGAATCCCACTTAACTCATCGGGTAGCTCTAACCTATAGGCCACCTCTCCTACTCGAGCAACGATTCGAAAAGGTCCTATATACCTCGGGCTCAGCTTACCTCGCTTTCTAAACCGAATGATCCCCTTCCAAGGTGAAACCTTCAGCATAACTTTATCACCCACCTTGAATTCAATCGGTCTATGCCTCTTGTCAGCATACGACTTTTGCCTATCTTTTGCCACCTTTATAAAGGCCTTGATCTTCTCCAACTTTTCAGTCGTAGCCTCGATCACTTCAACGCTCCCCAACTCCTTATGTTCGATGTCACCCTAACATACGGGCGTTCTACACTTCCTACCGTATAGCATCTCATATGGTGGCATACCAATGCTGGCATGATAACTGTTGTTGTATGAGAATTCAGCTAACGGTAAGTGTTCGTCCCAACTTCCTCCGAAATCAATGACGCACGCTCGGAGAAAATTTTCAAGCGTCTATATAGTTCTCCCTGACTGACCATCCATCTGAGGATGATTAGCCGTACTGATGTGCAACCTCGTCCCCATTGCATCATGAAATCTCTTCCAAAACTTAGATGTAAACCGAGTGTCATGATCAGACACGATAGACACTATTACACTATGACGCGTCACAATCTCTTTGATAAATAGATCCGCCAACCTCTCAGATGAATATGTCTCGCGGATAGGTAGAAAGTGAGCACTCTTCTTCAAACGTCAACTATCACCCATATAGCATCGTACCCCTTTGCCGTATGTGGTAACTTCATATCAGGTATATCCAAAGGTTGGATCTTCCCGTATGGCTTCTGATGCGCCGCCTTCACTTGCAAGCAAGTAAGGCACTTGCTCACATACTCCACTACATCGTGCTTCATACCCGGCCACTAGTAATCTTTCTTCATATCATGATACATCTTTGTAGCACAGGGATGAATAGAGTATCGAGTCTTATGAGCTTCATCCATGATTTTCCCCCTTAGGTCTCCATAACGAGGGATCCACATCCGCCCGAAGCGGGTTCTAACTCTGAGAGTGTTCTCACCCAACTCCGAGACTAGACCTCTCATCCTTTCGGAGTTAAGGCGTTCTTCTTTCAGTGCCTCATCTTGGAACCCCTTGATCTGTGTCATCACATCGGAGTTCATCACCAACTGGTAAGATTCAACCCGGATTGGCTCGGGTCTCTCCTTTCGGCTAAGAGCATCCGCCACTACGTTGACCTTGCCCTGATGGTAGTGGATCTCACAATCATAATCCTTGATCAACTCTAACCACCTCTTTTGCCTCATATTGAGGTCCTTCTGCTCAAAGAAGTATTTTAAGCTCTTATGGTCAGTGAAGATAGTGCACTTCGTCCCGCACAAGTAGTGCCTCCAAATCTTCAATGCAAAGACCACAGCCGCTAGCTCCAAGTCATGAGTAGGGTAATTAGCCTCATGTATTTTTAACTGTCGGGAAGCATAGGCTATAACCCTTCCCCATTGCATCAGCACGCAACCTAATCCTAAATAAGAAGCATCTGAATAGACCACCAAGTCTTCATTCCCTTCGGGTAATGTCAAGACAGGAGCTTGAGTCAATCTTGTCTTTAACTCCTCAAAATCATTCTCTTGTTTCAGACCCCATACAAACTTCACATCCTTGCGGGTCAGCTTGGTCAATGGTGAGGCTATCTTAGAAAAGTCTTGAATGAATCTCCTATAATAGCCCGCCAAACCTAAGAAACTGCGGATCTTGGATGGCTTCTTTGAAGTCTTCCACTGCATCACTGCCTCCACCTTTGTCGGGTCTACCATGATCCCTTCGGAATTACCACATGACCCAAAAACTGAACCTCGCGCAACTAGAAAGCGCACTTGGAGAACTTAGCATACAACTTCTCTCTTCTAAGTGTCTTCGATACCTCACGAATGTGACCAGCATGCTCTCCTTCGTTCCTCGAATAAATCAGGATATCATCGATAAACATAATCAATGATTTAACCAACATCGGTAGACACACCCAGATCATCAAATCCATAAAGGCAGCTGGCGCATTAGTTAGACCAAAAGACATAACGAGAAACTCGTAGTGTCCATAATGCGTCCAAAACGTGGTCTTCAGAATATCCTACTCTTTCACCTTCAACTGATAGTAACCAGATTGGAGATCTTTCCTCGAGAACCAACTGGCACCTTGGAGCTGGTCAAACAAGTCATCAATTCTAGGTAGTGGATATCGGTTCTTCACCGTCAACTTGTTTAACTCATAGTAGTCGATTAACATCCTCATACTACCGTCCTTGTTCTTTACAAACAAGACCGGAGCACCCCAGGGAGAGATACTCGGTAGAATGAACCCTTTGTCCAACAAATCTTGCAACTAAACCATCAGTTCCTTCATATTAGATGGAGCCAATCGATATGGTGCCTTGGCAACAAGTTGAACACCAGGTATCAAGTCGATTTGGAACTCGATCTCGCGGTCCGGTGGCACACCTGGTAAATCTTCTAGGAACACATCTGGAAAGTCACACACAACTGGTACGTCGGACAATTGTGGTACTGACGCATCCACATCCTTCACGTAAGCCAGGTAGGCACTACATCCACGTTTCATGCACTTCTCTGCCACCACCATCGAAATCACCTTCAGAACCATAGTAACTCGATCACCATAGATCGTCACCAAACTCCCATCAGGCGCAGTCAATCGGATCATTTTCTTGTGACACATAATATTTGCCTCATAGGCTGCTAACCAATCCATCCCTAGAACCATATCGAATCCGCCTAGAGGCATCACGAATAATTTAGCAGAGAACCTGTGGCCTTCCAACTCTATGTCACAATTCTCTATCAGATCGGAAATCCTGGTAGACTTACCAATGGCAGTTTCTTCATCGAAGGGCTCATCAATCTTTCTACTCCTAACAGGCAACTTAGCATAGAAGGCAGCAGAAATAAAACTCTTACTAGCACCAGAATCAAATAGTACAGAGGTACAAGTTTGGTTTACTAGGAACGTACCTGACATGACATCGGGGTCCACCCTAGCCTCCTCCCGGGTCATTGTGAATGCTCTGGCTTTTGCCTTTAGTCCCTCCTTCTCGACCCTTTCTTCACCCCGAAGCTCTCGGCCCTTGGCCTCTTCCAATCCCTGCTCAGATGGCCCTCTTCACCACAATTATAACATCTTACAACCCCGCACTCTCTTGCCATATGACCGGGCTTCCCACACTTGAAGCAGAGATTTAGTCCCCACTTACACTCCCCTGAATGTTCCTTCCCGCACTTACCACACCTCTTCATTCCCGTACCTGATGTTACTACCTTTCGATCATCCACCCTTGCCCTCTTGTTATTTGGAGTGAAACCACCATAACCAAACCGCTTCCCATTCCAGTTCCTGACATCACCACCATTTATGTTCACCTCTACCACTGCCACTTCTTCTCTCTCATCATATAACCTCCCTGCCAGATCAACCACCGACCTAAACGTACTCGGCCGAGCGGCGATCATGTGCCTGCGGATGTCAGCCGGCAAACCTTGAATATACCTCTTGATATTCCTTGACATTGGCGTCACCTGTTCCGGCACCAGCCTTGCCATCTCATTGAACTTAGTAGTATACTGCTGGTGTGTCATGGTTCCCGCCTCTAGCTGTAAGAACTCTCTCTCAATCTTGTCAAGCTCCCTGTAAGGACAAAACTCCTCAATCACCATGTTCTTCAGTTCACTCCACCTCATCCTCCCAACAGCCCTACTGCCCTCGGCCTGGACAATATTATCCCACCAGCACAAGGCTGAGACCACGAATGAGTGGGTAGCAAACTTCACCTTCTGATCCTCTCGACACTCACTGATATCGAGCACCGCCTCCATCTCCCTCACCCATCAATAAGCAGTAGCAACATTACCATTCCCATCAAAAGTTGGGGGCTTGCATCTCTGGAATGCCCTATAACTACACCCCTTGGCGGTTTCCCGCACCGCTTCCTCTTCCTCTTCGTCACTGGTGACAACCATCTCAGTTGCTGGTTGCTCCCCTTCACCTGAACCTCTCCTAACGGTCCTCCTCCTCTCCTCCTTCTCTTTCTTTCATCCTCCCTCATAGCATGAATAACCTCGGTCACCATAGATGGGAAAATCGTCTGCATGACCTGATGAACTTCCTCCACAACTGCCTCTCTCATAGAGGCTCTCAGATTAGCACTCTCATCACCGCCTTCCTGGTGATGAAGCTCAAGCTCTGCAGGAGCTATCTCAGTAGCCTTAGCCTTGTTTCTTGTGACACGTGGTCCAGCACCATGACCACCCTGTACACCTCCTCGAGAATCCTTCGAAGATCTACCACCCGCCATCCTCTAAACACTATAAGATTCAAGCACCAACTCGGTCATTCAAGGTAATAGCTCAGATTATGTCGAGTATAGTATGTCCCTAATTATAGTGGCAAGTTGTGATTAGCCACTTACTTTACTCTTCATCCCCCAAGCATTGCCTATCCTGACTACATCAGTATCTAAATCTACTAAGAGCACATAAATTAGATAGCACGAGCACATAATACCGGTTAACCTTAAGAAAATAAATTACCTGATGGCACGTAGCTACTTGGGCTGGCATCCGTCCATTCGGTCCCATTCTCAGTTTAAGTTTAGGTTTTGAAAATATTTACCCATTTCTCTTAAACTTTGGCTCTGATACCAACTTGTAAGGCCCCGTTCCCGGAAACCCCACAGTTGGTCAATCACAACCTCATTTATATCAAAACATATTAATATTTATTAAGTAAATAAAATATTGCAGCGGAATAATTCATCAAAAACCATTTCATGCTTTAATAAATACATTTTCCAAGTAATACATCGTCGTTTAAAAGATTACAAAATATCACTTAGTTGTATTACAAAACAACATCATAACTATTGCATGAGATGGATGCCAGTCTTGCCCGCCAAGTAGCTACACCCTCGTGCCATCCTCAGCAACAAACTACCTGCCAACTGAAAATGCATAAAAGTCAGCGTTGTTGAGTGACTTCTAGTTTTATAATATAAAATACTTTACCTTTAGTAAAAACCTTTCCTTTACTTTCGTTCGTGATCACACAACATACATACATCTTGATAATATCATTATTATCTTTTATCATCGTTCATAATCGTTCGTTTCGCACTTTTTCATTATCTTTCACTTCTATCTAGATCCTTTCATAAGCTATACCCCATCATTAGGCACGAAGCCACCTCAGTCTTGGGGTTAAGCGATAAGGGTCTTCTTTTGCACGTATGGATTAGTCACCAAGACTGACCTCCCTGTGTGTACACCATCATGGGTTAGCCAAGATCGCACGCTACATTGCACACAGTTGAGCTAACAACTCTTTATTGAGTTGTGAACCTCTTTAAATTTGCTTGCAAGACTTTCATTCATTCGTTATGTTCGACTTTTTATTATCTTTAATCTTTCGCTTCGTTTATGATATTACTTTACGTATAAGAGCATTAACACACCACGTAAAGTCACATAATAATACGTAATAAGGAACATCAATAACAGGCCACAAAAGCATAACATAAACAAACGTAACCCACCAAGACATTCCAGAGCTTAACCAATAATTTCTATTTCCCAAATTTCAAAAAAAATCTAAGACAACTTAGGAGCATGAGCACTATATGGGCGCCTGGGCACTATGCAGGAGCACGGAAAGTTGGGCGTATGGGAACACTTGGGCGCATGGGGAAAAACTTAGGCGCATGGGCAAACACAGGCGCATGGGTACCATCCAGGCGCATGAGTACTATGCAGGCGCATGGGTACTTGGGCGCTTGGGTACTTGGGCGCATGGAATAACACTTAGGCGTATAGGTAAAAACTTAGGCGCATGGGAAATATGCAGGCGCATGAGTACTATGCAGGCGCATGGGTACTTGGGCGCATGGGCAAACACTTAGGTGTATGGGCAAAAATTTAGGCGCATGGGAACTATACAGGTGCAGGAGTACTATGCAGGCGCATGGGTACTTAGACGCATGGGAAACTTAGGCATATGGGCAGTTTGGGCGCATGGGCACTATACCAGTTCTAACTTATACTAATTTCAGTTCCCAATCATCATCCTAACGTATTCTTAGCCCAAATCTAACATACTAAGCACATAAAACAAGCATACAACCACATGATTTAGTCAAACAATCACAAACACACATACCCACATAAAACAGGGGAACACATACGGTTTCAACATACTGAGAGTTGTAAAAAGATAGTTTATATGCATTTCAGCCCCAAAACAAGTTTAAAACAGAAAAATCGGGGATCTAGAACTCACCTACATCAGCCTTCGAGTAAAACTCCTCCAAACTCGAGAGCACTTGGAGTTCAAACACCTAAACACACCAAAAACACCAAACCAAACACAGAGGAACACATAAGACTCGGTCCACAAGCTAAAAATTTAACTAAAACCGAACAAAACACACAAAAACTTACCTTCTAGACGATCTTCTTCTTCTTCTCTCTAAAACCGATGGAAGCTCTGCTTTTCTTCTTTTCTGCGGTCGAGCAGTTGGTGAGCAGGAAGAGTGGGCGGCCATGCCCACCTTTTAAACATAATTATATTAAAGTTTGCCTCTTGCACAACTTTAACCCCTTAACTTGAATTATTTCACCTTTATTTCTTTATACTTCTCTTTTCTTTTCTTTTTCTCTTCTTCTTTTTTTTTTTTATAAATATCTAGGTGTTACATCTCTACTCCTAAAACATCCAATACCAAACAAAAGTCTAAAAAGACTGGTGTGCATGCATCACATGAAGCAACACCCCAAAGCAAACATAATCCTCACACCTCCAGTTCTAGCAAATAACAACAGACATAGAATCAAAACATACATAGATTTGAGAAACCCATGGATGCTCTCACAATCATTCTACAAAGTGAAGAGCAGAAAGCAGCCTATGCAGCATTCTCAACTAGCTTTGAAGCATACTTGGGTGCTAATTGATCCGATTGTCGAGACTCGATCAAAAACAATTTATTATATCGGTCTTAGCTACCTTTATTGTGTAAGGGTAAGTAAGGTCGTCTCCACAGGAAATATGTGGAAAGTGTTTAACAATTCTAACTCGATTAACTAAAAGGCACAAACTTTATAACTATAGATTGAAACTTTGAATGAATTAATGAACACAATTGCAAAATGCAAGAATCTTTATTTCTACCTCGATTAACTAAAAGACACAAACTTTATCACGTTGTCTACTTTTCTTAATGAGCTCACGATCCAAGGAAACTGAAAACTGATAATGAAGCAAACAACTTTATTTATAAGTAAACCTTTTAACAAAATCAAAACATAAAATTTCATTCACTAATTCATTGTTCAATACAAAAACCTAATCAAACATACCAATTGCTTCACTTAACATGAATTGTACTCCCGAAAGCAATCAACAAGAACTTAGCCACTCATGGTCTTTATTGAATCTTCAATCTTGATTTTGAGAATGTTTGTGGATGACTTTGGGAGCCTTGGAACACCAAAAATCACCTAAAGTTCGTCACTTTTCATCTCCAAGAAGTTCCAGATCGAATTGGGGTTGATTTTTTTTAAATAAACTTGAAAATCCAAAAAATCCGGATGCTGTTTGGCCACCGGCGTATCATACGCCCACTGGCATATGATACGCCACCTCATATGCCGCCCATACGCCCAACTTTCTGTTCCTTTTGTCAAATACACCCACCAATATGCCGCCCGGCGTATGATACGCCGGGTCTCTTTCTTGACCACTTTTTTCCCTTTTTTTAGTATTTACATCTTAAGTCCTTCAACTTTCATGGTTTGCTTCTTTTGCTTCCAATTAAGCTACTTTAAGCTCCAAACACCTATGAATCAAAACATAAACAAAGTCAACTTGTTCCACAATAATCATGATGTAAAATCAAGCATTTAGATCAATTAAACACTAAAATATTGACTCGTGATAACATCCCCACACTTAACATTTTGTTTGTCCTCAAACGAACTTACTTGCACAATTAACCTTACTTAATCACACATGCTAAATTATCACAACTTTGTATAAGTTAAGGTCCCAATGCATACTTAGTTTTAACTTTCATCATGTAAGATTCACAACCCAAATGTAATACCACTTATGTTTTAAACTTAGAATCTTTAGTTGGCATAGCTTCAACTTTTGCTTTAAACATTCATGCATTCACATTCCTCACAATGAACACTCCTCTCGGTTTGTTTTGTGGACTAGTGATTATATACTACTATATCTGGAACTCTCAAACCAAGAATGTACATTTTCATCATAAGCTCGTATATTAATCATATCGCCATCAATTAACACAATATAATACATAAATCAAGAGGTGTTTCATGGGTTGTAATGTTAGGCTAAGGTTTAAGGTGGGATAGAAAGGGATTTAAGAGTGGATAATGGTGAATGAAATCCAATTTAACATGCTAGACGTCTTCTTTATCAATCTCTATCATCTAGTTGCAATCATATCATAGAGTTCTCACACTATTTTTGTTGCCTCATATTTTGGTCATTTTGACCTCATATTTAGCTTTTCTTCTTTCTTTTTTTTTTTTTCCCTCTTTTTTTCATATTCACAACCAATCATACTATTATTGAACTATTACTGAAACAACACTTCTAAACATATCATGAATTGGACTTCATCACCCTATGTTTCATAAAAAGGCTAAGGCTTTGTAGGCTTATTGTGTTGGGTTATTCAAACGATAAGTTAGGGCTCAACATGGTGTCTAAAGGAAATTTATCAAGGTATGGAATTCAAAAGAAACGGTTCAACAAATGGTTCATTCCTAGTGCCACTATTACCTTCATGCACCTATTGGCTCATGATCTTGACACGCATCAATTACACAAGTTCTAACTTAAATGCACATTATGGTTTCCCTCATTATGCAAAAATATAAAGCAAATCAACATATGCTATGAATTGCTCAATTAGGCTCAAATTCTCACAGAAACGGTGGGAAAGGGTCAAAAATGTGAAGCACATATGTCAGCTACAATCTGGTTCGCTATGCCTTCTAAGAATTCTACCTAATCTTTTTTGTAAAACCTCATGTTGGGAATGCCTTACTATAATTTCAAAACAAGCATGCCAATGGATCTATACATGCACAAACAAGTGATAAAAAAAACATGTATGAAAAAAAAATTAGGTCTCATGCATAATTAAGCTTATTAGAAGATTTATTTTTCAAAAATGTTCAGTTTTTTTCAATTGTTCCCTCATCCTCACACTTGAGATACATTGTCCTCAGTGTATGGTAGTCATAATTGGTATTTTCATAACATAGGGATGTAGATTCTTAATTTCATTCCTATTATTGCTAAACAAGACAATTCATTGCGAAGGGAGACTAGTATGCCATATCCTAACATATGATCAATCAATTTCAATGAAAGCACGAAAAGAATATTGTTCAAAACCAAAGTAGTGGAAAGAGCACATGAACCTGATCATTAGTGAGAGCCTTCATTAACCGACTTGTGCCTCCCCACACTTGAGTGCATGCGTCTCATGATTGAACTATCAAAACAAAACAAAACAAGACAAAACAAAGAAACACGAACTAATAAAAGAAATAAAACTCACTTTCGTAGGAATCACGGTTGCATTTAGCGTATGCAACAAGCCTTTAAACCCCTCGATAGGCCCGAGTGGATGAGTTGTAGTCTCGTGAGGGTTTCTAGTGAACACACCCATAAAGTTCTCGGGTTGCCTCCCACAAGCGCTAAGTTTTAGGTCTTCAGCCAGACCTTACCTGAGACCTCTAAGGTGGTCGAGGCCCACATTTTCCTAGCGAGCTTCCAACAAACGCTCGATAATTAACATACCAGTACCATAATTGCTTTCCAATGATTGTAAAATAGGAAGTTGTTAGGAAGCCACTTCATGATAGCTTGTCCAATGTCAAGCAATGTTACCTTTCTTTTCTTCATCCTTAAATCATCTTCCTTAACTTTGTAAGTTGGAGTAATAGGTACAAGAGAAGGGTCGGGATAAACTTTGATTAACTCAATCTTTGGTTTTTTTAAGAAGTTTCATGTCTTGCTCCAAAAGATTCATAACTAGTTCTTCCACTGTTTCCTTAGCCATGGTGGATTGAATCTCTGATACTTCTAAAACCGAGGGAAGTAGTATGGTATTAGTATCCACAACCTCCTCCATTACCTCGTTTTCTAGTGACTATTCAATCTGGATTTTCATCAAAAGCACATCACATTTTATGCTAAGGTAGTGGAGTCATTGTTGATCTGAAAGTTGGTGTTGTGATAAACTTTCATCGATCATGGACAACATCACTTCAAAATTGAGCAATCTTTTCCTCCTCCTCAGATTGATAAGTATATTGAAAATGCTTAATATTTTGGATATCAACATTTTCTTCTTTTTGACAAGGAAACTGACATTGATTATGATTATAACATTGAGAAGTATTTGAGTGGTTCGAGCATCCATCAGAATCTCCTTGATTATGCCTATTAACATCCACATATGTTGCCTGAGAGTATTCTTGATGATATTCATTGTGATCTTCCTTATAACTTGAGCTTTGTATCATCTCTGGTTCATAATTGTTGCAATACAAATCTTGCTCAAAGTTGTTGTTCGCCTCTGACTGATAATATCCTTCAAAATACGGAGAAGATGCCTCATAGTACGGATAAGATGATGGTACATCATCATAATAAACATCCAACATATATAATTTTCTTCTCACATCTTCACACTTTTGCAAGTACTCAGGGCAATGATCTCATGTGTGAACTGGACTCCGGCAACCAGTACATGAATAATAGACTCGATTCATGGTGAGGTTTAACTTCTTAAGATTAGCCTGCAAGATATAAAACACCTAGCGTAGCACTGCACAAAACAAAACAAAAGAAAGAAAATAAAACTAAAAAAAATTACAAAAAATAACACTTTGCGCACTAATTCTCCGGCAACGATGCCATTTTGATCCGGTTGTCGAGACTCGATCAAAAACAATTTATTATATCGGTCTTAGCTACCTTTATTGTGTAAGGGTAAGTAAGGTCGTCTCCATAGGGAATATATGGAAAGTGTTTAACAATTCTAACTCGATTAACCAAAAGACACAAACTTTATAATTAAAGATTGAAACTTTGAATGAATTAATGAACACAATTGCAAAAAGCAAGAATATTTGAAACGGATTTAACTAAATAATAAGAAACAATCACTTTCGGGTTTTCAATTCCGCAAGATCCACAATTGATACTTTCAAATTAGGGTTTGTAAGAAACAATACTTCAAGATCTTAGCTTTTGATTAAAGTGGTAACAAAGGAACAATCTTTTAAGACTCGTTCATTCACAAAGTTACCAATTCACCTATATCACGTTGTCTACTTTTTTTAATGAGCTCATGATGCAAGGAAACCGAAAACTAATAATGAAGCAAACAACTTTATTTATAAGTAAACCTTTTAACTAAATCAAACATAAAATTTCATTCACTAATTCATTGTTCAATACAAAACCCTATTCAAACATACCAATTGCTTCACTTAACATGAATTGTACTCTCGAAAGCAATCAAAAAGAACTTAGCCACTCATGGTCTTCATTGAATCTTCAATCTTGATTTTGAGAATGTTTGTGGATGACTTTAGGAGCCTTGAAACACCAAAAATCACCTAAAGTTCGTCACTTTTCATCTCCAAGAAGTTCTAGATCGAATTAGGGTTGATTTTGTTTAAATAAACTTGAAAATCCAAAAAATCCGGATGCTGTTAGGCCACCGGCGTATCATACGCCCACTGGCATATGATACGCCGCCTCATATGCCGCCCATACGCCCAACTTTCTATTCCTTTTGCCAAATACACCCACCAATACCCCCCCTCATACGCCACCCGGCGTATGATACGCCCAAACCCGGAGTATCATACGCCGGGTCTCTTTCTTGACCTCTTTTTTCCCTTCTTTTGGTATTTACATCTTAAGTCCTTCAAATTTCATGTTTTGCTTCTTTTGCTTCCAATTAAGCTACTTTAAGATCCAAACACCTATGAATCAAAACATAAACAAAGTCAACTTGTTCCATAATAATCTTTATGTAAAATCAAGCATTTAGATCAATTAAACACTTAAATATTGACTCGTGATCACTAATCTCACACCATCTCAAATCATCCAACAAGATTTGGATGAATTGCCACCAGGCATGGTTGAAGAAATGGATCTTCAGTGGTCTATGGCAATGATTGCCTATAGATCAAAAAGGTTTCTCTAAAGAAACAGAGGTTTGAGCATGGACAAGAAAACCAAAATTGGTTTTGATAAAACGAAGGTGAGATGCTACAACTGTCAACTGTATGGTCGTTTCTCAAGAGAATGTCAGCAACCAAAAGTTGATAGAAACAACAATCAAACACATGCATCGATCACCTACCATTCAAACAGACAAATCCCACCTTCAATCAGTATTCCTACTGCACCAACTCCACCTTAAATCACACAATACAACCCAAATCAGCACTCCAAATCATCAGCAATGATTATAAAATAGGATGGTGAGTGTGATTGGAGCATGTACGAGGCTGAAATCAAATCTCCTGATCATGCCCTCATGGCAAATATAGAAGATAAGATTTCAAAAATCCCGAAAGAGGAGAGGGAAAACCTTTGTACACAAGCATGCATTGACGAAGTCAATCGATACAGAGAACATGCAGACAAACTTTCCAAGAAAGTAACTGAAACAAACATTTTAAATGAAAGTCTAAAATCAGAACAAAAACAATATGGGATTAAAATTCTTTCATTACAAAATTATTTGGAAAAATTAATGTCTGAAAAACTTACACTTGTAGCTCAAGTAGAGCAACTCTCTGAATCATTGACTCAGTCAAAAACACTACAGGCTGAAACTGAAGTGAAACATAAGAAATTTCAGGTGAGCAACAAGAAGTTTGAAGAACTTCTTGCTCAGCAAAGGGCATTTAAAGACCCTTCAGGTTTAGGATATAATAAGGTCAACCCACCTTTTAATGACAATTATATTCCTCTACCTGACTCTATGACAAACACACAGGGTGGTTCTTTTGACCCACATTACCAGATTGATGGTTCAAAACAATCATCATCATCATCATCAAAATCATCATTAATATCAAAAATACCTTTGATAAAACTTGTTAAAAGCCAAGAACCTCTACAAATCAAATTAACAGATTTTTATCAAGGAGAAAATAATGAATTTGATGAACAAACCACTGATGAAGATGATGTTGATCTATTGGATGATAAGTCAGATCAACCAATTACTGAACTACAAAAGTTTCAAGTGTGGTTGATACACCAACTAAACAAACAAAGCAGACAAAAGGTTTTGACCTCTGTTCCGGTGGAAGAAAAGCTGAATCTTCCACTGCCTCTCCTAATCAAACAAACAAAGAGAAAGGAAAAGCTCCCATTCAGCAAAAACAAACAACTATAACTTTTGAATCACCAAATTTAAAATCAAAAGTTATAAACAAACAAGGCAATGCAAATCTACCATATTGTGAATGGTGTGATCAATACACTCACACCACTGAAAAATGCAAATATGGTAAATATTGCAAGTACTGTAACATGAACAATCACAGTACTGAATCATGCCATTTTCACAATTATTGTTCAATTTGTGGAAGAAAAAACCATAGCACGGCTAACTGTATTTTCAATAAGAAAAACAAGAAGCAAAACAAACAGACACAAGTTGATAAATCAACTGAGAAACAAATAGTTGTTCCTGATAAGAACAAGGTAGAAGTACCAAGACAAACTCCTCATCAAAAAGTTGTTTTAAATAATGATAAAACTTTTTATGACAACTTTAAACAACCAAAAAGGAGACATAAGTCTCAGAACAAACAATCATCAGATATTGGCACTCAAAGAAGAAGAGCACAGAGCACTTCTCCTGACAGAGCCAAAAACATCCAAAGGAAATCTAGTGTGCCTAGAATTCCCAAACCATCAGACAATGCCACTTTAGAAGAAATATGTGTTATGGGAAAAGATGAAAAACCCAAGACCATCTTGGCTTGGGTTGCACCATCTAACTGATTTCTTTGCTTTTGCAGGGACATCAAAGAAGGCCTGACAACATCTGGTATGTTGACAGTGGATGTTCCTGACACATGACAGGCAATTGTTCCCTTCTTTGGAGGAGATAAGACAGGTGGAAAGATAACAGGTAAAGGAACAGTATCAAATGGGTTGATTAGCTTTGAAAATGTCAACTAGTGTTCCAACCTCCAGTTCAATCTTCTCAGCGTATCCCAAATCTGTGATAAAGGATATGCAACCTTATTTGACTCCAACAACTGCTACATCCTTAAGATGGGTTTTCAAATATCAGAAGATTGTATCCTTTTGAAAACACCCAGTCATAACAAAACATACATTATTGATATGAACAATGTTTCAGCATCAACCCCTGAAACATGTTTACTATCAAAAGCATCAGAAGATGTTTCCCAACTGTGGCACAGACATTTGGGACACTCAAATTATATCAGAATGAATCAACTTGTAAAAGGTGACTTAGTAATAGGTTTACCACAAAAAAAAATTCTTCTATACAGACCACTGCACTGCATTTCTGAAAGAAAAACAACACAGAGTGTCCCATAAGTCAAAATTGGTAAACTCAAACATCACACCACTCAAATTGCTTCACATGGACCTTTTTGGCCCAACAAACATCCTTAGCATAGGAAAGAAGCAATATTGTCTTGTTATAGTAGATGATTACGCAAGATTCACTTAGGTTTTCTTTCTACAACACAAGTCAGAAACATCAACAATCATCAAATCCTTTATCACTAAAATTGAGAATCAATTGGATCTTAAAGTTAAATCTTTAAGAAGTGATAATGGTATTGAATTTAAAAATGACTCTATTTCATATTTTTGTGTAGAAAAAGGAATTAATCATCAATTCAGTGTAGCAAGGACTCCTCAGCAAAATGGTGTTACTAAAAGGAGGAACAGAACATTAATAGAAGTTTCTAGATCTATGCTAGCTGATTCTCTATTACCCATATCTTTTTGGGCTGAAGCAATCAACACAGCTTGTTACATTCAAAACAGAACATTAATAATCAAAGAACATTCCAAAACATCATATGAATTAATGTTTAAAAGAAAACCTTTCATTGGATTTCTTAAAGCTTTTGGATGTTCTGTTTCAATATTAAACACCAGAGAACAATTATCAAAATTTGCCCCAGAAGCAGATGAAGAATTTTTGGTTGGATACACCGGAAGCTCAAAAGCTTACCGAGTATACAATCCGAGACTGAACATAGTGGAAGAAACAACAGATGTAGTTTTTAATGAACACTCTTTCACTAAGAAAGTCATTGGATCAGACTGGTTGTTTGATATTGACTCATTAACAAAATCATTTGACACATCTTACCTTGATGTTTCAGGTACAAAGGATAACAATGAGTATCCAATGGGTCCACCAACAACCATAGATGTTCCTTTAACTACTGATCCTCTAAGGAGAACAAACATCACTCCTTCCACTACCACAGTTTCACCTCCTCCAGAACAAACAAACACATCAAAAGGAACATCATCAGACACACCATCTTCATCAACACCTGTGACCACCCAACCACAACCAAACAAAACCACAACAACCAACCACAGTTAAAGAAGATGATGATTATCATTCATTACCTGATACACATCATGAAGAAGAAATCTTAGATTTCTTTCATGATTCACCTCGAAGATTCAATAAAACCACACAACCAGACAATCAAACAACAACAAATACCCTTGCTCATCTATCATCACCCAACCAAACAATCACCAATCTTGATTCAACCATCCCTGTTGATCAGATTACAACAACTAGAGTTCACAAAGATCATCCTTTATAAAATATCATAGGTGACCTTAATACCAAATTGACACGAAGTCAATCTAACACAGTAAACATTTGCTTGTATTCCTGCTTCCTATCTCTAACTATCCCTAAAAACATCACTGAAGCACTCAAAGACAATAGTTGGATAGAAGCAATGCAAGAGAAATTATAGCAATTTAGAAAGCAAGAGGTATGGAAGTTAGTTGATCTACCTGAAGGTCAATATGCCATTGGCACAAGATGGCTCTTCATAAACAAAGCAGATGACAGAGGGATTGTCATCAGAAACAAAGCAAGGCTAATTGCCCAAAGATATACTCAAGAGGAAGGCATTGACTATGATGATGTCTTTGCTCCAATGGCTAGACTAGAAGCCATCCGAGTGTTCCTTGCATATGCCTCTTCCAAAAACTTCATTGTCTTCCAAATGGATGTCAAGTGTGCATTCCTTTAGGGAAAGATAGATGAGGAGGTATATATTGCTCAACCACCAGGGTTTGAAGACCAAGAATTCCCTCACATAGTCTACAAGCAAGATAAAGCTCTGTACGGTCTTCATCAGGCACCTAGGAAGTGGTATGAAACTTTATCTAAGTTTCTACTACAGAATGGGTATACCCGAGGGAAAATAGATCAGACATTGTTCTTAAAGAGAAAAGAACAAGACTTGTTAATGGTTTAAGTATATGTGGATGACATAATTTTTGGCTGCACAAACATCCAACTTTGCAAAGAGTTTGAAACTTTTATGCAATCAAAATTCCAAATGAGCTCAATGGGAGAACGTACATTCTTCCTTGGTCTTCAAGTTCAACAATCTGTTGAAGGAATTTTTATCAACCAGAGCAAGTATATGAATTAGATTTTACAAAAATACAACATGTCTGATTGCACATCAAGCAAAACACCATTTGCAACTGGATTGAAGTTTGGACCAGATCTAGAAGGTACATCAGTTGATCAGAAACTATACAGATCAATGATAGGTTCTCTGATGTATCTAACAACAAGTAGATCAGACATCATGTATGCAGTTTGCATATGTGCCAGATACCAAGTAGATCCAAAAGAATCACACATAAATGCTGTAAAGAGAATCTTTAGATACTTAAAAGGCAAACCAGCACTTGGCCTATGGTATCCAAAAGATGGAGATTTCTCTCTATATGCATACACAGACAGTGATTATGGTGGATGCAACAGCGATAGAAAATCCACTACAGGAGGTTGTCAGTTTCTTGGATCAAGATTGATCTCCTGGCAGTGCAAGTAACAAACAAATGTCTATGTGTCAACAGCTGAAGCTGAATACATAGCTGCTTCTGCATGCTATTCTCAAGTGCTTTGGATTCAAAACCAAATGTTTGATTATGGCTTTAATTTTCTAAAAACACCCATACACATTGACAATTCTACTACCATGTTTATCACTGACAATCCAATTCAACATTCAAAAACAAAACACATAGAAATCAGATATCACTTTCTGAGAGATTGCTCAGAAAAGGGTCTGATAACGTTAATCAAAGTCCATATAGACAATCAATTGGCTGGCCTGTTTACCAAACTATTTGATTCAACAAGATTTGAATTTCTGGTTCAGTCACTGGATATGATCAACTACGAATCAAACAAATAATGTTTTCAAAACATTAAAATCAAACAGGCTTGATTTTGTCAAGGTATCAAACAAACATTCTTGTTTTTTGATAATCAAACAGCTTGAATCACACATACCACTCATGAGAAATGATAGTACACTAGCTTAGTTCTTCACTTGAAATATTTTCCACTAATAAAGACTGAGAGTGTCACACCCCCAAAATCCGCGTGCGGGGTTTTACCGCGAGGCGCGTGACATACCAGGATCTCAGTCATTAGTTACCAAGAACGACTCTATATGATTAATAAACAAAACCAGAGTTAACGTTTATAATACTGCGGAAGCATTTTTAAAACAGAAAACCCAAAACAAGTAGTATGTAAAGAGAATGCGCAAAACATACGCGCCCCAAACACAATTATTTAATATGAAAATAATCCCAAATTTGTAAACAAGGCAATGTTGACAACTCAACAATGCTGGTGTGCGTGCTCCTATGCAACTGGCAACCTTAACATGAGAATAGCATACTAAACAAGTCAACACATGGTTGGTGAGTTCAAGAGTTTGCGTTAAAATATAAACCAATCAACAGTTTCCAGAGCATAAGTAGTGTATTGCAATAGATAGCTAGTCTATTAACATAAAAATATTAATCATAGTGATTTCGCGATCGAAGCTGACTGTGTTACGTTTGTTGCCTCCCGTCACGACTTACCAGGTCGTGACGAATATATGTTAGGACAAAATTACACCCGTATGACCTCGAGTCACACAGGTGGGGCTCGTCAGACCCAGTGGTACTACCCAAAATTTCCCCGCTAGTCAATATTAACAATCCAAAAGTGTGAGGACTTTCCATGGTAAACAGCACTATATCAATATTATACACACTCATATATAAAAGCGTTTGTAATCAACAGTATGCTATCTCCCCCAAAAGAGATTAGGTAAAATGAGTGGGGCAAGAACTCACCTGATGCGCGCAAGAATTAACTTAGAGCTTAACTTGAAAGAAAGAGGGGAAAGACAACCTTCAAAGGTCACCTAGAACACAAGAGTACATAAGCACGTGTACACAAAATCAACATGAAACCCTAAGTGCTCTACAAACCAAGAGACTCAAGGTTTAAGAAATACAAGACACATTTGACCCAGTTGACCCGTTTGACCCGTTGGTGACATTATAGGTGATAACTCGTTAATACTAACACAACAGCATATCATACATGATCAACATACCACTTGATTACATATAGCACTTCATTATCCACACGTACTACCTAGATCATCATACAACTAGATATCATACAAGTCATGCGAATCACAATAGGCCAAAACAGGTAACAAACTAAATCAATATCCCTATAACCTAAACAACACATTTCATCACCTTAGAAACCATCCATGAACACACTAGCATGATCCTAATATCCCAAACATGCTCAAATCATCTAATTAAAGAATTTGCACAAATAAAGTTTCCCTTTTGGGAAAGTACATCCCAATTTCATCAAACACCCAAGACATTCATGGATTCATCATTTACATACCAATTCAAGTCCATGACAACATCTAAACATGATCAACAACACCTAATCATCATGATTCATCAACGTTCAACACCAAAAGTTACTATTTTTAGCAATGTATGAACTATAAGACATCTTTTCGATTTTAAATTGTTCATATCATCAACCTAGCATCTAATCACCATCACAAACACATCCATAACATTCATACATCATCCAATCATCAATTCATGCAAACTAAAGTTACTATTATTAGTAACCTATGAACAACGTATCAAAATCATAGCTTTCTTGCATAATCGACGTTAACTAGCATATATACAATCCAACTAACATAATAACACCAACCAACATCAATAAATCGGCCTCCAATTGCAAGTTTCGAATTAGGGTTTCGGCCCTAATGTAAATCCCATAAGAACTTGTAAAAATCCAACCTTTATTGCATACTTGACGTTAATTAACATGTAATCTATCTAACAAACACATTAACAACAACAAACAAGCATCAATCGACCATCAATTGCAGATTTCGAATGGAACTTTCGGCCAACATGAAAGATCATCACAAACATGTAAAAAAATCTAACCTTTAAACGTGTAATGGCTTGCAATTGATGATTCCAACGTGTTCAACGCCTTGTAATCGACCAAAACCGAAGATTATTGCTTGTTCTTGGGCTGAATTCGAAGAGGAGAGGGAGAGGGGAGGTCGATCGCAGCCGATGGGGTGGGATTAGGGTTGGGTTTTGATTTTATTTTATTTAATAATCCATAATTACCCTTTTAACCCTTATAATTTGTATTTTATAAAGATTAGGCTTTTTGAATAGTTTTTAAATAGTTTTTAACTACTAAACACAATTATCATTAATCACAAATAACAATCATGCATAATTTCCATTTATCACAAAACACACGAAATAAATATACACGTTTTCACTTTACGCGATAAAATTACAGTTAACATTTAAATCACATAAGCATAACTTAATAATCACATTGTTAACTTAATTATCATCAATTTAACATTACTGATTATTGTTAAGTCACCAACGTTCAACGACAACTAGTGTGTGGGCACGACACGTGTATGCAAGACTTAACGAAACTAACGGAGTTTGGTAACTGAAAATTACCGGATGTCACATTATCCCCATGTTGAAAGAATTTTCGTCCCGAAAATTGCGTTACATGGTGAGTGTTCCATCACTGGTCTACAGCATTGGCACAAGGAAATCAAAATCATGTGAGTTTTGGATGAGTTGTCACATCATCCCCATGTTGAAAGAAATTTCGTCCCAAAATTTAATCAGTACCTTCGCCGGCTGGCATCGTCCTTTCGAATAGCTGAGGGTACTTAAGCTTCATTTGGTCTTCACGTTCCCACGTGAATTCTGGTCCACGTCTCGAGTTCCAACGAACTTTGACAATGGGTCTCTTGCTTTGCTTAAGCGTTTTCACCTCACGATCCATCACTTCGACAGGTTCCTCAATGAAGCGTAACTGTTCGTCTACTTGAACTTCTTCTAGTGGTACGACCATCGTTTCATCCGTTAAACATTTCTTTAGATTTGAAACATGGAATACATCATGGATTCCACTCAATGAATCAGGTAAGGCTAGTCGATAGGCCACTGGACCAATTCTTTCCACTATCTCAAATGGTCCAACGTATCTCGGATTTAGCTTTCCTCGCTTACCAAACCGAACTACGCCTTTCCATGGTGAGACTTTCAATAAGACTTTGTCACCAACTTGAAATTCTAAGGGTTTCCGTCACTTGTCAGCATAGCTTTTCTGTCTGTCTCGCGCTGTGGCCATGCGGTTTCTTATTCGGACAATCTTCTCAGTTGTCTCGTGTACTAACTCAGGACCCGTTAATTGACTATCACCAATTTCAGCCCAGCAAACTGGTGATCTACACTTTCTCCCATATAAAGCTTCAAAAGGTGTCGCCTTTATGCTAGTGTGATAACTGTTGTTGTAAGAAAATTCCACCAATGGTAGGTGAACTTCCCAGTTATTCCCGAAGTCAATCACACAAGCACGTAGCATGTCCTCCAAAGTCTGTATAGTACGCTCGCTTTGACCATCAGTCTGTGGATGATAAGCAGTACTCATATCCAATCGCGTACCCAAAGACTTCTGCAGTGATTGCCAGAAGTGTGATGTGAAACGGGAATCGCGATCAGAAATGATCGAGATTGGTACTCCATGCCTCGAAACGATCTCCTTCAGATAAAGTCGGGTTAACTTCTCCATCTTATCAGTTTCCTTTATTGCTAGGAAATGAGCAGATTTTGTCAATCGATCCACGATAACCCATATTGTGTCGCAACCAGTAGAAGTACGAGGTAACTTAGTAATAAAATCCATTGATATCTGATCCCACTTCCACATAGGGATCTCGGGTTGTTGTAGTAGACCAGATGGTTTCTGATACTCCACTTTAACCTTCGAGCAGGTCAGACACTTGCTCACATAAGTAGCTACATCTGCTTTCATGTTAGGCCACCACTAGTGCACCTTCAAATCGTGGTACATCTTGTCAGATCCAGGATGTATAGAATACTTGGACTTGTGAGCCTCACTCATCACCAAGTCTCTCAGGTCTCCATGTAGAGGTACCTATAGTCTATCCATGAAGTAACGAATTCCATCCGCTTTTACTTCCAATTGTTTTTCCATTCCCCTTAACGATTCAGACCCAATGTTTTCAGTTTTCAGAGCTTCCGTCTGAGCCTCTCGGATTTGTTCAGGTAATTGCGTACTAATCGTTAGTTGCAGAGCTAGCACTCGTCGAGGTTTAGAAGTCTCTTTTCTACTCAACGCATCAGCAACTACATTTGCTTTCCCCGAGTGGTACTTAATAGCACAATCATAGTCGTTTAACAATTCCACCCAGCGTCTTTGCCTCATGTTCAACTCCTTTTGCTCAAATATATGCTGAAGACTCTTGTGATTGGTGTAGATGGTGCATTTGGTACCGTACAAGTAATGTCTCCAGATCTTCAAGGCAAACACTACTGCACCCAGTTCCAAGTCATGGGTGGTATAGTTCTTCTCATGAATCTTCAACTGTCTAGAGGCGTAAGCTATCACTTTATCCCGCTGCATCAAGACGCATCCAAGTCCTTGAATAGACGCATCGCAGTAGACTACGAAGTCGTCACTACCATCCGGTAACGCTAATATTGATGCGCTACACAATTTATGTTTCAGCAACTGAAAAGCAGTTTCCTGATTCTCACCCCATTTGTATGTTGTTCCCTTGTGAGTCAGGCTGTGAGAGGTTGTGCAATCTTAGAGAATCCTTCAATGAATCGTCGATAATATCCCGCTAATCCAAGGAATTGTCGTATCTCACTCGGTGTCTTAGGAACAGACCAATTCTTTATCGCTTCAATCTTAGCAGGATCAACATGTATTCCCTTCTCGTTGACAATATGACCCAAGAATTGTACCTCACGTATCCAGAAATCACACTTAGAAAACTTTGCATACAATTGTTCCTCTCTAAGTAATTCCAAGATCAAACGTAAGTGCTTTCCATGTTCTTCCTCGGTCCTTGAGTATATCAGTATGTCATCAATAAAGACGATAACAAACTGATCAAGATAGGGTTTGCACACGCGATTCATGAGGTCCATGAATACTGCTGGTGCATTCGTCAACCCAAATGGCATGACCAAAAATTCATAGTGACCATATCGTGTACGGAATGCAGTTTTTGAGATGTCCTCGTCTCGAACTCTCAGCTGATGATACCCAGACCTCAGATCAATCTTAGAGTAATAGCTTGATCCTTGCAGTTGATCAAACAAATCATCGATACGAGGTAAGGGATATCTATTCTTGATAGTAACCTTGTTCAGTTCCCTATAGTCAATGTACATTCGAAATGTACCATCCTTCTTCTTCACAAATAGAACTGGCGCTCCCCAGGGCGACGAACTCGGTCGGATGAACCCTTTATCCAACAACTCTTGTAGTTGGGCAGATAATTCTGCAGTTCGTTCGGAGCTAACCGGTACGGTGCTCTCGCAATTGGAGCGGCTCCTGGAGTCAATTCAATCTGGAATTCAACTTGACGATGAGGCGGTAATCCATGCAGGTCTTTCGAAAACACCTCGGGAAACTCACGAACTACGGGGATATCCTCTATCCTCTTTTCCTCGATCTGTTCATCTGTGACGAGTGTCAATATGGCTAGTCGACCCTTTCGTAACAACTTCTGTGCCTTCATGAACGAATGATGCCTATCACCGCACCACTCCTATCACCTCTGACCGTAAGGACTTCTTCACCAATGGGAATCCGTATGATCTTCTCGTGGCATATGACTTTCGCTCGTTTATCGGAAAGCCAATCCATGCCTACTACCACATCAAAGCTTCCTAACGTAACAGGCATGAGATCTTTGGTGAATGTATGACCAGCAAGCTCTATCTTGCAGTCTCTAAGAATATGCGTTACGTGAATCTGTGTGCCGTTAGCTAACTCCACGGTGTATTTAGATTCTAAGGCTGAGGGCATATCACTTAAAAGACTACAGAACCTAGTGGACACGAAACTTCTATCGGCTCCAGTATCGAATAATACAGTAGCAAAACAACCATTAACCGAAAATTTACCAGTTACTGTTGTAAGATCGTTTAGAGCCTCACCTGAGCCAATGACGAAGGCTCTTCCTTTGGCTCCATTGTTGTTTCCACCATTGTTGTTGCCATTACCATTGTTGTTGTTATTGTTGTTGCCATTGTTATTGTTGTTGTTGTTCCCATTGTTGTTGTTGCCATTACCATTCCTCTTAAGCTGGGGACAGTTGCGTTTGTAATGGCCTTCTTTTCCGCACTCAAAACAACCTTTCGGAGTTTCTTGTGATTGTTGAGACTTCTCATCAGTTCACCCCGACAGTCTTTGGCTGCATGACCAATCTTCCCACAACGTTGGCACTTGAAGTTATCACATCGACCCACATGGTGGTAGTTACACCGGTTGCACTTCGGCAGTCTTCCACCATACCCACCAGGTCCTTGATTTGAGGGAGTCGCCTGGTTGAAGCTTCGATTGTTATCGAACTTCTGTTGCTGTTGCTGACTTTGCTGTTGTTGTTGAGGTTGAGATTGGCTGCTGGATGACAATCCCTTATAGCTTGAACCATCCCACTTGCGTTTCTGGTCGGCACGCTTGCCACCGCACCTCGTTTGGGTAACCGTCCTTGCTCAACTGCCTGGTCAGTCAGCCTGTGGGCTGTTCGGATTGCTTGTTGTATGGTAGTAGGGTTAGAGGCAGTTACCATACTTTGAATTTCGGGCACCAATCCCCGTATATAATGCTCCACCCTCTTGTGCATTTCATTCACCATCCCTGGGCATAAAGTGGCTAACTCATGAGTACGAGTCGTGTAGGCTTCAATTTCTGAGCCTTGCATTTTGAGTTGCCAGAACTCAATCTCCAGTTTCTGCACTTCATTTTGGGGGCAGTATTCTTCAGTCATAATTCCCTTGAACTCATCCCAAGGTAGTTCATTGGCCATGGCTTGACCCAGCATTTGTACCTGGGCATTCCACTAGGAAAGTGCTGCGCCTTCCAATGTCCCGGTGGCATACTTCACCTGATCAGCAGGCGGGCAGTTGCATTTCGCGAAGACAGACTCTGTCTTCTCAAACCACCTTACAAGCCCTACAGCTCCTTCTGTCCCGCTGTAGGTATGCGGTTTACAGTCCATGAAGGACTTGTAGGTACATGGTGGTGGTCCTGTTTTGACAATCCCAAACATTAGTCAGATATCCTAGGCAATTAACTAGGATAATTAGTTTAACCTCTTGTTATCATGTACCTGCTGGTTGTCCCGGTTGGGCAGCAGCCACTGCCGCCTGAACATGTTCGTTAATTAATGCCGCCAATTCCGCAGGCGTCATGTTTATGGCTCCGGCTCCACGGCCTCCGGCGCCACGTCCACGACCACGCCCACGTCCTCTTCCACGTGCGTCCATATTTCACTTTAAAATTCACAATTACAAAAATGAGTAACATCCAACACATTAACCTCATCAAGGTACAGTAAACAATAAGAAATAATGTATTCACCACAACCACAACATTTATAACAGAAATAATAATCAAAGATAAATAAATTGTAATTGAGTCACAAAATATTCCATCAATGTCAAAATTTAAGTTTGTCAGTTGGGTGGGAAACAACCCTTCCCACATAGGTTTCAAAGAAAGAAACACTACATAGTCTAAGTCATTTAAAAGTAGGATCAGTCCAGTACGTCAGATCCGTCACTGTCCTCATCCATCTCTGCTGGTTCTTCTTCGGGGGCTTCCTCGGGTTCCTCTTTGGGTCTTCCTCATCAGGATCCACCAAAGGTGCAGGGGCTTCAACAACCTGAAGTGCTGCTAGCTGTGCCTCTAAATCAGCAAACCTATCATCGATCACAACATTATGGTGATCTTGTGCGTCCATGCACCCACTAAGTGCTACCACGTTGCCTGCTAGCGTATGATGTCCACCAATGGCCATCGAAAGTAGCTCCTGAAGCGTCTCTACCTAGAAACGTAGCTGACGCATCTCAGATCGTAATGCAGAGTTCTCATCAGTGAGTCCTCTAATCCGCTGTCGCTCTATGTCCAGTGTGGCTACTAGGGCTGCAAATGCCTGCTCCAGAGGGATGCTCAAGGTAGGAAGTGTAGGCAAAGTAGAGCCGGTCGATGACCTAGTCCTAGGTTGTGTAGGTGCTACTGGTGGTACGCGTTCTTTGTAAGCCATACGGTTTATGTAGGTGGGGTAGAAATCCCAGTTACGCGGAGGATCGAGCTCAGGAGGTATGAAAGGCTGATCCCAGTCTATCTCACCAGGAGGATAAGGATGTCGAGGCCAGTTAAATCCCCTATCAGGTACGGGAGAAGTAGGAGGTGACTCAGATCGTGCAGGTCTCTTGCCTAAATTCCTGGACGACGATGCCATGCTGCGAAGTACGTGTTGCGTATGCCAATGAGTATACAGTAAGGAGAGTAAGTGATGAGTAACAAACAACTGTGCGGTTATAGTCTAGTGTGTGTATGCAACCTAGTTCCCTATAACCAATGGCTCTGATACCAATCTGTCACACCCTCAAAATCCACGTGCGGGGTTTTACCGCGAGGCGCGTGACATACCAGGATCTCAGTCATTAGTTACCAAGAACGACTCTATATGATTAATAAACAAAACCAGAGTTAACGTTTAAAATACTGCGGAAGCATTTTTAAAACAGAAAACCCAAAACAAGTAGTATGTAAAGAGAATGCGCAAAACATACGCGCCCCAAACACAATTATTTAATATGAAAATAATCCCAAATTTGTAAACAAGGCAATGTAGACAACTCAACAATGCTGGTGTGCGTGCTCCTAGGCAACTGGCAACCTTAACCTGAGAATAGCATACTAAACAAGTCAACACATGGTTGGTGAGTTCAAGAGTTTGCGTTAAAATATAAACCAATCAACAGTTTCCAGAGCATAAGTAGTGTATTGCAATAGATAGCTAGTCTATTAACATAAAAATATTAATCATAGTGATTTCGCGATCGAAGCTGACTGTGTTACGTTTGTTGCCTCCCGTCACGACTTACCAGGTCGTGACGAATATATGTTAGGACAAAATTGCACCCGTATGACCTCGAGTCACACAGGTGGGGCTCGTCAGACCCAGTAGTACTACCCAAACTTTCCCCGCTAGTCAATATTAACAATCCGAAAGTGTGAGGACTTTCCATGGTAAACAGCACTATATCAATATTATACACACTCATATATAAAAGCGTTTGTATCAACAGTATGCTATCTCCCCCAAAAGAGATTAGGTAAAATGAGTGGGGCAAGAACTCACCTGATGCGCGCAAGAATTAACTTAGAGCTTAACTTGAAAGAAAGAGGGGAAAGACAACCTTCAAAGGTCACCTAGAACACAAGAGTACATAAGCACGTGTACACAGAATCAACAAGAAACCCTAAGTGCTCTACAAACCAAGAGACTCAAGGTTTAAGAAATACAAGACACATTTGACCCAGTTGACCCGTTTGACCCGTTGGTGACATTATAGGTGATAACTCGTTAATACTAACACAACAGCATATCATACATGATCAACATACCACTTGATTACATATAGCACTTCATTATCCACACGTACTACCTAGATCATCATACAACTAGATATCATACAAGTCATGAGAATCACAACAGGCCAAAACAGGTAACAAACCAAATCAATATCCCTATAACCTAAACAACACATTTCATCACCTTAGAAACCATCCATGAACACACTAGCATGATCCTAATATCCCAAACATGCTCAAATCATCCAATTAAAGAATTTGCACAAATAAAGTTTCCCTTTTGGGAAAGTACATCCCAATTTCATCAAACACCCAAGAAATTCATGGATTCATCATTTACATACCAATTCAAGTCCATGACAACATCTAAACATGATCAACAACACCTAATCATCATGATTCATCAACGTTCAACACCAAAAGTTACTATTTTTAGCAATGTATGAACTATAAGACATCTTCTCGATTTTAAATTGTTCATATCATCAACCTAGCATCTAATCACCATCACAAACACATCCATAACATTCATACATCATCCAATCATCAATTCATGCAAAATAAAGTTACTATTATTAGTAACCTATGAACAACGTATCAAAATC